>OZ037776.1:55386615-55389115 GCA_964035525.1 Porites cylindrica
ACTGCCTAAATTTTTTTTTCTCTTTCTCTTGGACCGTAGCAGAGATCTGTGCAAAAGAGGGCTTTTGGCCGGACATAATCAGTTCTGATCTGCACGTGGAGTCAGTGCATGGCCCAGCCTACGATTTGTTGACTGTAATGTCAAAAATGTTGCACGTTGGAATGCCTCTTATTGACATCATTAAATCAGTTACCATGACACCTGCCGCTGCAATTGGCCGAAGTGATTTGATTGGCTCTCTGAGCTCAGGCTGGCCAGCAGACATTACAGTTGTGCGTATTGAGAAAGTTGATTTTGATCTTGAAGATTGTCACGCACATTTGAGAAGAATAAAACAGCGTTTCGTCCCTGTCGCGGCGTGGAAAGACGGTGTTCCCTACAATACGTCTTTGGCGCATCCGTTTCCCAATACGGCTAAATTTATGGAATTGGCCTTTTCGCAAGATGAGCTTGTTATCAAGGACAATGTTTAAAAATGTAAAAAAAACATGTTGAGGCTAGAAGAAAAGATGAACGATTACTATTTTTTCTCGGCATTATTTCTTCATTTACACGACGGAGGCAGAATTTATGCGAACCTCAGGCCCAATTCAAACGTCAAACTCTTTATATACGGAACTAAATACTTATTTGGGTCGGCCTAAATGATACAAGTTCGACGGTTGATTCAGACGTCGCGAACTTAATTAGTCGGACTCAATTCATTTTCATGATGTACAATGGTCTACAATGCTTACCAGTGAAAATAAATTATAGTAATTTATGCATTAGGCTCGGCACATGAAAAGTTCGACGTTTGAAGCGAAGTCGCTCCACAGTCGAAATTCCCATGTGGACCCCTCGAACTTCTCTCCCAGTCTATTCCCTTTTAATACATCTTTTTAATAAGTGAACAGCCTTAACTTCATTTATTTATGCAATGAAAATGGATGAAAATAACTCAAATTAGAATCAATACCATACCTCATAACTCGAGCTTTACCAAAACGTTTTTCTGTAAATGAGGATAATCACGATGGTCAGAAATGGGTGTTTTTCCTCCCACATGGCTAATTAGAGACACATAGATGATTATGAAATATTCCGAATGAGACGAAACTTGGCAGGAACATAGTAAAAGAAAGTCCACATGTATTGATGGTAGTTTTATACTTTTGATTGACAGCATGACGTCATAAGTGACGTTGAAACATGGCGCTAAAATTTGGAATTAATTATTTGACTTAAATAACTTTATAAATAAAATCTATAAAAAAAACGGAGCTTTCTGGTGAAAACCCCACTTAAATCCGTTAAATTGTTGCAAAGTTAGAGCTAATTAAAGAAATTCAAATTTCCCGCCAAATGTATGGAATTAACCATATATGGTCAAACTTTAGGGGTATTTAAACTCCGGCTTATTAAACGAAACAGTAAGGAAAATAAGCGAACCATGAATAAAAGCAAATTTGTAGTTTTTTAAATTTGGGACATGGGGTGTCAGGTTGCATGTTACGTCAATTCATACCATGTTGACGTCATATTTACGTGTTGATGACGTCACAAGTGAAAATACCTATAGAGTCCCAAATTCAAAAAACTACAATTTTTCTCCAGTGTGTTATCCGCTATTTTTCTTTTAACTTCCATTTATCGTCTTGAACTAGAAACCTCCCTAAAGTTTTACCATATAAGGTAATAAAACAATTAAATTCTTTAAATTCCTTCTTTTATTGTCAGTCACAAAATAGCTTGTAACTTTGTCCCGTTTTAACGGATTTTAACGGGGTTTTCACTGGAAAGCTTCACTCTGATCACAGAACACCTCTATGTGTTTTTTCTGACAATTTTCTTAATTCTAAATTTTGGCACCAAATTTGGAAACTATTTGTGACGTCACAATGTCCATCAAGACTGTCAAACTGCCACCAAAAAATGTAGAATCTCTCAAGCAACAATCCTGCCAAGTCTCATGCCATTTGGAAAATTCTTCACGTTTCTGTGACCTATGTGGGAGGAAAAACACCTATTTCTGACCATCTTGAATCAGTTGGTGGAAAGTATCAAAGTTTGGTAGCACAAACAAAATTACTGGATTTAGTCATTGTATTAGATTCTTAACTGAGGGGCAAGATCTCCTAATTAGTGTACCAATACGGATGTGTCGCACTTTTCACCGGGTATGTCCTGATAAATCGAGGTTTAAAAGAATAATGAAAGTATAATTAATATGTAGCAATGTTTTCATTTAATTTCGTGAAACGAAGACGTTACGAGGTATTTTTTTGTAACTTGTCGATTTGGCGGAGATGTGGCAACCCTCGAGAAAGTGCAGCGTAGGGTCGCACGTTTTAGTCGTAAAAGGCCACTACAAAAGAGAATTCAGTGTCACGCAAATGATGTGCGATCTCGGATGGTAGAGCCTCGAAGCGCACAGGGCTTTCAGCTGCTTACCCCCGATGTATAACACTGTCCACGTCCACGTTGAAAGTCAGGTCCTGGTCAGGAGTGGGCGTGGTAT
>OZ037776.1:55394115-55396615 GCA_964035525.1 Porites cylindrica
GTGTTTATGTCTCGCAAAGTTAATTTTTTACATCGTAAGATCATATATGTTGTAGCTCTATTGCTAGGATCAATTCAATACTTTCGATTGAGAAGCTATTGGTTTTAGAGTTCGAAAACGATAGCGACACTTCTAAAATAAATTTTTGAAAGTTTTATTGAATTGACCTCTGGCTCACTCTCTTGTCACCAAAGCAAAGATTAGGCCATTACCGGGTTCCAAAAAGTCTCATTTACAAAACTAGGCTACGTGCAAAACCTTTCTTGTGGAAATGAGTTTTAGTGGCATGAGAATAAAAAAACATTTTCATATCAACAGCGCCGCACTTAACCTCGCTTTGAAATAAAAGCTTGGGGCAATTCGAAAATAGTCTCATGTCATGTCAAGTCTATCCTGTTTTGATAATGTTATGTTGTGTTGTTTAAATAGCCAAGTGTGACATTCTAAACAAAAAAAAACTTTAAGTATAAAGGCTAACGCATGGTTGACTACAGAGGAATATTTTGGATTAATGAATTTAAAAGATATGATAACGTCACATGCGAAATAAGCACGCACAGTTACGCGACTTGGCTCTTAAACTTAGAAAAGGGCTAGGAGAAGGCGGGAAACGTTGTTGAAGAGAAAGAACGAGACCACTTTTAAGGTGGTATTTTTAATTGTTATCAGAAGCCTTGGTGGAAGACCAAGCTCTTGAGAGGAAAAAATATATAAAACCCAACGACGAGGATGGGATTCGAACCCACGCGTGCAGAGCACATTGGATTAGCAGTCCAACGCCTTAACCACTCGGCCACCTCGTCTGAGATGGTAAAAGGTCTTACTGTCCCGATCTTTGCTCACCTTTTGATTTTCCAGCCGTACATTCTCTGTATAAACGACAGTCAGTCAAACCCCCCAGAAAAAGACCATCCAAGAGGATTTAATAGTCGCATACAAATTACTTTATGGGAAAGTCTTTACGCGAAAGAATGTGTATGGCGGAACTATTTACAGGTGTCCGAAAGACGCGTAGTGATAATACGCACAATTTTTGATGTTCAATATGAGCATTGCAATGTCTACTTTAAAATGCCTTGTATATGTTCTGAATTGCGTTGTGCCCGCAGAACGCATCGTAAGCAACCAGTCGGAGTGGTGATAAGTGAAAAAGTAATGGATAAACAACAGCTCTGCACATTATCACACTTTTCTACTTTATTTTCCTCACCACTGTATGCCTGCGAGACTTGGACAGTCCACAAACGCCACCTCAAAGACCTTAAAAGATTCCACCTGAACTGCCTCAGAAAACTGTTGAAGATCATCTGGCTCGAAAACCTCCCTGACACTGAGGTCCTATCTCTTGCTGACCTGCATGCCAGGCATTCACACTCAGCCCGGCCCAGGTAAGGTCAGCTGGCAGGGGCACCCAACGAGAAGATAGTTCAAAACCACTTAAACATAGCATTGTTAAACGTATTTTAGAATTTAAACGGTAGATATAGGCATATTTTTATCCCCTAGAAATTTTTCATCTGTTCGGATTTCCTAGCTGAAAGTCTAGTGATCCGAAAATTATAGGGATCAAAACTTACCTTTTCGAAAATTTCAGCCACAAAAAAAGGTTCACGAAAATTCTAGGTGACCTTTTAAGAGTAAAAATCCGTTAGAAATGGGCAATTATACCATTTTTTAGATGTTCGAAAATCCTAGGAGAGGCAGGCAAGCAAGAAATTTTACAACAAATGTTCCGAAAATTCTAGATCGCAAATCGTCTTCCGAACACATATTTTCCGAAAATTGTCGTTGGGTGCCCCTGAGCTGGCTGTCTTGTCAGAATGCCTGACACACACCTTTCCAAAAGACTGTTCTACGGCGAATTATCGGAGCAGAAACACTCACAGGGTGGACAGAAGACGCACTACAAAGGACTGTCTCAAAGCGTCACTGAAAAACGTTGATATTGATGTTGAAATCTTAGAGACTCTAGCACCTGTCCGACCAGCCTGGTGTTGCAAAATTACCAAAAGGCGCTGGCCTTTTCGAGCAGAACAGAATAGCAGATGCTCAGAGGAAATTCAAGGTGCGCAAATCTGAAGTAATTTTCTTGCCATCTGCCCAAGAAATGTCCGGAGTGCGCCAGATCCTTCTGCGCTTATATTGGATGCGATTGATCAACCACAACCGTACCACCGTACTTAATCCCTGTCCTCCCGATATTCTTGATCATCGACAACAAGGACGGACGAACAACAAAGAGGACTCGCTGATCAAACATAAGAATTCTGAATAATTTTATTTACTTAATTTAATTATATTGGAATTGCAGGCCTTGTTCTCTTAGCATGACTAGAATTATATTGTTGGGATTATATTATGCTACCTTGTATCGATCAAGAGCCTAAATCGTTCAGACTAGATCTTTCCAGAATTTACAGCTGAATTTAATTTTGAAAACAGCCGTCATACAGGAACGTTTTTAAAAAATATGTTGTTCCTCTTTATTAAAGAGTTTACC
>OZ037776.1:55401615-55424115 GCA_964035525.1 Porites cylindrica
ACCTTCGTTACCTTCGTTACCTTCGTTACCTTCGTTACCACCATAACCTCCCGTACCTCCTCTATTTCCTCCAATACCTCCCTCGGCATTGTCTCCATAGTAATCGGGGGATCCTCTAAAATCCAACCAATCGTCAACCCGTTCACGGTCCCTGTCAAAATAATAATCATCGTCCATTGGTTCTCTTGATCTTGGTCCCCCGCCCCGTAATCGACGTCGTCGAGGATACCGAAAGTGTTGTCGAAAGCAATGGCGACATTTTCGACGACGGCGTCGACGCCGGCGTCGACAACAATCCGTTAATACCTCGGGATCAGTCTCAGAATCGTCATATTCATCCAATTCGTCGTTAGAATTTTGATCCATATCAGGATCTTCTTCGAGTTCTTCGCCATTGGGTAACCCTGTTCCTTTAGACTGGCCCGTAGTTTGCTGAATTGAATTTGTATCTTGTCCTTCGGTTTGTGTTTTGACATTCAACGTAGAAGGTTGTACTGCTGGTTGCGCTGACACTGCCGTTATGCTTTGCCCAGTTGCCCGGGCAAAAGGCGTCAGAGATTGTCCTGAGGGCTGCCCTTTGTATGATGATGCAGATATCAAGTTCTGTTGAGCAATATTCAAGGCAGACGGAGTTCCAGCTACTGAACCTTGAATCAGCGGCTGTGAGCCGCTGACACTCCGCCTAGCTCTTAAAACTAGAATCTGTTTATCCTTTGCAATAATCACTCCATCATCAGATAATGCTTTCCGTTGAAATTCTGATGTAAGAAGAATTTGAAAAAGTATAAAAACATGACAGGCACGGTGCATCTTCGTCACTAACTTGTATCGTCAACCACCACCTGAAAAAGAATCGCTAAGTTTTAGCAAGAGACAAAAATTGAATAGAGGAGGAAACGCCGGGACTAGCTTTGGGGTATTCCGCCATTTGTACATCTCTCATAATACACCTTGTTTACCACTCCAAATTTTGCATAACCTTTGTTTCTATTTTCCCCTGGGTATTACAAAGGTCCTAAGAGAAATTAAAGGCACGGCGTATGCAAAGCATGTGAAGTGGGGGGGGGGGGGGGGGGGGGGGCAAAAAAAGGAGATGTGGAAATGGCGAAGGTGAATTCCCTTTCAGTTATGTTTATTGAACCAAGTATGTTTCTCGAGAATCCCGCATACTTTGATTGACCAGGTGATGGCTGCTATGATCATATAAATTAACAGGTATAAAATGTGAAAGACATGGCATGCTAATCCAGGCATGTACCCCCTTTGCAGCAACGAATGGATAAAAAAATACTGAAAAAAAGTAACTATAGGACCTTCAAATCTGTGAAATGTGTTTTTTGTGTCCGTTCCATGCTATCATTCCAAATTCTCCAATATCTATTATATCTTATAACTTTACTTCCTTTAACCTACCTTTCTAATGTTTACGTTCTTATAAAATTGTCCCTGTCTAGACACTTTCCAGTTCGAATTGGGGTTTCGCTTTCAGGAGATGGGAAAACCGCCGGATTACCCGGAAATAAACCAGTTGTTTCCGCGGTGAGGGAATTGGCGCCTAAGGAAAAGCAGAAGAAGTATCTCCTACCCCTTAGAGATATGGAAAGAAAACGACTGCTAAGAAGGCGCTTCTCCCCTCTCCTTATTTCTCTTAAAATCTGTAGAGTTATCCCAAGGAACATAAAGCTCTCGCCGTTCGCTGTATTTGTTACCAAATAAGAGTCTCACTGGCAGGCGTTAGCTCATTAGACATGATAAAGAAACTTAACTAAAGACCACAAATGCAAGGAAGGGAAAGGATATGGTTTTCGTTTTCTTTCCTTGAATGAATCAACGACATTACACCGTCACAACCCTCCATTTTTTCGTCCTGCTATTTGAATAACTCGCTTCTCTTGCACTTTGCGCCAGCTTGATTTTCGTGTTCTTGCCAGTTTTCGTCGACAAAAAAACCTCTGTGAACAGTAACAACCATAATTTCCTTTATTTGGAGATAAGGCCGGAATAATTAAGGAGTATTGCTGTCTCTCTGAAAAGCGAGGTACTTTGCCAGGCAGTTTGACTCATTCACATTAAGTTGAGTCGGCAACAATTTCTACAAGTAGTTTAAACAAAAATAGTTTATCTGATTGGCAAATTTATTTTAGTGGCCTATGTGAACTTCGGGAATGCCATATTTTCAACCTGTTAGATTTCGACATTCTTGACTTGAGTTTACTGACATAAGACTTATTCGTAACGGAGTAGTTCACATGGTCCATATTTTTAACGTATTTCAATTTGTAAAAATACTAACAATTTTCCAAACTAATTCATTTAAAATTGCTCTATTTTTTATCCTTCCTTACCTTTGTCTAGGCTCTCCTACATAATATTGCATGGGATCCTTAATCTTTAGCGAAACAGCTTCTTCATACTTGATTTACAGAAATTCGTTCCCGAAGTCTTGGCAGACAGCTAATATCCAGGATTGATTGAGTGAGTGTAAACACGGTGATTGAATTGAAAATTTCAGACGAAATTAAAATGGCGAAAGAAATCTTCAAGTTTGACTCTTTTCAATCAAAAATGTGATTCACAGAAGAGAGGGTGAATATTTGATTAGACTCGCTGACCTAACACCATGAATTATTTATCATCATGCAAGAAAGAAAAAACGGATTGCTTCTCACCAAGATCTAGATTATGAGTTTTAATTCTTGATTCCTAAATATAGATAAAAAAGTGTCTCGAACTCACTCCAGTTAAGCTGGAATAACATCAAATAGGAATGATTCGAGTAATTCCTTTCTTCGTTACACCTAGTGATAGAAGTACTTGAAAGGGCAATGGTCACCCTAAAATTGGGTCAAGATTCAGAAGTCTCGTTAAAAATAGTATCATAAATTTGTTTAGCCTGCTACACGACCGTTCTTAAGCCGTTGATTAACTACTCAAAGAAAACCCGTGGGGGAGACTATAACACTAAATCCAGTTCCCGGATGGGAGTTTCCTGCATATTTACTGAAGCTATTGTTAACTCCAATTCTTCGCGTGAGTGCGTGTAGCCAGCCATGCAAATACGAAAACAAAACATCAGGCAGTGATATTTTTCCGTCAGGTCAAAACTCAAACTCAAACTCAAACTCAAAACGCGGTTTGTTTCAGTATTTGATATATTTCAAATAAGCTTGTTTCCTATACAGGTTTTGGAACCCATAACCCGGAGCGAGCAACTTCCATGCGCTCGTGTCACTCCGTTTACACGGACTTGTTTATTTTTAGAACGGTTTTCGCGCGAATTTTGAATATCTGTTAAATTCAACAAACCAGTCGGCAAAACCTACAGACCTAAAAATGATATTTTTGCCTTTTAATAACGTTTAGCTTTTCCTTCTTGATATCTTATGCTTTGAATGCGCTCATAGACATGGGGGAGATTCTATTTTCGCGGGAAAAAGTACCCCAAAATGTGTCTAAAAATAAACTGGTCCCTAAAAACGCCGTGACGTAGGCCTAATATGGGAGTTGCTCGCTAGCACTCGGGGTTATGGGCTCCTGGTTTTTCCGAAAGCTAAGCGGGAGGAACGGAGTTTCAATGGAGACGAGAGAGAAGCTCGAGTGAGGGATGATGGAAACCAACGCAATAAGCGAGCGGGGAGTGATGGGAAGGAAAAGTAGAGAAAGGGCTTTCTCTTATGGGTTCTCTCCTCTTCCCATTGCTACTTTCACCCACGCTTTTCATAATTGTTGACTCCAAAATAAGAAATCGCAGAAGACTGAAGAAGAGGTAGCAAAATAGCGATAAATCAATGTAAAACGTAACATCCGTGAAAACGTGGTAAAACCAAGACATAATTCTCCGGCTTCTTACCTAAGAGGAGTGTGCACGGTCACGATAGGTGCTCGTGTACTATGTGATTTTCAACTGGTCTGGTGTTTACATATCGGCCAATATTGAACGAGATACAGCCATTCAAAAATCTTTAAAATTTACCAAGAAATATGAAGACTTCTAAAAGACGTGTCCGGCAATTCATACATTTCTTAATGAAATTCAAGTTTTTGAATTGCTGTTATCTTGTTGATTGTCATTGCTACCAAACTTAGTGATTTTCTAAAGATCCGTGCCAGGTGTGCTCTTTCTCACTATGTGACTATTGTGTCAATAACAGCCCACGTTCGATATATTAAAATTCAAATATGACTCCGAGCCTCAAAGGACAAAATTGCAAATTTCTCAAGAAGGCTATAGTCACGCAGTTCCCAGAAGAGACTTGAGCACAAAGAAAACCAAACCAAATATAGAAAAATGACCAGAAGGCCACGGAGTCGTCTTAGAATGTCAATATATCGTGGTGGATTATTCCATAATGCACAAACTCGTACATCGTACACAGGTTCCCCAACGGTACGGTATCAGGCTTATATTGCTTCAGGTAGTGGCTCTCGATACTTTAGTTAATAATCCCCGCAGGTAATGAATTAAGGGAAACCATCAAAGCAATCAACAATGATGAGAGGAACGAGGAGATAGGGTGGGAAAAATTAGGTAGCAACAAGCAAAAAGCGAGCGTTGTATATTCCTTCTAATAACGTTTGTCTGCATTTTGACGCTTTGGGAGCTTGGGGACTAGAGCTCGTGAGAGAAAAGCCCCCATTTCCGGTTCTGAATATGCGGACACTTTCATCAGCAAGAGTAGCTCTATGACAATGTATTCATGACTTCCGGTTTACATTTTAAAAATTTCAATTATAAAATGGTGATAAATAATGTATTTTATTTTCTCTTTTTCTTCTTAGCGAAAGATATTTTTAGATTTGTAAACAGTTGCGCAGTCCAGTTTATTCTGCAAAGAGACTCAATCAAACCCAGTCTGTCTTTTTTACAGCCCATCGTTCGAATATGACGATGGCAGTTTCGTTTCATTAGGTTCCTTACTCTTCTTAAGTGATCAATTCCTTATTCAATTCCCAATACCAAAAATATCAATTGAAATTGAATATCAAAGCGAATATCAAAATGTCGAGCTGCCGTTTGGTATAGTTGAGGTGCACAGTAATCCTTGCGAGGTTTAACTGCACACACGTTAAAATAGAAGTAAAAAAGCGACAACATTGCTCTCGGCACCGTCTTGAATATTCACGGTAACCAACTAGGCTCGATCTTGACGTCACGGGCTATTAAATTATCCGGATTTAGAGTCCACACGATTTCGGATTCATAGCGTGTTCAAAACAATGCCGAATCCGAATCCGCAAAGAAAAAGTTGCGGATTTAAAAATATCCCAACACGTGTGAACGGCTACTCCCCGAACACGGTAGGAATCAAGATGGGTAAAAAACATTTAGTAAAAATATTGTACCTGAATCCCTCATGGCCATCCGCTTGGGTGTAATCTAACTCATTTCTTTTATTTGGCTTTTTTTTTGACTTAATTCATTCAATAAGGGCTCTTTCAGCTATATTTCAGACAAAAAGGCTAATTTGTGTTTTATATTTAACTTCCAAGGGACTAAGGGGAATGAAGCTACATCGTGATAATTTTAGAATTTGGAAATCAAGTTCATAGCAGCCGACACAGACTTACTGATAAATAACAAGTTTATTGCCATTGAAAATAACCCTTTTCTACTTCAGACTAACAAGAGAGGTAGAAGTAACCGCCATAAAATATCATCAGTGTTTGAGACACTTCATTTTCCTTCCTTTGCTCTACTACATTATTTTTCTCAGTGGGGACATTAGAACTATCGACCTATCCAAATAGGAAGTGGTTAATTACTAGTAACATACAAGTAATGTTCGAATACTAAGTGTTCATTGTTTTTATTAGGTAAGCTGGGAAACTTTACATTGTGGTTGTTATATATATTGCACTCATAGTCCTGTAAACGTAATCTTGGGGTCAGTAATAACTAAGTAAAAGGCTTTCAGCACTGAATGTAGATCCCTAATAGAATTTTTCGTTTACTTACTGTAAATTCTTATGGTCACGCAAATAAAGCTTGTTGTCGTTATTATTGTTTGCTGACCCTATCGATCACTTACTATTGACCACAACAGAAAATACCTTAACATACCATAATGCTCTTTGTTTATCACCCCAAGACTAGTCTTGACAAAGAGCAGTATGGTATGTTATGGTATTTTCTGTAGTGGTCAATAACCGCTGAAAGGAACGTCGTATTTTCTCAGCACTGCGGACTAATCTTGTGCCCAGATTTCTTAACGACGAAGCCAAAGGCGAGCTTCGTCGACAAGAGATCTGGGTACGAGATGACGTATTACAAAAGATTGAAAAGACAATACCCAATAACAATACCCACACCACAAAACAAAAGCGAACCCACAATAGTTTCCTCAACACCAAGAAACATCAGAAATGTCCGTTATCCACAAACCCTGGATGATCTTTATTCGCCTTGTTGCCGACAGCGTTGCTTACATTTTCGACGACGACGACGGCGGCGTCGCCGACGACAATCAGCTAATTCTGCGGCATCAGATTCAAAGTCGTCGCATTCCATCAATTCATCCTGAGTAGTTTTATCCATTTTGGCCACCCCTGACCCCTCAGGCCCATCTTCTGCGAAATCTTCTTCACTTGGTACCCCTGCCCCTTCAGGCTGACGCATAGTTTGCTGGATTGGGTTTGTATCTTGTTCTTCGTGTTGTTGCTCAACTGACAGGGTAGAATGTTTTAACGCTGGTTGCGTTGCCACCGCAGCCTCGCTTCGTCCAGTTGTTTGTCCAAAACGCGTTCGGGATAACGCTGTCTGATGAAATTCACACAAAAGAAGAATTTGAAGAAGTATAGAAACTTGCGAAGAACAGTACATCTTCGTCACTGTCTTGACCGTATCTTGAACCTCTTCCTGAAAAGGAATTGTTTATAAGTTATAGCTTGCTGCATCAGCTCAGAGAGAAAACATGAAAGGCAAACGTAACCGAACGCTCCTGCTATAAAACAAAGCAGGGAAACAGATTGTGTTCGTTCTTATAACTGGCGGTAATACATATTAATTTTCTTCCTTCCATTTCTCTACAACAGTTGTCTGTTACTACCGACTTATTTCAATTTTTCCATTTACTTATAATGTCTGTGATATTTGAATGCTTTTATTTGTTCCTTTTCATTAGAATCATCTTTTGCAACATTCACTTAGCTTATTTTGTTTTAAAGACTACGCGCCTTGATACGCTCTTGATACACTTCAGATGGCTACAGTAAGGGTGAAGTTTGCGGACACTACACTTAGGCAGGAGAGCTAATAGGTTTCTGACGCCAAAAGGGACATATGACTCAAATAATTAGAAACAAAAAAATCCTACTACAACATAGCATTTATGGCCATTTAATGGGTGTTATTGGAACCGGTTTGCTCCAATAACATCCATTAAATGGCCATAAATTGGCTCGGAAACCACACAGGAAAGAAGAAACACACAACTTAAGCACGGTTAACCGATTTTCATTTAAATCCTTTTACATTCGTTGTCTACATAATCAAATCTTTTTTTCTCCCATACAAATCCTTATAATTTGAACGTTACTCAACAGTGCCGATGGTCATATTTCGAACTTGGACCACCTTGCGTAAACATAAAGGATTTGTATGGGAATTCGGGTAAGAGATTCATGTGAAACCACATGTATTAAAGGGGCTGTCACGGTCACGGCAGTCCAGTTCATTTTGTTTTATTTTGCCAATTACTCGCCCTCAATCGCTATGGAACTTAAAGTAGGCAAAGAAATTACATGTAAATGACAAAATCAGAGATTAGAGACAAACAAATATGTCCCCTGAGCATTATTTTCAACCTGCGAACATGCAGCAGAGATAAACTTTGAAATACTGTTAGGCTGAACAGTTTTCAAAAACCATAATTTCAATCACTCCGTTTCAATCTTCTTCAGTTTTGCCCATCCGTGGCAGCTGTTGTTTCTGTTGTGTTATTTTAACCTTCCTTTAATGTTTTAAGCGGTTATTTTTATGCTTCTTTTAATTTGACGGGCATTTTGCAGTAACCTAATTTGGCTGAATTTCGTGACACAGCTCCTTTAATCATTTAATTCTCATGCTGAGCTTGGGTTGCCTGTGGTTTTAATTGCAATTTAAGTCCGTCCCTCTTGCCAGTGAAAGGAATGCGTGAGAAACCTTCTTGCAGTGAATCAAGGATTTGTCTTGTTCTGTTTGTTATTTTTCCCTGTGTCAATATCATGAGTTCATCATGTGACGGGAAGAAAGTTGTTATGTGTTTTATTTCTTCCGGCTTGAGTCATAACTCATTACCGCTGGTAATAAGTTGCTCGGATTTTCTCCTAAGATTATACCTTACTCGAGTGTCAAAGTGTTCCAGACATGCCGAAGAAAGTTAAAGGTGTCACGGTCACCCAGTTGTCTCACAATTTAATGACAAATGAATGTCCGTACAGGACTCCAGCGGACAAGAAGAAAGTGAGAATGGTTCGTGTGAGCATCTCCTTTTTCACCGATTCTTCGAAAAAGAAAACTGACTCAGTTTACATGGAATGTTGCTGCGAACACCAGTATCGAGCCGAGGAATCGCTTCGTGCAAGCCACGATCTTGACTAGGATTATATAATACCTAACACGACAAGACTTCAAGAACTCGACTTGCAAACACAAAAACCCGGATTAATTTGTGAAGACTACGGACAGATCTACATTCAGAGACATACTTAAACTTAAGACGAAACCTCCGAACTTGAAGTAGCCTTGTTTGCCTTGACACTGAGTTTTATTCACTTTTCATTTCATAAAAGCGCATTTTTGCCGACCTAAAATAGCAACAGTAACAAAAGATTTCAAGTGAAATAGAGATTGTATTTAGTTTTCATTTAATTCTAAATAATTTCTGTTTATCAAGTTTCTATATATTGTATTCTTTTGTTCTCAGTGGTTGCAGAAATCATATATAAGTGAGCTAGTTTAACTGTTTTATATATTTTTTGATTTCATCGTCGATTACATCGCGGATTTCAGAGCTGATTACATTGCCGATTACATGTATTTTGCCGTGTCCTGCCTGAATTATTGCCATTTGATCCGCAGAAAAATCGGGTGTTTTCACATGACGTCACTAAAATTCAAACCACAAAACTATCGATCCTACCGAGGTTTTACTTTCACGATGCATTAGAGCAACTGAAAACTAATTTTCGTACAAATTTTCGCTTTAAAAGGGTTCTTGGTTTTGTGATAGATTACGCTTGAATTTCTAAGCTTTTGCGTAACACGGCATTTACATGACAGCCGAGACAGCTCAGTGTCATGTAGGTTTAAAAAATGATTTATTTCAGGGAATTTTGCTATCTAAACAGGTCACGTATTAGAAAAAGTATTACTTTAATGTTTATGAGGTTCTCGAAGAATGAATTCCCTCTTTTATAGCAAAACTGGGTAACAGATGTTTCTGTTGGTTTCCGTCCGCCATGTTGGAAACGCCATGCTGGTGCTCATCCGGTTGGGCCTATACAATCTCTATAAAGTAGGGTAAAACATTTCTTCGGATATCTCGTATACGAAATATTCCTTTGATCTGAATCTTGGCGAGGGTCTTTGCATATTTACCTCCTTTCATTTCCAAGATTCTGGACTTTATCTTTTGAACAGTTTTGATTTTTATTTTGATCTTTTTTGAATGGCGTGACACTGGAAACCAGCCATAAACGCTGTTGGAACCAAGTTTAGTCCTGTTTTATCTACTGCTGTACCAGTTAGTTGTTTGATCCCGGCTCTTAGCGAGTCGACATTTGAGTCTAGTTTCCCCAGTTTTATCGAAAGTTAAGCACCCAGTTCCCATTGAGCTTTAAATTCTTCTCTGAGTGGAAAAACCTTCCGTCACATGATTGAATCCAGAAACGATTCCGCAGCGGAATACATGTGCTGTTTGAGATGATGAACAAACTAAACTTGAGACCGGTTCAGGGAATGCAGAGAAAGGAAAAGAGGTGATTTTCACTTTCTTTCTCAGGTAAAACCAATCAAAGTGACATTGCGCTGATTACAATTAAAGTGGAAAACTCCCTTGCACTTTGCTAGCTCTGACCTCACTGATTTTCGCGTTCTTGCAGCCCAATATTCGTCGACAAAAAAAGTCTAGTGACATAACCATTATTTAGCGTGCCGGTGTTTGTGTCAAGCTTGTTGATCCACACACCGAAAGTCGAATGCCACAATTTCTTACAGTTTATACTTATCGTACTAACTCGAAATAAGTTATCTGAATGACAAATAAAATTCAAGTGGCATATGTGTGCTTCGGGACTAGCCTGTTCTCAAGCTGTTATTAACTTTTGATATTCTTGAGTTTACTAAGCATACCAATTTCCCAAAAAGCCTTCGGTTAAGAAACCCCGCAATGCACTAATTTATTTTCTTACCTTGGTTGTCAGATCTCAGAGATATGAAATGGAAAAAGACACCTTGAATATCTTACTCCTTTCAATCAAAAATGACTGTATTCGCGGACGAGAGATTAGGTAATCTTCATTGATAGGATAGGCGTACCTAACACCATAAAATATTTATCCCCTCAAAAAAAAAACGGATTTATCCTCACCAAGAACTAGATGAAAGGATAGAAACTTAGTTCTTGCGTGTAGCCAAGTAAAAATCGTTTCGATTCTCAATAAAACCAGCTTGAGGTAACGTAAAATAGACCCGATTTGAATGATTCTATTGGTCGTTTCATTTCGTGTTAGAAGGCATGGCCACCCCAAAATTGGGCAAAGGAACCTGCAGTTTATAGGTATAGTAACAACAACTAGTTTAGTCTCCTGCAGAGCCGTAACTGGTTCGCTGCGCAACGACCCAAATAAAACTTCGGAGTAGACTAACACTAAATCTTCTATTTCCCAGCCAGGAAAGTGAATCATCACGCACCGGCACTTATAGTCTATTGAAAACTCCGCTCCTCTTTCAAAGTGCGCGTAGGTAGTACGACATGTAAAAACGAAACCGGAATATCGGGCACTGTTCGGGCAGTGTTCTTTTCTTGTTAGATCAAAACACTGTCTATTAGGCGGTCTGCTACTGTATTTGATAACAGAGAGAGTTAATTAGAAGAGAAGTTTTAAAAGATTCACCTTTACCGCAAACGGCGAACGTCAGAGTCAAGTTGAAAATTTCTCAGAATAGGAAATAAGCAGACAAAAACAGTCCCGAACGATTCCTATGGTTAAAACTGGCATAAAACTACTTATTTTTGTGTAGAAGCAATAAAGAGTTAACGGAAAATAAGGGGAAAACTTGGTCAGGTGGTACAAATTCACGTCTGCCGTTTGGCGTAAACGTGAATCTCTCTAGAGTCATGTTTACGGGAAACGGCAGACGTGAATTTGAATTTTCCTTTCAGCCTCCAGCTTGGGAGACTGGGTAACCACTCCCTGTGTATTTGATGTTAAATAAATTAACTCATCTTATCTTATCTCAAAATAAAAGATGAGCGGATAAAAACAGCCCAAAACAATTCTTATGGATAACAATGGCGTGAAACCACTTATTTTTTTGTTAAAGTAATGAACAATAAACGACCAGGCAAAGGAAAAACTTTTTCATGTGGTAAAAATTCACGTTTGCCAATTGACGTAAACGTCAATCGAAATCTCTCTAATGATTGGTTTATGGGTTGCGGAAGTTCAAATGACGCTAAAAGATGTCACCAGTGGATTTCCAAAGAAGAATCTGGGCCAATTTGGCTCTTAAGAGAGAGTCTCTTCTCCTTAGGGCCTCTTCACACGAGCCCGGTTGATGAGCCCGTTTCACCTTGGATTCATATGAGAAATTTCAGCCCGGTTTTCGAGATGAGAAGGCCGAAGACGAGTTGTGGCGCGAAATTCGGGAAACAAAACAAACATGATGAGACACAAAGTTATAACTTTCGCGCCTGTTATAGCTTTGGAAACTCCGAAAGCTGTATCACTGTTGTCAAATGGGATGCTTATGATGAAGAAAATACAGCGGCAAAGCAAGACAATGCAGAATTTATTCGAAGAACTCATACCGGTAACAGGGTTGAACTGTTGAAATGGCCGCATTCCCAGCCCGCTTGCCAAGATCCCTGTTGGAAAAACCGAGATCTCGGCAACCAAGCCAGCCCGCCCTCTCATACGAACACATCAAAGATTTTACAAAGGATTAGAGGTAAGGTGAGATCTCGGAAACCGGGCCAGCTTATGTGAAGAGGCCCTTAGAACATTTTCAAAAAGGAAGGAGAGGGGGTTTTATGTGGACGAATTACTTACCCAGGGGAAGTTGCATCGTGACCATTCTCGAAAAATGTTAAGGTTATTTGTGAAAACAAAATTCAAACAAACCAACACAGACATAAAGCGAATTTATAACAAGTTTATTGCATTCAAAATAATGCTATCCTACATTTTTGGACCATCTAAGTAACCTGTATAAAATATCAATGTTTGAGACATGTCATTTTCCCTTGCTGATTGTCTTTTTAGAATCACGCGATGTCTACCTACCACTGCCCAACTCAGAAAAAAACGTATTACCACAGACAAGGCCGGGTAGAAGACACAACGAAAGGACGCTATGCCACAATGAAGAACACCTGCATCCATAGCGAACTATCCTGCTTCGGGGGTTCAGAAAACGGAGGCGCACGAACAAGGGTAACATAAAAGAAAAAGAGGGAGTCAGAGCGAGGGAACCCCAGGGGTATCTAAAGGCGGAAGGCTCGTTTCGGTATACCAGATCCTAGTATACCCTCTGATTGGTTGCTTTTAACATAAGTTGTTAACAATCGATTGTCCCCCTTTTCCGTTTGTTACGCCATGAAAGATATATTCGAGAACCCAAGATGCCGTACATCGGTTATCTCAATTTTCGCGCTCTAGAAAGTTTGTGACCTTTCCCAATATAGGAAGGCAGAGGAAAAAAGAAGGCAAAACTTGTGTGACTAGCGTGACAATACTTATGTTTAAAAAATTCCGCCAAACAACACCTTCCATGAAACAAATCTGTTTGCAAAAGCCCTGATGATGTTAGGTGAGGAACACGACAAAACACGCAAGTTTTGGCCGTGTTTTGTCCTTCTCGCGCAAATCGAGAAAATCGTGTGTAAAGAGGCAGCCATGTCTGGAAGCAGAACCAGCAGTAGACAACGCAAAAAATCGTATTCATGTAAAAAAAATCCGAATTTACAAACATTTTTAACCGGGCTCAGCCTGGCGCCAAGATAATTCTAAAAAATACATGTATTCTGTTTACTCCGCAGCAATGTTCAATTTAAGCTAATTTACAAAACTAACACACCTTTTCATAAAAACTGCAATTTGCACTTGAACAATCGCTACATATATTCCTGTTCAAAAATCGAGCTTCTTTTCCGAACAATCTAAACACTTAAAAGGTAGTGATATTCAATACTTGCTTCATGGGGAATTTTACATGAAAAGGATGATATTACCTCACTACATATTCTTTGCATTAAATATGTATTGTAAAGTGCTCTATTGAGCATTAATTATGGAATTTAATCTTATCCAAAAAGCAAAACAGAAAAAAAAAACAAATAAGATGACTTCTGCCATTTTTTATCATTTGCACACGGCCCTAATCAAAAAATTACCCTTTGGTATATTTCTAACTTTGTAGCGTTTTACTAAAAATAGTTTCTAAATTCCAGTCACGCGTGTCAAGCAAATTACAATGTAAATGCAACAACGCAGCCTTACGGGGACGTTATGGCTCATTTGTTGAAATTCAGGTCATGTCAGTTTCCAAAATAGTTGTGGTTACACAAGCCTTTTACCTTCAACTGAGGTTTTGATAAATTTTACGTGCGATGTAACCACGGAAACGTTCGAAGCAACCACGAAATGCGAGCTTTCAAGATGTTTACCCCACAGCTTCTGTGTCCCACCACAAAACCACAAAATAGCCAATCAGGCGAGAGGCTGTGAGATTTCCCGGGAAAAAGACGCACTGCACGCTTCGTATAGCGCGGGAAACAAACGCACATCGAATGTACCTCGAGAGAAATACCGCTTGTGTAACCATGACTATTTCGACTGAAAATCACTGCGCAACTGTTGTTCATTTAATTGCAGCTATTAATGCTTTCCATAACTATATACTCTCAGCTATCTTTGTTATTCCATTGCGTCTTGTGCTGTGCACGGCCAAATCCTTCGTCGTAATTTCCCTTCATTTTGAACAGCTGTTTAAAGTGAGGTTTGCAATAAAGTTTTCCTTGCAGAGCAGCATAATTTCCAAGTCTGTAACAAAGAAAATCAAAAATTACCCCATTACACTTTTAACGAATGTAGCAAAAACCGGCTGATGTCCCCTCCCCTCCTCATAGGCCACTTTTGCGCCATGCGGAGGCTGAAGGGAGATGAAAGGAGAGCTTGCGGGAGATGTCACTGAGAGCAAAAGTAGAAGAGAGGCTCTCGTATTTCCTATCATCTTATGGTGCGTTCGACTGAGCTTATTCTAGAATAAGAAATGCATAGAATTAACTCTAACAATCACTTGTTTAGGTTTTCTTGGCGGATAAAATTCAGAAATATGGTGGGAAATGCTACATCCCAACGTTTCAAAAATTTGAAGAGATCTGAGACAAGTTTATACGTATTCTCTTATTCTGGAATACGATCAATCATTCGAACGCGACCTTACTATCCATTGCGCATAAAGTGCCCTTATTTTAATAGTAAATTAATTCTATAGGACAAGATGGAGAGTATGTTAGCAAATCACATAGCAAAATTCGTGATAATATGCTAGCAGCGTAATTCCTTTCAGTGTTTACTCGTGGAGAACCTTGTAAAGGAGAGAGGGAGGACTGATAACTCAAGACATGTAGGTTAACTAAAACACTACTAGAATATAATGAATAAACAAATTCCAAAAAAAAAAATAACAGTTAACATCGTAATAACAAAAATACTAAGATCGTTCAACAAAAGCAAGCATCACGTCTTGCTTAAACTCTTAATAACACAGAACATTAAAGCATGCATATAAAAGCTAGCACACATAACAATGAACACATACAAACAAACAACCTGAGAAAACAGCCAACAATTCCTGACGCTACCAGTGATTTCCCTTGGAAATGACGTCTGAGTAACTAGCGCAGAAATTCCATACTGAAGACGCGTCACAACCCAGATCTGGGTAGTGCCTATGATTGGTTGAAGTACATTTCCCACGCGCGACGACCAATCAGAAGCACTTCCCAGGTCTGGGTAGTGACGCGTCATTAGTATGGAACTTCTGTGCTCGTTTCTCAGACGTCATTTCGCGGGGAAACTAGTGGTGGCGTCGCAAAACGTCGACTGTTTCCTTAACTCATTAATCTATCAAAGGCTGCATAGGCAAATTCCAGATCATTCATGATTCCCACATTCTTCGTACAACAGATTGAGACAACATCGTCAAGTTACTGAGATCCTCCTATTATTATTGTCCCTATATTGCTCCTATATTGTTTGTTCCTGCCTGTCTCACCTTTAGTCAAAGCGTTGGAAGTTTGACACTCTAGCTTCTAAACAAAAGTAACATGTTAGTTTCAGAACCAAACATGTTGATGTCTTGTGATCAGCGAACATGAGATGACACCAAAATGATGAGCTGAACAATGAGGTGTTGATCAAGCAGGAACAAACACGAACGACACAATGCTATTATTTCTCTCTCTTTTTTTTTTCCTTTTTTAACGCAACTGAGTAATCTGACTTAAGTTTCGTTCCTTAATCTTTTTCTGTCAACTCTTCTTTTACTAGTATATTTTTAAAAAAAAACATTACATGTTTTTATCACATTCGAAATACATGTAATTTGCAAAATTTCAAATTCACGGGTGCATTGAATGTTTCTTAAACACTTAATCTGACAATTATTAATTATTACCCAGAAGAATGATTATTATTAATATTTAGAAGATTTTTGGCCCTGAAATCAGATCGTAAAAGTTTGATATTGCCTGTTATAGATGCATATAAGTTATTGACACCGGTTTCTTGAAACGTCGTCAGTGCTTCTGTGCATGCAAGCTGTTTACGTCATAACTTGATGAAATTATAATTTCTGTTCCACGGCCCTATGAATATTTCCTATGTAATCAACTGCAGTTACCTCTGTATGATTTCCAAGTAAATAAAACTTAACTGTATAAACATGAAATTTACATTGCTTCAAAGATTAGATCAGCTGGTTTAGTAAATCAAAGGTTCAGCAACAAAAGAAGAAAATCTCACTTAGATTTTTAAAAGAAACATTATAGTGATTTCTAGATAGACTGGATTTGCAGAAACTTCTCAAAAAATTATAAGAGTATTACAATGATTCTAGAGGGTTTATTTTACTGGTCCCAGAGTTAAAGCATGGGTTATTAAAAGACCACAACACCTATTTATTTGCATGGGTGTCAACAACAATGAAAGAAAAACCTGAACTTCTGCTATGGAAACCATGCGCAAATTATGAAAACACAGAATGCAGGAGGTGAAAAACTGAACAAACGAAGCAACAACTGTGCACGATGCGATTGAGTAAAAGGACAAACTACATGACTGAACATTTGTATGTACATGTTTAGTCACTCTTTCATTAACTTTTCCATTTCTGTCTACCCTTCAAGCCCCTGATATCCACACACAAATTCTTGAGACTGATCTCCACATATTACTTGAGAGAATGTTTGAAAAAAGGTCAAAGTACTTTCCCTTTGGTGATCAATTTATTATTTCTCATACACTTTTCTATTGATGATGTAGTGATATTGTTGGGAGAAATTGTTATTGTTGGTTGCTTTTTGGACTCGAAGGGTTGACAGCTATACCAGCTTAGCACGTGCCCATCAAACCATACTAAACATACTTTGTACTTAAACTGTAACAACCAGTAACATCTAATTACAGAATCATGGGTTATGGGTTCAAAAACAACAGTGCAAAGGGGTTTCAATTTTACCTCTCTCAAACATGCCAAGGGATCTCCCTAATCTCATTCCCACTATAAGGTAAAGCCTGTTTTAAGTTCGCCTCATTTTAGTTGAACACCCCTTAATGACCCTTCCCCTATTTTCCATAAAAAAATTGAGCTGACATCTCTCTGAAGGGGATGCCAGAGAATGTCCTGTGGCAGTAAACTCAAAACAGGCTTCAGTGACTGTACTCGTACAGTACTGCTCAAAACTAACTTACCACCCCCTTACTAGGCACGAATCGTGTTGTATACTACACGATTATTGTTGTGTGCTACATGATTCCTGTAGTAGCACAGGACGAGAATCTCGCTATAATACTCCTGGCCCTCTTAGAGGGATTTGACTCTAGTTTGCATGTACATACACTGTACATGTGGAATTTATTTACAGAGGAAATTTTCAATCATCTGAGCAGCTGGAATATGAGTTTTTATACCTTTTTTATGTAACATCCATAAACTCAACAGCAGTTTTTCATGATAAAGTACAATAAGAAAAACCTACGTGTAAATTACAAGATCATTGCCAACACTACAATAAATCCTCTGAAGCAAAGCAATAACTAAGATGCCTAAATCACTCTCATGAAAGATGCACTGTTTTGAAAGATACATGTAGTTTGTAACAAAAGGGTTTTGGGATCAGCTACCTCAAGACTAAGTTGGTATATGTAAGCAATACAATCATGTCTACATGGTGTAGCAGATGCATTAGACTATGAGCAGTCTCCCTTTTTTCTTGGTCAGTCAAGCGAAATGTGCAAGCCAAGAAAATGACCACGCGCTTGATTGGCGCCTCGTTTCTCAAGTTTCCCAGCTTCGCCACTTGACCCTCGGGTGTGCGTGCACTCCCCTCACTAAATCTGAAGAAAGAGACTGCCTGCAGTCTACAGATGCATAGGCAATAAGAAATTTGTTTGTACATACATGTCTATGGTTAATCATAAGCTTAACCTTTGTTAGAAAAAAATAACAATTATAGAAAACTGGACAAACCTCAAAGTAGACTTGCACTCCGCACACTTAAAGCAGGTCTTGTGGAACACCTTCTTGTCAGCAGAAAGTCTCTCCATTGGATAAACAGTCTTGCTACAAGAATCGCACTTTTCTTGCTGTGGAGCTCCCCAGCGGCGAACTCTCTGTTTACATGATGTCAACATAACCATTAATAAAACTAAAATATTACAGGTGTTACAGTTTTAACAAAAAAGTACTACTTTGGAACAATGTAATGTGATATATCTAACAGG
The DNA here is from genome assembly GCA_964035525.1 of Porites cylindrica. NCBI lineage: Eukaryota > Metazoa > Cnidaria > Anthozoa > Scleractinia > Poritidae > Porites > Porites cylindrica. The sequence goes on from OZ037776.1 coordinate 55,419,826, forward strand.
TGAGAGACGCACTACCTGGTTATAAATTTTCCTTAGTTTGGATCTCTAGCAACTGCAGTGTAACGAGCTCCTGCCTTATGAAAAAACAGTGGTCTAAGGTCAAATTTTTTTTCAAAAAAACTTTAGGTTACCAAAACGTATTGCCTCTAGACATCAAAATATTGGTCAACAGCAAAAAAAGCAATGACTTTGCGCAATACTACAGTCCTGTAGATGAAAGGTTTAAAGAATTTTTGGGATGCATATGACATCTCCAGGAGGAAAATGGTAGGTAAATTACATTTTACGCAAAACTAATTGTTAACCACAAGACAATTAACAATAACAATATCTATTGAAACTGCTTGGAAATCTTGTGGCAACCTCAAAATGTTTTCTTGACTTTTAAATCACTTTGCAAAGAAACAAGAGTTGGTTTTCCCTCAAGCAGGCCCAGTAAAAAGGTGCAATAAAAAAAGAATTACAGCATAAAAGAAAAGAAATACAGCATTTCAGGGTAAAATGTGTGATAAGAAAGGTCCATCTTGGTCTTTTACGTAATCTGTTTGACTGCCATCTTGGACTATGGCCTATTCAATGGCCGCTCAATTATCAAGAACAATCAAAGGTTTCAAATGCCTACTATAAGGCTTGTTGAGTACTAACCCCAAAATAACATTAACCTTGCAAAAATATTTTTAGTCAAAGGTTAGAAATCATTGTTAACTTTACTTGAATTGGGCAACTTTCCTCAAATCCTGCTCAATTTTCTCAAAATTTTCTGCCTTTTCCCTGACCATGAAAAAAGTTGCTTTTCTGTGACTTTACCCTGAATGGGAAACTGTGCATTCACCTAATCTAGCAGAGTCACCAGGGCTGCCAAGTCACTGCTAAAGCAGTGAAGAGAGTTGTAGCTAACCACAAACACACGAGAAATAATTCTACAAAGACAAACTCCAAGAATTACATACCCTACATGTATTTAACCCTTTAAACCTAAAGATCCACATACAAATTCTCCAGACTGATCTCCATACATTTCTTTTAAGAATAGTTGGGAGAATTCAGTTTAAGATCAAACAATTTGTCGCCTTGGTTATCAATTTAATAATTCTCATAACCTTTACTCTTGATGATCTATTGACATTATTACGAGAAAATTGATGTTGGTCACTCTTGGAACCTCAAGGGTTAACCTTGATAACAAAAAAATTGTCCTTGCTTAAAAACATGTTTTAGGCAAATAAGGCAAAATATAATTTCCTAATTGATGAGATTTCTGATTCAAAGCAAAGATCACCAAGGGAGCAATGAACCCACTCCTACCTCATTGTCACCACCAGATTCTCCATCATCTCACTGACTCCTTCAGAATATTAACTCGGCATAAGTAAGTTTAAAAAGCTTAATTCAGGATCAGCTTTAATTAGTAATTAGCTCATTAAGATAAATAGAGATATTAATACATTACTGCATGTCTAGCAATCTGCTCACACGGGAGAGTTAGGCGAGAGTTAGTTGTTGACAGTTGACTGTTGGCAAGACTGGGTCATTAGCAAACTTGCACTCACTCACTTACAATGTAGTTCAGAGCACGTGCTGCTAAGCTATTTTGACATGTACAGTACAACATCAAGAGGATTAAAATAAAGCATAACTAAAAGACCTTTAGCACGTTAGCATAAATTATGCATTAAGCATTATTAGCACATATTGGTGCATTATGCAAGTAGTATTAGATGCATTAGTTACCCAAAATTAACATCAGTCTGACATGCAATCCAACCATGGGAACATTTCACACTAAAAATTTCTTGCTTCACAAGCGAGTTTTTCTAATATCAATGCAACTGTAATAAAAATGATGACTTACAGGGGAGGAGGTGGGTGTATTTGACATGTCCTTCTCCTTCCCACCAAGTGTATTTAGGGTATCTTTTGTATTCCGAGGACGGTGAGCATTGCTGTCTCCATGGTTACTACCTTTTGATTTGAAACTATCTGTTTCATCAAGTTTTCCTTCTTGTGAGGATTTTCTAACCTGAAGTCAAAAAATAAAGAATGATGGTTTTGCTGAAAAAAGGAAGAATATTAGAAACTTAGCCCACCTTCAGCTTGCAGTGTACAATCTCCATGAAGAAACGCTCACTGACCCTTTCTTTGTTATATCAAAGTGGCAGGTTAATAAGCCTCTGGATTGCATTCACAATTCACCATCTTCACATTGCCTATAATTCACCTCCTTTACCCCAAAAACTTTGCATAACCATTGCTTCCAATATTACAATCATCCCAAGAGAAACTGAAGACAATGCTCATGCAAATTTCTAAGATAAATAACTCTTAAAACAAGGGCCCATGAACCAAAACTGGCATTATATATTTCCAAAGAGGTCCTCTGATACTTTTTGTGGGCTCCCAGAGCTGAGAAATTCAGGTAAATCCACGAACTCCCACAAAATTTGCAACAAATCTTATCAGAAACCCTGAAAAAAGTTGTTGCTTAACTAATAAAAGTATAATATTATTTTGTGACCGAAAGTGCATGAAATCACCCAGGATTTCAGATCAAAGTTCCGCATTTTTGCTCAGTCAAGTCTTGTTTCTGACTGGTCAAAATATTGGGAAAAAATTTACTAATCCTTGTGAAATTTTTTATTTGCATTCTTGTGAAAAAAGAAAAAAATCCAAGATTTAAGGTGAGTACATGTATCTGGCGGTTTGTCAAAGAATGAGGGTTTGCATGACTGGTGAACATGACCGGTGAGCAAAGTTTTAGGCCAGACATTGTCCATTGACCAGCTCTTATTTTAATCCCTGGGAGTAGAGACAAAACATACCTGTGTGTGGTTTTCAATGCTTTCCTCATCTGATGGTTTTTTATTTCTCTGATTATCATTCTGATCTTCAGTCTGCCTTGACCTTCTTACATGTGAGGTGCTGTTTATGTTCTCATCACTCCCTTTCTTCTCAAACCTTGACTTAACAGTTGCTGTGTAGTTCGACTTCTCCTCAGTAGGAGTCTTCCTTGTTTCAGACGACTGATCCTCTTCTGAAGTAGATCCTCGCTTTATCAATGCCTCCTTCCCAGATTCTTCTTTACTACTGCTTCTGCGTCTTTCAGCTCGTTCCCTTCTCTCCTGTCTTCTTGCTGCTAGTGTATCTTCCTCTTTCTTGTCATCAGTAGCAATTACTTCCTTCTTCTTCTCATCAACAGAGTTTGCAGCTCTTGCAGCCCTACGTGCTGCTCTTCTCTCATTAATTGCCGACTGCACCTCTTCAATCTTGCTATCACTGGATGTTTTTTCTCCTTCATCCGTGGCTAGCTTATCTTCTGTTTTACTGCCACGTCGTGCCCTTCTCTCGGCTCTCTTAGCAGCTAATGATGATTGACTGCCAGAAGTTCCATCAGCTGAATCTTCATTTGTTTCACTGGCTTTACTCTCTGACATTGAACTTGCACTTTGTTTTCTTCTTTCACGTCTTGCTGCCCTTCTTGCTGCCAAATCATCCATCTTTTCCTCATCTTTAGCACTCTCTTTTTGTTCCTCTGTTCCTTTATTCTCAAACCGCGCCTTCACAGCTGCAGTGTAAGTTGACTTTTGCAGTTCATCCTCCTGTAATGGTTTCTGTACTGAGGAATAACTTTTTGGCTCTGCAAAAAGAAACAATAAAGTATGAATTCTTTTGTATTTTGCACATGCTAACCAGGTCAGTAAGGCTAATTATCATACATGTAAAAGAATATATTAATAGGTCACCATTATGAAAGAGGTCCATAAATTTACAATAAATAGTGACAATAATATTCTAGCAAAAAACAATCACAGATATTTTTAAAGTATCTCTAAATGGAACACTTTTGTGTAGAATGTATATTTTAGCATCAGTTAAATCCACTGAAACTTACTATTCTTTAACATTTTTGACAATCTTTTGATGCATTGATTTTAATTTTCGTGTGTGGAATTTAATGAAGCTCATGATAATAACACAGTTATTTGTGTTATCTTGCTTTGCTTATTCAAAATGTTATAGAATGCCAATCCTCAATAATGTCCTGCCTAGGGTACAATTTTTCACAATTATGATAACAGTAATAAGAGTAACTTGCCACTATAAGTATAATATACTTATACTGGCAAGTTACTGCAGCTGCAGTTTGGATGCAAGTTCAAACTTTCTTCCTTGCGGTTGGATATGCTCATCAGAGAGCATCTCCAAGCATTTTAATTAGGAGAAGTTTTCCACGTACATAGTATCAATACATGTGCATGTAAAGTAACAGTCTTAGATCAGATGACCTAACCA
>OZ037776.1:55429115-55496615 GCA_964035525.1 Porites cylindrica
TATTTTTATCTAGTTTAATATTGTGTATTGTTCTCACAATCTAACCATTGATTTTGGCTTTTATTACTCTATCAACATGCACTTTCTGGTATATTTTGTACGTGTATGTTATTGAAGAAGAATATATTTTGTTCGAGTCTCGGTTATCATTAACCTTTTACTCTCGAAAGCTTCAATACAAAATGTTTGATACTGCAGGGGTAATTAAAAGGGAGAAATTAGAAGCTGCTCACTCTTTAGGCTATATTACATGCTACAGTTCTACATAAACGTAACATTTAACTGCAAACAACTCAAACTGTTTATTTCCTTTTTGCTAACAACTTCCTTGTACAAAATGACTATCGATACTGTTATAAACTGGTGATTACAGACTGGATAAAGTGGTTACGCTCTCTACTGCTCACTTGTTGCCCCTTGTATACAATGGCTGAAGAGCTGGTTTCCATTGCATTTTTTCTATCAGTGTATCCACTCTATTCAATCCCTGTCTTCTTAAGCTTGCCACATTTAATCGGCTTATCAATACATTATAGTTTAGTTTAAAAACAGCATCTGTTGTCCTCCAAGAACATAAGTGAACTTAATTTATTTTTGTTACTTAAAAAAACCCGTCTCTTTAAGTAACATATTCACTATCAACAAGAACCCGAGTGATGCAGGAGCATAATTTAAATTCTGTAATGCCTTAAGAAAAATTCGAAGCACGAGTTTGTTACTAGTAAGACAACAGATGCGCTTCCCATAGATGGCAATTAGTATAACAGCCAAAACACATTATTTATAACTTTTTCTTTAAAATTTAAAGTCACTCGGCACAAAGATAACTCATATGGGATTGAATTTCGGGAATGCAATTTAACCTTTGGCTATAATTATCAAATAATTCAGACAGATTTAAGCGTAAAGCTTTTGTTCCTCTTTTTGTTTATAAAAAATAAAAAAAGTGCGACCTTTCTAAACAATTTTAAGCATCTGTATTTTAAATTTAAGCTTAATGTTAGGTCTTGAAGCTGAATCGAGTAGTGGAAATAAACATTTTTCAACCTGACAATTGACACTTTACCAGAGACACGTTTAAAATTCCATGCATTTACTTAATGTAAAATAGAAGAATACAAAGATAAAAGTTGCATTATCCCTTGAAGCTAAAAAATTACAAATAATGATGTTTTCTTGGCATCAGAAGGGTAAAACCAAAATAAGCTTAACTTGACGAAAAAGCTTTAGGCGAAGTCAACAACTCAGCGTGATTCTCAGCCGACGGAATCGCACAAAACAAAGATTATCAATGCTTTTTGGAAGGTGTGATCGCATTAGAAACCAATTAAGAGTCATAACAGGGCGCTTGGTTCGATAAACCTCATGAAAATTAAAGTCTGAGCCGCAAAGCGCCGATCAACATATACATGTGGCAGGTCGCCTTATATAAGACCAACTGGTACCGCATGACCGGCGAATTGTGTTTATCGCACAGACCACGGACCAGAAGACCTTGCCTGTCAAAAGGCAGCTTGATATTTACAAAGAGTCTCTTCCACGGGAGTTGCAAAGCAAGGAGAAGCCAATACGAACAAACGCGCTTAGATTTTTACAGTTCAACTTTTTCTTACCTTTGGCGCTCTGCTTCGATTTCGGAATCTTCACTGTCATACGTTCCCTCAGAAGTCGACTCTTCTTCGCTGTCTTCTTCTGAGCCTTCGCTTTCCTCTTCGTCATCATCGTCTTCACCTTCTTCGGAATCAGTCACTTCACCGTTTTCTGTGTCTTGTCTACCATTCATTTCGTTGCCCCTGTTAACAGAACCTCTTTTCTCGGTGGAACTGATTTTTTCGTGCGAGATCATCTCAGCATCACCGTTCACGATTTTAGTAGGCGTTTCGTCGCCGCTCGAAATCTCTTCTCGCTCGTCGCTTAAGTCAGCCATAACTTGACTTTTTCGTCTTGAAATCAAAGAGGAAATACACAAGAGAAAGATTCCGTTGACAATATACACCGCAAAGCAGGGAAAACCTTCGAACGCCCAATGTCACATAGATTATGGCATTTATGCAATCAGCTCATGCGAGCACTTGTTGAGGACAGATAAACAATAGAACAACCAATCACAGTCTTTCTAGTATGACGGGAACCGCCACCGCAGATCTGTCCAAATTTGGTAAATGTCAGGGAATCATCCTAGTCGGGTTTGAAAAAAAATTGTTCATCTACAAGACTAACATTCATTGCATGTAACCTATTTATTAAAAAGTACAACTGAATTAACAAAAATAATAAAAAAATTGCTCGTGACATCATTGATATCAAAAATTTACATGTTGACAGGTGAAACAGTGGCAGAATTCCAATACAAATACAGAAGGAAAAAATATTATCAAAATAAACATAATGTATCTCCTTTACGTAATTTAGGGTCATTTAGGTGTTTATATGTTATACATGTAATAATTGTTGATATTTTCACACGACCTAACAAAACTTAAAGAAAATCACATTCTAGGCAAAAAAATTTCCGCCAGTAATCATTGTTCTAAAATCGTGGATGTCTCTTTGTGAGTACTTACCTGATTTCTAAATTGGCTAAAACAGAAACGAATTTTAAGGAGTGTTGATACACTATATATTTAGCAAAAAAGGAAGGGGAAGAATTTGTCCTGTTTCCGCTCTCTACATGACGGAGTCGGCGGATCATGACGGATCGGTTCTAAAAAGCTGTTTATGCCATTTCGTGCCCCCACATCACACGGAAACACCCCTTTCCGTACAACATTCCGCCATCCGTTTCACCCTGCAAACATAACAAGAACTTTTCTATCTACTTGAATTCTATCGGCGTTTGAGGTCCCTTACGTCCTGAGATTAATTCAGTCTTACGTAGTTTTTTTGCAACACCAGATACATTCTTCTCTTTCAGGTACGTCGGTTCGATGGGTTCGATGAAACGACTAAGGACCACTAAGGTTCTTTGCGCTGATCATAAATGTTGATTGCTTATTATTCCGTTCTTTATTTATATATTTATTTATTGATTACTTATTTATTCAATAATTTATTTATTTATTCATTTATTTATTATTTGTCTATTTCTTTGCTTTCGCTGTTTTCCTTTTTTTTTTTGTTCATTGATGAGCAGATAGTACGGAGATATTTCTAACGACTTTTATCCGTATTATCACCTTTCAATCCCACAGTCGGGCATGACAAGTTGACTTAATTAAATACAACACAAAAAATTATTTGGTTTCTCTGTGACGTCACATCATCAAGGATTAGAGGCAGGATTAGAGGACGATATTTTTCATTCCCCTTCTGTGCTTGTGTTACCGGTCGTTTGGATACAAAGTCGTTTCGATACATGCAAGTTTATTCAGTCTAGATGTAAGAGTTTAACAAACTTGGCTTAAAGGACGAAGAATATTCACCCAAAATGTTTTTCTTGTTCACGTGCAAGTTATCGAAAGTTCTGTGCAATTTCACTGCTTGAGTTTGTTTCGAAACGTCGACTTGTATCGTAACGACTTGAATGAATGATAACTTTATTTAAACACGGTTAAAAACATCAGTCTAATATAGAAAATTAATTAAAAATTCTCAAAAACTGTTTTAAATATTTGCCGTGTGGGAGTACTGATCAGAAAACCATCTATGGGAACTTCTCTTAGAGAAACCTAAGGAATTTGATGTACGTATTTCCTCAGGAAGATTGTTCCATAGAAGAGCCCCACTGTAACTGAAGCTACGCTTCAGGTATCAGTTCTTGGTTTTGGGAGCATTGATTTTAACTTAGTATCGGAACGACCGGTTACCCTTTGATGTCGAGCCCGTAACGTCGCACCGCTGGCTTCAGCATGATTTTTTTGTACCAAAGTACCGAAAGAGGTTGTTTGAAGACGACTGGGATTGCCGTGGTGTTGTTGTTGTGTTGTGTTGTGTTGGTAGGGTTTTATCAATACGTATATTTTCCTGGCATGATATGGACAGTCGATATATAGAATATGATTATTAGTCATGCTACATCCCAGTTCCCTTTGCTGTTCCAAATTAGTGATAAGTACGTGTTCTAAAAGCTGGTGTTTTTTATTAGCAGCCTCAATATTAAGAGCGTACATATTTTTACGATCAACAGCTTACAGCTATCACAAAAACATTTCCTAAACGGCCCACCATATTTTTATTGGCATTAAAAGTACGATCGATTATCTCACATGTATTATCAGGCAATTCCATGCAATCCTTGTCTCTTAAGTCTGCGGTCTTTAAAGGATCTTAACTTTTGACAATCTTTCCCACGGATCAGAGGCTCGCCTGGGCCAGTTTCGAATTTCTAAAAATTATTCTTGACCCCGATGTTGAGAGGAATAAAACAAAATAAACGAATTATTGATCCCTGAATCTCGATGCGATTTCCTTTGAGTAGTAATTCTAAACTGGCTTAATCAGTCACCGGCTACACAAGTGTAAAAATATAATTCAAGTATACGTGAAATATCGGCTTTAATACCGCCAGATTTTTCTTACATTCAGCCTATATCAAAACCGTTTAATTGGCCAGGCCAAGTGTAGAGGAAGTTTGTCTTCCTGATTTGAGGGCGATTTAAATTCCTAAAGTTTTTGGACGTTGTTAGTCCTGTATTGTTACTTAACAAGTGTAGAAAGAGTTGTGATCAAGTGTACCATGCAGTGTAACTTCTGTACCTTTGCAAGGTGGTCAGATACTCTTCATAGCTCCTATACTATCATAAAACTTCAAATAGTCGTTTTACATAATTTGTAAATTAATTATCCATATTTTATAACGAGCAAATTTCTTAAAAGAGCTTAGAAAAACTTATGAGGTACTGTGATACCGCCAAAGGAAACGACACCCTTCTTGAATTCAATCTGCTTTACGACAGCCAGCTTTTCCGTTTCGGGATCCTTTTTTGTGGAAAGATTAAGATATATCGATCGATAATAGTTAAAAAAAAGCTCAGTTAAACGGTTTATGATTTCTCAGTAGAAAAACCTCTCACGAAAAGTGATAACGTTTTAATATTTTTGGCATTTTACGGAAATACAACTACGTAAATTGAAGTTGAGCCGTACCCTTCCCTTCCTGAATTGAAGTGGAAACAAAATTCAAATTTTCCTTGAATTGATTCACTAAGAGACGTTATTGCTGTTATAATAACATTTTAATAAAAATATAATAAATGGATGCCAACTATTCTCTCTTGCAGCCACTGGCTAAACTGCGGGGGCAAAAGAGCACGTAAAGTTTGATCTCACCTCCCCCACCCAGGCTAGACCAGTGACGGCACAAAGCAATCAAATAGATCATGACACCGGGGCTTACGATACCACCTACTCTTTTAATTCGAACAATGTCACGGGTTCTTTTACGTCCCCTTCCAAATAATGTGCAAGGCCAACGGCTTAACGTCAAAACGTGCCAAGGCAAATGACGTCATTAGCAATGTCATCTCCACCAATCAGCATTTCGTATCGACTTTTTCGATGCAGATGTTCAAATTCCAGGGATGTAGTTGCAAGCTCTCCTTCATTTTCCCGCCCCTTCGCCAGAGCGCCCGATAGAGCTTGCTCGCAGGCTAAGGGGGAGAGGGAAAGAGACACGAGGCGTTTTTCGCCCTTAGCTTTCTCTGCTTTCTCACTTTTTCGCTTCTCTCTTCTCCCCTCACGAACCACACCTCCCCAACCTGAACCTGAGACTCACAAGAGTGGCTAAATGAAAGTAAGACCTTTGTTGGTGGTCCGGCCAGGGTTTGTACTCACGGCCTCCGCCCCCCCCCCCCCCCCCCCCCCCCCCCCTCGGCAGACGAGTGTTCTTCCAAATAAACGTAGCCGGTGATCACAACCGTGAATATTTATAACACAGCGAGTCGTATTTGTGCCATTCTCCAGCAATAAATGATAGGATTTAACGACGAGTTTATAAAAACTATGGCTGTGGCAACGTCATAAGCGAGGGTAACTGATTGTGTAACACGTAATATTGCTTCACTCATGACGACTGAAATAAACGGAAGATAAAATGCAGCATCAACCCATAAACATAAAGCACAGTCACGCCCGACTTTCTGCATTTTAGTACGTCGACTGTTCTACAAAATGGTTGACCCATCGTTTATCTGACGTTGATGCTTGCGAGCAATCTGGAAGATTTCAAATGTGCTTACGGCAGTCACTAGCGATGTCACTAATAATATTGAGGTGGGTATGATAATCCAGTTGTCCTTCAACCACAGCTTTAAAATTGTCAAAATAGACAAACATACCAATAAAGACGCTACCAGTGCTAGCACCCTTGGAACTGTGGTAGCCTTGTATCGCAAGTGGAGTTTCAAAGAAAGGAGTCTATCGAAGGAAACTCCGCTTACAATTACAAAAGATAAACTTCCCGTGATCCACCCAATGAAAAACTGCGAAAGTCTCAACTTACAGTACGCGTCGAACTTGCCAAGTAGTTCCGCTGATTTAAAAGCAACAAATAACGGCTGGCCAAGCAATCCAACAAGAAAATCAGAAAAAGCCAGGCAAAACAACAATGCGAATGATGGCGAATGAAGTTCTCTTGTTTTCCAAATCACAAGCATTGTCGCGCCATTAGCCATAACTGCCGTGTAAGCAAACAAAGAGGTAACAACGCACGATACAACACTGACAGTGATGCTCTGACTTGAATGTTGCCGAAAAACGTCCAAGAAAAAACACGTCAGGTTTGTTTCGCTCAAGTTTACTACCTTTGTTGCCACTGATCTGAAAGATGCAATTGACCTTGACGAAGCCTTGTCCAGAGTTGAGCTCTCCTTTTGGGTACTGTGGAAAATTAACAGTAGCTAGTTGTGCCGCACTGAAAACTGTAGTGAGGATTATTTCGACTTTGGTTTCATCTGTAGCTTGCCGGTTCGATACTGTTTAGATATGAAAATAGCTGTTCTGTCGCTAGGCTTTGATAGATTCTGCAGCTGCCAGTATAATTTAGGCATCACCGTCATCATAAGCATAATTTGCACTTTTGGCTACTTTTGAACCACCAAATTGTCATATTGATCATGCCACCAATTTTTTTGGACCAAGGACACGTATTACAAATTGCGACAATTTTATTACAAAGTGCGAGACGATTATTTTAAAAAAGTATGACAGGTATTACAAAAGGCGGTGATTATTACAAAGTGCGATGATTTTATTTCCAAGTGCGACAATTCTGTTACAAAGTGCGACAGGACAAATAGCGTCTCAAATAGAAATCTGAAATAGGATCAGGATCAGGAATTCCCGGGGATACCCTCCTCTCCCCCCCCCCCCCCCCCCGAGCGTTTAATGGGTCAGCCCAAGCGTAGAGGAAGTTTGTGGCGATATAAATTCCTAACGTTTTTGCTATTCCCAGTACTCGCTCGTGTAACACTGGCCTTAATTCTGACGAATTAGTAGCGAGAGATCTATTTCAGGAGTGTGTGTGCGTTTCTCCCTCGGGAGTGGCTTTCTCCATATAAATAAACACGTGTGTAAGCAAATTTGTCCAGTTTAGCTGCAAGGGCGGAAGGATTGTTTTTCCTGCTATTCCTTATCTTTGCCGATGAACAACTTCTTCTGCCGGCCGTGGTTTTGCCTGCTTACATCTTAAGGACGCTACCTGCCGCTCTTCCCTCTCCGGCTGTCTAATAACGCTGTTGTTTCCCGATGTTGTTGCTTCTCCGCACGAGGTAAATTATTTTCTTGTCCCCCTAGTTTGCTTCCACCACGTTTACTCGTCTCTTAGTCGTTTTTCCCGTGTCGGTATTTTTTGGGGCCGGCTTTAAAACATGCTGTCTTGAAGTTTCCTGTGCAGTTGGCAGCCGTTTTACTGAATTTTTTTTCTCTGCTTAGCTAGTCACGTTTTGATGAAAGCGCTCGTTCATCAAGAGTTCACACTTATAAATTCATTCACTTGGTTGTGGCCGAGAATAATTTCTTATGTCGGTATTTTTGTCGGTTAGGGCTGGCTTTGAAATATGCTGTCTTGAGTTTCTTGAGCGGTTGAGGCCGTTCATTCACTTGGTTGTCGCCGAGAATAATTATTCTACTTCTCAGGTTTGGCTTTCGTGTGTCTCCCTAAATTGAGCGATTTATTTTTCTCGCCGTATTTGTCTCAGTTGTGTCGTGCAGGAGTTGTCTCACATCCTCAATTTAGGACCCGTTTTTCCTTTTTAACTGAATTTCAATTCAAATTTTGTACGCGGTTGTCGCCGAGAAAATCCAGTCCACAGGCGTGGTTTTATCGTATTTCTTTACCTACGGAGTTCCATATTTTCTGTTTTTCTTTTCGCGTTATAGTCAGTTTGACCTAGTTAATTCACTTTCTTTTTTCTGGTGGGACTCCTGGGATAAATTTCCGTTGTTACTGTACTCTTTTGTTTTGAGTACACATTATTTTTGGTGGACGATGAAACTCTCTTTTCACAGTGTCTGGTTGTCAGTGGCTGTGTAATCTCGCTTTCGGTTTTCTATCGTAATTTATTTCTTTATTATTATTATTATTATTGTTATTATTATTATTATTATTTTATTTTTTTATTTTTTTACTCGGTTGTGGCCGAGTGGAATTGTCTTCTGCTGCTTTCATGTCTGGATAAATCTTATATAGTGCTGCAAGTTTGGTTGCTTCGTTTTGTCCGGGTTGTTCCCTATTTGTAGTGTTTTTCAAATTTTGGACTTGCGGGCTTTCGTCCAGAATTTGTGATCTTTTCATTCGTCACTCTCTATGGACAACTGTCGCCTTGGCTGGTTTCAGTTCTAGGCCTAGACCGGTGTTTTCACTCGGACAGCCTCCTCTACTTGGTTTTTAGTTTGAACTCTTATTGGTCCTTGGTTTTTCATCCGTCGGTTAACCTAATGCCATGTGCGTTTCGCCCTGCATACATAGGGTTAAAATAGGACTGGAAAGTAGAAGAAATGGAAGGGAAAAAAGCGGCTACTTTGTTTCCGTATGGTCTCCCATCCAGTTCCTAACCCCGTCTAACATGGCTTAATCTAGGTGGCCTTAGCTAGGCTTAGCGGATCTGGTATGTTCTTTTTATTTGCCGCCCCGCTTCTTCGTCTACCAAAATGTCAGAAAAAGGGGAGCAGGGGCCCGTTTCTCGAAAGTCCCGGTAACTTTACGGGCCCGAAATCAAATATTCAAATCGGAATATAAAGAATAAGAACGCGAGTCCTGACTAGCAAACAACTCCATTTTGTTTCATTAACTGACAGTTTTATCACGTTAGATGCAAAACTATTGAAACCTCGATCTTTAATGTAGACAGAGACAGCTTACCGGGCCCGTTAATTATCGGGACTTTCGAGAAACGGGCTCCGCCTGATCGCTGGTTATTTCGTTATCAACTAGTCGGTGTCAGCTTAGTTTGCAAATTTTTTCTTTTCTTTATTCCCTCAAGTTTTATCAGTGTTGTGTGCCCTTTTACTTACCGCTCGGCTTATTTATGTGTCCCCTACTTTTGTTATGTTTTCGTACCTTTTCTTTAAACGCAATTGCTTGATAGGCGTAGAGGCGTCATAATGCCGGTTTTGACTGTTGTCAACTCGTGGAATCAAAATCTTTAGTACTTCACTTTAATCATGAGATGTCGTCTTGTTGCCATTAAAGAAGCTGTTTTATTTTTTCTCTTGTTTCCTGTTTCTCGAAGTTGTTCGTTTTCCCGTGCGTACCAGTATTGCCGTGCCTTGGGTGCTGGTGTCTAATGCCTTTTAAGGCCTCTTTGAGGTTGCTTAAGGCCGGCAATTTTGGTGGGCTTCCCTCGCTCTCCCTCTTAGTTTTCCGTTATTTTTATGTCCGTGAATCACCTGTTTGGACACTTTTTGGGGCCTTTCTTGCAATTTACTGGTCATGCTAAGTAGTGCAAGTGGGGGAGGGCAAGCCCACCAGTTTTGTCGGCCTAGCTTCCTCGCCTGCATGATCAGGCCAAATTGCATGCTCATTCAGCTGTATCCCTGTCTTCGGGTACCCGTCTTCCTTTTATTGTATCCAGAGATCTTACCAACAGTTTAGCTCAATGGGAAGTCATTTCGGAAAACGTTCTTCCCCATTAAGAGCCTAAGTGTTTTTTTACGAGATTAAGTCCGTGAAGATTGCCTTTCAAGGCAGATTCGAGGGGGAATGTACCTTGCACCGTTTCCCTCTGATCGGAATTTGAGGAATTTACTTCCCCTATTATACTACAACATGAGACATTTCTGCAATTTGATTGGATTTGAGCAGTGGTGTTTCAGCTGAAATAGAAATACCTTTACGCGAAAGTTACCATATGAATCTTTGGCGGGTAGTAGTATACTGTAAACAAATAATTATACATTCCGTAATGGCTTGTGCGCACTTTGGGGCAAGGTTTTAGAGGCTCAACCCCTTTATCTCGTCATGCTCATAACTGTTGAGCCTTTAAAATCGCAATTGCGCCACGACAGACGCTTTCTAAATTTGTGAATCAAGGATATTTCGTGTATTACACCCTCCCCCTCGGCTGGGAGGCTGGTGCCTATGTGTATCACACAACTGGTTTATTGGCCACGAGTGGCATTATAATTCTTGGAGTGTACCCTATTCCTCATACTTCAGTGATTGTCGTGCAGGCCAGGTTATGGTGTACAAAGCGCTAAACCTTCTAGAAAGTCGTCTTCCGCCCCTCCTTGTGCGTCGGTTGGTTGGTCTACCTTTCTGGCTGTACTCCCTTTCTTTAACGTTCGTCCTTCCGGAGATTAGAAGCTCAAGATGAAGGGCTCAAGAGCGTCATTCATCCTGACTCAGGATACTGTGGATCTCGGAAGCTTGCAACGGCTCGCAGGCAAAACCACCTTGTTCTCGCGGCTTTACTTTACACCCGGGCCCCGTCATCTTGCCATCCCGTTAAGCTCCCCGTAAGTCCATCAATGTTTCTGCTGTCCTTCTGAGGGGTATTCTATATTAGAGATTTGTGTATATCCGGCAAGGTGTCCTCCTGTTTTATGGGCATGTAATTAGAACTAACGGTCCTTTTTGTGATGTGTTGAACTCGGGATGGGGTGATTGATTTCCCGGCCTGTTGATTCCGGAATTCCATTGAAGTGCGTGACAGTACTGGTCCGAGCGCCCCTGCTTCCCCGAGCCTCTTGCCTAGTGTTAAGTCGTATCAGGCTTAGATACCAGGTTGATATCTACGTGTACAGTCTACTGTTAGTTCGCACGTGCTAAAATCAAAGGACTAATCAAGGTGCGGGCAGCTGAGGAAAGCTCTTTCCGTCGTCATCTAGTCATCTACCTTGCCAACTTTTTATTGCCCTGTCCTTGGTGTAAGTTCCCTCAGGAAGTAATCTTATGGACGCCCTCCGGGGCTCTCTCCGCCAGTACTTGCATGCTGCTCCTTCGTGTTTAGAGTAACCTAGAGAAGGAGGCCCTCTTTATATCGCTTTATTGACCTTAGTTTGACAACTCTTTTGATGCTTAAGGCTGCCGCTTGACTTTTTTCACCTGGTCTACCAAAGAGTCCGCCATAGTTAATGTTTTTTCCTTAGACTCTCTATCGTTTGGACGTCGCTCAGTAAGTCTTTCCACCTTTGACTTTAGTTGGTATAGTGCTTCTGTTCCTTGCCTCCGCCTCCCAACCCTGTCCTTTTAATGCCTCCTTAACCCCGTCGTTACCAGTGGCTTGTTATCAGCTCGGGTGCGCTATTGATTTTTCTATTGATTTTATTCTGCTTTGTTGTGTAACAAATGTTCGTATGCAGAACTACGACTGTTTCCTTTTAGCCAAATGTGTTGGCAAAAGGGTTTCTTACTGATAACTTTGGTCACACTTTCCTCACAGATACCAGAATGGAGCCTCTGTCAGCGCAAAGAAAAATCTGGAAAATCACAACATGACTGGAGGCTTAGTTTTCAAATTTCCTGTCCTCTTTACAGCCCTATTAGAATTTATCTTAGGCCTCACCAAGAGATGTTGTTAAATATTTTTTATCAAAGTTGGCAAAGGCAAACAATGCTGTGTAACAACTCATGTCAGTCCCTTGGTTGCGTATACGCAGACTTGTACAGCGGTTACTGTTCTCGCACGGTATTAGTCTGCTGGCACAGTGTTTTGAAATCCTGCGTTGCACTCACTTGTTGCAGTTACAGGCTAGCGGGCCTCTGTATATATATATTATGGGGACGAAACAATAGAAATAAGTCGCGTACTACTAAAGGTATATTCTGTTAGGTACCAGCTGTCTATCCCGAACGTTACTGAGCGTTAGCACTCGAGAGCTTGGATTTTTCTCGCTTGGTTTTCTTCTGGTGACAGGGCTTCCGATCTTCTTATTATATAGACGCAGTTGAAGTGTGAGAACATTCTGATGGCTCTTGCCTCCTGTTTCACAAATGCGCGGTTAGATGTTAAGAGAGATCTCAGTGCGGAATTTGCAGTCTTTCGTAGACCTATGTAAATCAATGCGCCTGGGCATTTCCTCTGGCTTTTCCAGTTTAAATTCCTGAATAACTTTATTTTCGATTGTCGAATCCTCGCTTCTACCTTGTGGGCGCGGCACGTTAAATAGTTTTAAGACCCCTTCGCAGTTAAGAATGGTGGTGACTCTGTGAGTGTTTATGGGCCGGACACTCCTCCCTTCTCAAACTTAACGGGGTGTCTAAAGAAGGTGAAACGAAGCGCTTTGGTTAGGAATCTGCTGCGACAGTCGAACGCGCTCTGAATTTGCAAACCTCTAAATACCCGGCCAACACCTCTTCAGATGCCTAATGGCTGGTAGTTTTGTTCAAATTACTCGAGGTGGTCCTTTCTACGGAATATCTTGCCAACGCTTTTCGTGATGGCATCATTCTTGTAGTCATCAACTTAGAACCGAAACAGTTAGATACGAAAAAATCCCTAGCAATGAAAGGATATGCTCCTTTTGTAACAGTAACAAAAGTGAAGATGAAATTCATTTCATACTAGACTGTAAGGCCTGTTCTAAGAGCAGAGACGTATTTTTCTCCAAAATAATATTTAGATTACCTAACTTCAAATCTCTTTCACATGATAATTTAGTAGCTCATCTTATGAATTCTTCTGATTATTTGATAATAATAATAATAACTGTTTATTCACAAATCCAAATCGGAAAGTGAAAAGGAGATAAAAGAGGTTATCCCTTTCTAGTTTATCTCCTGATAATAAAATACATTAAGAAATAAATTATTTACAACTGTTTAAAATAGTAACTATATATGTATATAAAACATCACACAGTAAAAGAACTTAGTGTTCACTAGGAAAATCTGTAAAATAACGTCTCAGTCTGTTCTTGAAAATATCCAAATTCTCCGCCTCAGCAACTTCCTTTGGAAGATTGTTCCACTTATCTATTATGCGTATAAAAAAAGAATGTTTAAAACTATTTAAAGTTGCTGATGTAAGCTTAAGTTTAAAACGATGGTTGGCTCTTAAGGGCCGAAAATCATGTGCAAATGTGAAAAATGCCGAGGGATCAAGTCCATTAAGTCTATTTATTGTCTTATAACACTCGATAAGCGACGAAAATAATCTTCTTTGTTCAAGTGATGGCCATTTAAGGAGCTTTAGGCGTTCTTCGTAAGGCACGTCTTGCCCAACATTTCCAAGGGCGCTTTTAGATGCTCTACGTTGTACTTTCTCCAAGGTGTTTAAGTCTTTTTTAAGGTGCGGACACCAAACTGGAGAGCAGTACTCGAGTATCGGACGTACTAGACTCTTATAAAGTTTTGAAAACAACTGAGGATTTTTAGGACCCACCGTTCGCCTAATGAATCCAAGCACACTATTTGCCTTATTTGCGCATTTGTTAGCTTGCATTCTCCATGACAGGTTCGAAGTGATATAGATTCCGAGATCCTTAACTTCAGATACAGCTTTTAATTGGTTACCACATAGATGGTATTGAGGACTTGAGTAATCATTTTTTTTTAGAAATGCGCATCGCTCCGCATTTATCTGTGTTAAATTTCAGCTGCCAGACAGGGCTCCAAGATTCCAGGCGAATAAGATCTTTCTGTAGCTCTTCAACATCTTCCTTAGTATCCCTGAGTAACCTATACAATTTCATATCATCTGCAAAGAGTTTTGTGCTTGACATAATGTTTCTTGAAATATCATTAATATAAATTAAAAATAAAATGGGTCCCAGCACAGTTCCTTGGGGTACACCAGACAAAAAAGGAAGTCCAAGATGAGTAATGTCCCCGCAGAACGACGCGCTGGTATCGACTGGTGAGAAAACTTCTAAGCCAAGACAGGAGTGGACCTTGGATACCATATGCGTAAATCTTTGTCAAAAGGCGTTCATGTGGCACCGAGTCAAAAGCTTTTGAAAGGTCTAAAAATATAACATCAGTTGTCAAGCGTTTGTTTCTCCCGCTGGCCCAATCGCCTTGAAACGATGATAATAATTGAGAAAGACAAGATTTCCCTTTCAGGAAGCCAAATTGCTCCGGAATAAAGACCTCGTTTGAAATCCAAAACTGAACAAGCTGCTGTCTTACTATCATTTCACACACTTTACACACCACCGATGTTAGTGAGACAGGGCGATAGTTCTTTCGATCGCTTTTAGCACCTTTCTTATGCAAAGGAGTAATGTCAGCCAATTTCCAATTGTGTGGTAACATGCCTGATGCAAGAGACGCATTAAAAACGTCACTAAGTGATGGAGCCAAGGTTCCAGCACATTTCTTTCAAATCATGGGATGTTAACTGTCAGTTAGTTTTATATATCCTGCAATGATTTGGATTAAGAAGCAAATGGATTCATATCAATGAGTGAATGAGATCTGTAATGTTTTGAAACGTTTTACATTAATTGGTTGAATTAGTAATTAAATTTAGACTGGTAGCTTTTTCAATACCGTATTATCATGTATGGTCCTGCACATAAAGCTTTTGTTGCCGTGGCTGGCTTTAAGCCGACAATTTTGATAAGTGCTTGTGTTGTCGTTTTAGTTTCGGGATATGGGAGAGTTAGTTACGGGTGATGGGGCTGGGGAGGCCAGTGGAGACCTTTCGCTTCATCTAAGGCTGTCCTTCGCCTGCGAGCCAAGGACTCGCATGTCCCGTAACTCATATCTTGAGTCCCAGGCCTTTGTTATGCGAGCGTCCACTGGGAATAGATTACTGTTAGTCCTATCGTTACGTAACGAGAGATGCCGGAAGAGTTGTGATCCGTTACTTTAAGCTACTGTAACTTACGTAACTGCGCAAGGTGCCTCTTTTCAATGCTTCCTCTTTTATCTTGAAAATTCAAAGGAAGGTTTATATTTTATCTATTTATTAATTAATTTAATTATTTTTATTCTTTAACAAGCAAATAACTGAAAAGAGCTCAGGAAAACTTTCGAGGAGTGAAATTACTGCCCGAGGCGGAAACTACGCCTTTCTTAAAACCAATATCTGCTTTACGACAGTAAAAACGGGCATATAGATCGATAATAAAAAGGTCAATTGAGACTTTTATGATCACCACGAGTTTCGTGACCAAACGAAACTCCTGGCGAAGGAAACATTATAAAATTCGGCTAGATTCCTTCTTGTATTTATCTGGATTCACGGCAAAGATAAACACGACCGTTTGCTCGTCCAGATTGTTCTCAACGGACTTAGAGAGGCACCTTAGTACGAGTTAGATCCTGTAAATGCCATGTTTTTGAACTGTTTGTGTTTGAGCATATTTTTGGAAAATAGCAGAGTTTACTTTCCCTTTTTATCAACGGACTGCTTACAGTGGAGTAGTATACCAATGATGCTTGGTTCTGTTTTTCTCGACGTCGCAGTGATTCGGCACGATCGAACAATTTTGCGCGATAATGTATCTTTCCCTAAGATCAAAACAAAGACTTGATGTCTCTTGTTCTCAGCTTCTAAATTATAAAATCACTAGCGACAGACAAGTCTAATTGTTAATGATTTGAAACAGTCTTGGTCTTTATCTTTGGTGTAGCGTCTTTTGTAGCTCGTTTGTAAAATACAACTTCGATTTATTTTGTTGAATAAGACAATATGTTGTTGTTGAATTTTTGTTTGCGCACTATTTTATAAATGGCATGCGTTTTTACGCCAAAACTACAAGTAAAATTGTCGTCACAATTTTATTCTTGATCTAGCATAACCAGAGAAGAAACGTTTCGTAAATTCTATCGAAATATCCCTTATCTAAACCCATTTCGCTTGTTAACCTCTCTAAATTCGGAGCCTTGGACGTGACAGAGAACAAGGAGAAAGTCACGCGTTAAAAACAATAGAATTTTGACAGTTGAAAGTAATTTGCATAACCTCAGAGCGCATGCTCTCCAGCTGACATAGCCTTTTAAGGAAATTTTGAAAATCAAAGAGCAAACTTTTTTGTTTACCAGAAATGACCTAATAAGCGCCCTCTCTCAAATAAACGTCTTATATCTGATAAACGGCCCCTCTACGCTTTTAAGTTTTTATTAGACGCCGCGGGGCTTTGTGCTTCATAAAAGTGTAGTAATCTCTCTTTGCTATATTCACTATATACTTATACTACTTGCAACTTTTATCATAAGCATACAGCTTCTGCATTTATACATAAATTGTTAACTATATATATCCATTTTAGCCTGCACAACAGCCGTTATTTTTCGCGCTTTTCAGGCGAGCGAAGGCAAGCACGAATCGAGCAAGTAGCGCCAGACACGAGCGAGGGGGAAGGCGCCTTCCCCCGTCGCGCGAGTCTTTTTGATATAAACTTGACTTTTCTTATGCTAGACAACATACATTTTCAAATTGAACTAAGGCGACAGTTCCAGATTACGACGAGACTATTTATACAAACATGTGAATGAGCTGAAAACTGAGTTGTTTCTCCTTTTACTGTGTGTTAAGTTGCATCATTTTTAAATTCAGATAAAGTTTTTAAGAATATTTTTGACAGCAAATCGTATTTGTGCCATTCTCCAGCAATAAATGAAAGGATTTAACGACGAGTTTATAAAAACTATGGCTGTGGCAACGTCATAAGCGAGAATAACTGACTGTGTAACACCTAATATTGCTTCAGTCATGATTACTGAAATAAACGGAAGATAAAATGCCAACATCAACCCATAAACATAAAGCACAGTCACGGCCGACTTTTTGCATTTTAGCACGTCGACTGTTCTACAGAATGGTTGACCCATCGTTTGATTCTGTTGAAATATCTGACGTTGATGCTTGCGAGCAATCTGGAAGATTTGAAATGTACTTACGGCAGTCACTAGCGATGTCGCTGAAAATATTGCGGCGGGTATGATAATCCAGTTGTCCTTCAACCACAGCTTTAAAATTGTCAAAATAGACAAAGATACCAATATTGATGCTACCAGTGTTAGCACCCTTGGAACTGTGATGGTAGCCTTGTATCGCAAGTGGAGTTTCAAAGAAAGGAGTCTATCGAAGGAAACTCCGCTTACAATTACAAAAGATAAACTTCCCGTGATCCACCCAATGAAAAACTGCGAAAGTCTCAACTTACAGTACGCGTCGAACTTGCCAAGTAGTTCCGCTGATTTAAAAGCAACAAATAACGGCTGGCCAAGCAATCCAACAAGAAAATCAGAAAAAGCCAGGCAAAACAACAATGCGAATGATGGCGAATGAAGTTCTCTTGTTTTCCAAATCACAAGCATTGTCGCGCCATTAACCATAACTGCAGTGTAAGCAAACAAAGAGGTAACAACGCACAATACAACACTGACAGTGATGCTCTGACTTGAATGTTGCCGAAAAACGTCCAAGAAAAAACACGTCAGGTTTGTTTCGCTCAAGTTTACTACCTTTGTTGCCATTGATCTGAAAGATGCAATTGACCTTGACGAAGCCTTGTCCAGAGTTGAGCTCTCCTTTTGGGTACTGTGGAAAATTAACAGTAGCTAGTTGTGCCGCACTGAAAACTGTAGTGAGGATTATTTCGATTTTGGTTTCATCTGTAGCTTGCCGGTTCGATACTGTTTAGATATGAAAATAGCCGTTCTGTCGCTAGACTTTGATAGATTCTGCAGCTGCCAGTATAATTTAGGCATAACCATCATCGTAAGCATAATTTGCACCCTTGGCTAGTTTTGAATTGTCATTTATTGATCATGCCATGCACCAATTTTTTTGGACCAAGGACACGTATTACAAATTGCGACAATTTTATTACAAAGTGCGACGATTATTTTGAAAAAGTGTGACAGGTATTACAAAGATTATTACAAAGTGCGATGGTTTTATTTTCAAGTGCGACAATTCTGTTGCAAAGTGCGACTGGACAGATAGCATCTAGCAGATTTGCAACTATATCATGGATATTCACCTCGCATTCACAGCAAAAGCTTACTTGTTTAAATGCTGATTAGATAAACACGGTTTAAATTTTCTCTTTCTAAGCCGCCTACGGTAGGTTTTCGATTGCAAATTTAGTGCAAATACATAACGTGTAAAAAATTTCATTGGAATTCTGTGTAAAAGCCTGTGTTCCATTTTTCTTCTAGTGTTTTTCATTATTTAAAATCTCGTTCAATTAAACGTGTTTAGTTCGTGGTGATTGGGCATACTACTGATTGCAAACTTTGCGGGAAAAAATTTTTAAAAAATCAAGAAACTGTAACTGTAACTGTTTCGCTGGACGCTTACCGAAAGTGAGCACTTACCAGGCAGAAAAAAATGTTATAGCTAAAAAAAAATCCAGCAGTTTTTCCATATGCAAAAACTATGAAAGGTATAAGCTACTTCCCGCCATATATGGCTGGGGCTAATTGTAATAACCAAAATATCATAAATTGTAATAACACGTTGTCGTAATTTGTAATAAACCTAGCTGTCGTGAATTGTAAGAACAATTGTTATATTTTGTAACACTTCTTAATGTTACGGGCTTATCTACTGAAATTTTCTTGCCAGTCAAAAACTTTTTAGCTATTATGTAGCCAGCATTATGACAACAACTAAATCATCTCACCGACCACCTGATAAACGTTTGGGAAACAGTCAAACAACCAACTTACTGCGAGCAACCGCCCGTTACTTCCACCATATATTGATCATAGGGGCCATCAGAAAAATTGTAAGGGGGGGGGGGGGGGGAGGAGTGAGGGTTAGAGACGGTTCGAACCACCTGAATAGCACACGCACAACTGACGTTTGTGGGACTAATTTGAAATGTTTCTCCGACTTTTGTCTTTTTTTTATTATTATTATTTTGATGACAAAAGTCATGACAAAAAAGAAATCAACTAGCACGAAAGAGTTCGCAATAACGTACGTATTTCTTCAACAAATTAATTATGTCACTGATCACGTCGTTTTACAAAGAAACATATGAGCTATCAGTTATCAACACGAAAAAGTTCCTATGCTCTGGTGTTCCGCAGTCCCCGAGGTAACTAAATTAAAACAAGATTAGAGAATATAGCCAAGAATAAGTCGGCACTGTGATAGGTTGCTCAGTGCTCACCAAATTCCTTGGGTAAAAAAAAGAAAAAGAAACTTGAAAACGCGATGAATTACAGTGTAACCTTTTGTAACGTAAACTTTGCTTCGACTTTCGTTGACATTAAGTATTTTGGTTGAGCTGTTAAGTACAAAGACGTGTTAGAGTTTTTTGAGTAAAACAAAGAGCCCGTTCGTCTTGTGCATCATTTGTGTAGTGAGTTTAATTCGGATTGTTCGAGAAGGTAACCACGACGCTGATTTATTCATCGGAAAAAGATGCATCCAGTTAGAGAACTTTATGACCGAACTCGTACCTCAAAAAGTCAACAAAAGAAGTAAACAGCTAGCATAGTGTTGAAATTTTATAGGAAAAAGAAACGCTTGCCACCCTGTCGCGGTTGAGTGGCTAGGCCATTTCCGAGTTTCCTCAAGCCTTTGTTTCAAAGCAAGGCTAAGTGCAAAGCAAGTGATACGAAAATCAGTTTTTATTCTGATGAAGATGGAACTTATTATCACATTATTATCCCTCGTTAAGGTTAAGGTTTTTGGAACTTGGAAGTGGGCTATTGAGCAATGAGCTCAATGCACATTCCCATTAGCCTCTTATGTGTAAATAGCCTCGCGTGTGTAAATACAGTAAAACTCCGGCTAAGAACCTGTTAAGATAAAATTTGTCAGTTAACCTCCTCTATATAAGAACCTGTTTAACCTAAAATTTGAAAAAAGATTCTTACTTTCTAAAATCTATGAAAAAATTGTGTACACTTAGGTAGACTGTTCACAGTCCTCTATTTTTCCGTAAGATCATCGAGATCGAGCACTTTGCGTTACGGGCTGCCATCTTGCATGAGTGTCAAACCTACCTAGGGGGAGGGGGCGGTCTGGGAGGAAGCGAGAAAAATAGAGGGACTGTGAACAATCTCACACTTGGGCAAGTAAGAGACTTCAAAATTCTTGAGGTCGATGCTTTAGTTCTTCTTTTTATGGTCATTTTTACATGTATTGTAAAAAAATTGGTATGCAGATTTTATACGAGGAATAAACTGAACCACTAAACTTCTTAGCTGTGTTGTATTTTTTTCTTCAGAAAGTATGGCCTGGTTCAGACGCCGTACTTTTCATATGCCGATCGTAATTGAATAAGTTCAACTTTGGAGCGACACTGGCGCGACATCTGATTCAGACGGCGCACCGTGTGTCGAACCTAAGTTAAGTTCGAAAAATGTTAGACAGACTCTGTCGAACTTACGCTTTTGCTGCACCGAATTGATTCAGACGCCGCGCATGGAGTGGAGCGGTGTCTGAACCTAGGCTAAGAACCTAAATAGCCTAAACTAGTGCTAACTACCATTTACCTTATTACAAGATATCAACGATACACTTCATTAACTCAAAATGGTGTTAATTTAATTAAGAATTAATAATTGAGGCTGAGTATCCTTTGAAGACTTATTGAGATCGAGGAGGGTGTTATCCGTCGAGGCCGAAGGGCGAGGCGTGTCAAACCCTGCGAGATTTCCTTAATTTTTCATATGATACGAAATAATTGTTTTATTATTCATTCAAAATAATTCCTAGTTTAAAACATAGTTAAAACATGCTTACCTCCATCGATGTTAAGCTTTTCTTTAAAAGTGCACGTTTAGGGTGTTAAGCTTCGCAAATATTCTCCAAATAGCAGATCTTGCCCTTAGAGTTGTCTTCTTGCTGTTCTTGACATGTTTTTAGCCATTATTTTGCCTAGTTCTTACTCTTAAGGCGAGTGAAATGTCCGCCATTTTTGTTTTCACAACCAAAACAACTCAACCTCGTCCCCAGGTTTTCTCGGTTAACGGTGCATTAAACGGTTCATTGACGTCGTCGGTTGATTAATTGCAAAATTCTTCCAAAAATTTGGTCATCAGTAGTTGGTTTTGGTGAATTATGCGTGTGCTTTTAGCCAATCAGAATCGGGGAAATATTTTGAATGAATAATAATGCATCTTAATTTACGTCGAAGTTACTTTAAATCACACTATTTTACATCATTGTTGTTTTACAGCACCTTTACTTCAATAACAAAACCTCGTCTGCCTATAGTTCCTCTATCATAAAGCCTCGGAGTCACTATCTGACAGTTCTTCTTTTAAAAGGATTGAGTTCAAAATGTCTTTCGACTGATCATCGTATTGATCCGTTTCCCCGAGGGGATAGCTGACTTCTTCAGTCTTTCTTCTTAAAATTTCCATGGCCTATTGCAAGGTCACCTTATGGAGATTTCTAAGCCGCCTTAATTTTTGCATTTTGTAGATTCCACCTTGCCCCTAATGTCACCAGCTCCTCTCTTCAAAGAATACAGTAAAACTCGCGTATAAGAACCTAAATTTTTCCAAGATAGGCCAAGAACTTTCTTATAAAAATGGTGCCAACTGGAAAATTAGGCTACTCAGGTTCTAAAACAGGTTCTTATTTTTAATGTTTGTCATTGGTGGGTGTGGCCTATTTGGGGCCTATTTTTGGTATTGCATGCACAATATCTTATATAAATCCCTTTAATCCAAGCATGTTAAAGCCATTTATGAAGTTTATACAAAGCTATGCAGGTTAAACAGTTCGAAACTACAAGGATATATGGATCTACATGTCAATTGTCTCATTGCCAGGGTTTTGTCTTCATTTTAGTTAAACTTGTAGAGCTTGTTCTATTAAGTTTGTGTATTCAGTGTTTGACTGAATTTCTCAAAATAAGAACTTGTTCAAAATTGTAGTTGTAGGCTAAAACAGGTCCTTATGTAAAAGGGGTCTGATTTGGAGAACCGGGCGGCACACCCCCACCAAAAATTCCCGGGAATACCCTGCTTTACGCCAGTCAGCTTTTCGTTTCGGTATCATTTTTAGTGGAAAGATGTTTAGATCGCTAATGAAAAGGTCAATTGAAAAGTGATCACGTTTTGGTGTTTGTGGTATTTTAAGGAAATACAACTACGTTAAGGAAGTTGAGCCGTACCTCTCCCTTCCTAAATTGAAATTTGAAGCGAAATTCAAAGGTTTCCTTCATCACTATAAGTTATAACTGTTGTGTGGACTTTTTGATAAAAATATAATAAACAGGTGCCAACTTGCCGCCCCCGCCCCCCCCCCCCCCCCCCCCCCCCCTCACAGCCAGTGGCTAATAACCTCGTCCTCAGGGCGCTTTTCCCTGGCTTTGGAGAAAGTAAGGGAGAAGTTAAGCAGCCACTGGCAAGGCATACAAAACATATAACAGAGGTTCAAGGACAGACCCATGCGGTACACGGCAATTAAGTTCACGTAAAGAAGATATAGAACATTCAATTTGAACAAATTGTGTACGAGATAACAAATAGGATGCAAACAATTTTTGTACAGACCCTGTAATAACATAACGTTATGTCAACCTATTCAGTAGTATTTCATGGGACACAGTATCAAAAGCAGCAGATAAGTCTAACATAAACAGCACGACGGCCCTATTGCTGTCAATTCCATGCAGAATATCAACTTGAACCTTCACCATGACAGTTTCAGTGGAATGATGTACTTTATAGGCTGACTGAAAGGTCTCATGTAGGTTATTATTCATCAGATAGTTGTTTAATCGGAGAGCAACACTTTTGTCAATAATCTTTGATAGCGCCTTCAAATTCGAGATGGGTCTAAATTTCTTGAATTTATTTAGCGTATTTTGCTTGAATGATGCACGGAGGGGAAATAATCATTGTATGTGTCCATCAAATAGGGTCCATTTTGTTACTTGTGGGCGGATTGAAAAAGAAAGTTCAAATTAACAAAAAGCCTAATTCAGCAACAATGTTTTATGTATTTAGTGGGGGTGGATATATTAAGGGGTAAAAAATGATGGCCAAGGAGATTATTCAAGGTAAACTGATGCTTTAATAGTACATAGTGAAATATTATTTCCCAAAACAGATGTGCAGATAGTTTACAGACCGTTTTCACATGACGTCACGGCGGCCATATTGGTGCTCCAAAACAATGAAACGGCGGCCATGTTGGTGTACCAAGATAACTCTGAGTGGGAATTGAACTCTTTCCTTTGGTTCCAATAAATGAGCATAAATGCTGACCACGTGAGTGAAAACCCTCTATAAGACCGTCAAATCTAATATGATACTATACAAGAATTGCGAAGGACCTGCATGAGAAAAGCAACTCTTACCACCCAGTCACGCTTAAGTGTTTTCCATACAAGTCCTTGTAAATTCTGAAATTTTTAAACCGTCGTTATATCTTTCCCTTAAGCATTTAAAAGCTCAAATTGCCTGTTATGAATAAAAAGGAGATTTGGGCCTCGTAATGCTTAAGCAAATATTTTAAGACAGTTTGAAAATATCAAAATTTACAAGGATTTGTATGGAAAACCATTCAAGCGTCACTGGCTGGCAAAAGTTGTTATTTTCACACAAACCCTCCTAATTTTTGTCGGCCGCTACTTTTGAGATATACGACTGAAAATTTACAGGTTACCTAATTTTAACTGATGCTCTTTCAGTTTGTGCTGACAAAATTTTACAAAATCAAACTATTTCGTGTTTACCGAAAGCTGATCAGGTGATCAACTAATGCAAAAAGTCCTATTACATTTATATTATAAGTTAATCATCACTTAAAGGGATATCAACTATTTTTAAAAATAACTGAGATAAAACATGTTCAGACTACAGCTAACTAAAGATATCAAAAGAGTATAAAGTAATCCACACTGAATAATGTAACCCATGCGACGATTAATATAGCTAACCAAGGTAGAAAACTGATACGTATTCCGAGGGTATGTTACGGGTTATATTCAACAGGTTGTATTCAATGGTAGTCTGATGAGGTCAACTGCACGAAAAATTCGAGTTGACCGAAACATCAAGCTCCTCTGACCACCGTACACTTCTACCAAAGCCATTAATGTCCGACTTTTTTTTTCTCTTATTTGTTATTTTATTCCTACTGACTATATACTGAGTAAATATTATACACAAGTGTGAATAACACTAAACTGAACTGTACCGAACTGAACTTTTGGTATCTCCGCCCGCCTCGACTAGCACCTGCTATTTGCGGGGGGAAATGGACTTTATGTAAAGTGTGTGTGTAAAGTGTGTGTATCTTCGAGGACAATTGACAGCGAAAACTTCATTAACGAAGTATAATCTCTTTCTGTTTGGCTACGTCCACACGAATCCGGATATTTTTTAAACCGCATACTGTTTTCAACGAATCGGCCTTTCGTTCACACGAAACTAGTGAATTCGGAAACCAAAACAGCGCGCATTTTTTTGAAACCGCTCGCCACAGCGGTTTTAGGCTTCGTCCACACGAATTTTGATAGAAAATATGCGATTTCAAAAACGTCCGGATTCGTGTGGACAAGGCCTTATCCCGATTTGAAAAACTCCACAACACTTGACCGAAAGGTTGAAATGAACGCCTAGTAGTCATACAGTAATATTTGAAATATTTTTTGTTCATACATCTACACCAAGAGAGGATAAAGGGGACAGAGAAGGCATCCCCCATACACACCCTATTCCATAGGTAATTCGTCTCGAGTTTTTTTTAACACCACAGATCTCAAGGGCGATTAGACAACAGCCAATCACATAACGCGAATGTGTTCCGCGTGGATGACCCACGCTCAGAGCCACGCGTCTTTCACGAATTGACGCAGAACAAAATGGTGGAAGACGCGGAGAGCGATATTGCTATTCGTTTTGTCGAAGAAGATTCCTGCTAAAGCTGTGTCAGCGAAACGGAATTTAAAAAAGAATCGCCCTTCCTCTCTTGTATAGAGCTAACAGTACAGCAGGGAAATCCTTAACACACTGAACATTCTCTCACCCTTCATTTATCATTTACTGTTTGAAGAGAGAAATTTCTGGTTTGACATTTATTCTTTTATTAGTCTTTTATTATTCATCAAAAATAACACTTGGCGTCGTAGTTGCTTTATTGTACAAACGACCGGTTTCAATAGACCGGCGGAATTTCTCATTTTATTAAAGCACCGAGGCTACGACGATTTTGAGTTAAACTGATTTCACGGGTTGTCAAAGAGTCCAGCGATTCCCTTTTCCCAGGTGAGCGGCGACTCACTTCGCTTCAATATTCAGGAATGCTCTCGATCTCTTTACGCTTTCATTGCCTTTCGCCCGACATGTTTTGCACGGTGTTTAGTCATGCGAAACCTCCACGAAACATCCACGCAGCGCGCGAGGTAACTTTATCCCGATTCTAAAAATAACTCGAGACGAATTACCTATGGAATAGGGTGTGTATGGGCGATGCCTTCGCTGTCCCCTTTATCCTCTCTTGATCTACACGAAGA
Source organism: Porites cylindrica (assembly GCA_964035525.1). NCBI lineage: Eukaryota > Metazoa > Cnidaria > Anthozoa > Scleractinia > Poritidae > Porites > Porites cylindrica. The sequence continues at coordinate 55,454,886 of OZ037776.1, forward strand.
GAAACTTGAAAGTTTACAACTTGACGGAAACTTACACCTACAAGGTAACATTATCCAACAAAGTTAGGAAAATCCTATTAAATGTTCTAGGGAAACTAAATGGTACTAAAGTCAAATGACTTCTTCTCTCCCGGCATATGTTTCCCCTACTATAAGCATAAACTTTGTTTAAATAAGAAACGTGCGTGTGCGTATAATTGGCAAATTCAATAGTGCTAGTCAATATACGAGTATGCGGCCCGGTATGTCCAATCGTATTCGGACATTTTTGAAAACGGAGATTGTTTTTCTTCGTTTTCAAAGAAAAATACGCATCCACACGTGGTGTATTCGAATCCCTTTCGCTCGTCCACACAAAAACGCTAAAACGATGGAAATACGATAGCATCCCTTATTGAGCATGCGCAGGTGGCATGCATCATGCTAGAAATTATGCTAGAAATAGTATATGATGTATCACATCATCGTATTCGAAAACCTCCGTTTTCGTCCGCCCATGCACGCGAAAACGAAAAGCTGGCGTTTTCAAAAATCTCCACTCGGGAGAGCGTTTTTCCACCGGATACTTGTGAACGGTAGGTCAAACCGAAGAAAATACTACGTTTTCAAACAAAAGCGGATACGTGTGGACGGGGCCTGCATGTTATTGATATGAATAAAACAAAGAATTTTAATTCCTACTATATCTCGTCAGAGAAAGTCGTCTTCAGTTTGCTTAAAACACAAATCTACGTACTGACTCTAGCTGGTCCAGGTCCTTTAGGACAGAGTTCCATATTTACAGGATGTTCGGCTGGTAGTTAAACTCCAAGAAGAACCTGAGGATTCGATTTCCCGGCCGGCTCCTGTCATTAAGCTGTCATTAATAAAATCGAAAAGCGAAGTCGTCAGAAAATAAATAAATAAATAAAATGAATCAATTATGACAATTTGTGTGAGCATAAAATAGCCTAGTCGAGCCAGGGGCCCGTTTCTTGGGTCCCGGCAACGTTTCGGGCCCGAAATCAAACACTAGTTCAAATCAAAATCTGAAGAATAAAAGCGAGGGTCCCGGCCAACAAAACAGTTCATTTTGATTTCCTAACTGATCATTTTTTTTCCGCAAAAGTATTGAAACCTCGATCTTGACTAAACAACGACAGCTTTCCAGGCCCGTTAATTATCGGGACTTAAGAGAAAGGACCCCAGGTTCCCGTAGGGGTACTCCTGCGAATTCTTGGTAGGTGTGTGCCGCCCGGTTCTGCAAATTCTGACACTATTTCAAACCAAAAAAAATGTCATTATTCACTATGTCATCATTACCTAGATTAGAACAACAACAAAAAAGATTTCTTAAAATCCAGTTTGAAGTTTCATATTTTTCTTTCTTTCCAGTTATCATTTGGAACTGAAATGATAAATACGTTCATACACTCTCGTGGTTCCCTCAAAAACCAAACCCGATTCCAGAACAAAATAGGCAAAGTCTATACTCGTTTTCAGACCAAAATGCCGCAAAAACCCTACCCTTTGTGGCGGCACATACCTTAAGCACATACCTATATAGCTTATTTAAGAAAGTACCCCCCCACCCCCACCCCAAGACCCAGGTTCCTTGTCCCAGAAAAAGGGAGAATACTGGGAAGGAGCCCGAAGAAAAAGGCAATGAAATTGGGGGATTGAGAACGAAACCGGACGTCTCCCTTTAACGTCCCCTCCACAATCCTTCGCTGACAATGTTTTGGGCCATTTTTTAGCCCCCCCCCCCCCCCCCGGTTCCTCAGCGAGGATCCTGGTCTCCGGCTAAGCATAAACGACATAACAGTGACGCTTTTCGAGCACAATAGTAAGACTTTTTAGCACCAAGCATAAGCCGTAATTGTTATTTATGGTGAATATTCGAGAAGAACCAACTAAATTTGCATCCACAAACGTTGTTATTTAACATAAGCGTTAACGCAAAAACGCACCGGTAAAATAAAGAAAAGAGGTTGTTTCTCTAATTAACAAGAAAAAAAGACGGATCCTCACATTTTTCCCCGGCGTCAGAGTTTTTTATCGTTTTTTTTCGCGAATGCTTTTTGCTTCTTCACGTGCACTGCCAAGTTCATTGCTCCACTGATTTAGAGGGTGTTTTTTATCGTTTAGCCCATCCATTTCTCGCTGGAACTTGGACTCAGCATTGTATAACTCACTTCTCTTTAGCTTCTCGATTTCTTCAATTTCATTGTCGATCAACTTCTTGTTGTCTTCCCTCAGTTTATTCAATTCTTCTTCAAGGTATATTTTCCAGCCGTTTACCTTCCGTCTACTGATTGGCCGGAATATGCCCGTAAAGGAGCTCCATGGATCCCACCAGGGATTTTACTTGTCGTCAGGCAATTGTTCACGGATGTTGAACTGAGAAGCTTGAAATTCAATTGCAGAAAACTTGCTTTCGCTTAAATTAAAAACATTTGCCATTGACTTATCCCACCGTTCGAACTCTTTGTTTGCATTTGTCGTTACGTTAACGATCGCATGTTTCATCTTATCATTCGCTGTGTCGCACAGGTTCTTCAAAGCTTCTTGCTCCGATAAATGGCCGCTTTCGATGTCGTTCAAAAACCTTTCAATGACATCCTGCATTAAACCATCACCTATTTCTTCACTAATCTTGGTCTTGAAACTTCTACAAATCCTAATAAATTCTTCGCCGCCATCTTTTAATGAATTTAAGTTTTTGTGCAGACGGTCTAACTTGTCTTTTCCTCTTTTTGCCACGATTTTCTGAAACTCTTCACAGTTTTGTTCCACCTTCTCTGCAGCCTTTTTTACTTCCCGTTTAAGCGATTTTCTTTTCAATTCTTCTGCACTTGTGAACAACTTTCTCTCAAATCGCCGAAACTCCTCACCAGGAAGAGAACTTTCATTCTTCTAAGAATTAAAGAAGAAAAATACCGTTAACTCAATCTTTTTGTAGACAGGCACTTTCTCCAGAGGAGAGTAGCAACCAAAAACTTATCGTAAATGCAAATCTCACAACGGTAACTATATAGAGAGGTAAAAGCTCAAATTTCGTCGAGTGTAGGTTTGATCACTTTCATGATAATAGCAGAGCGTCCGCGCGCGAAGCCCCATCGCTATAACTTAGGAATTGGAAAGCTATGAATGCAAGAAAATTTGGTTGAAACGTGTACCCAATACATGTAAGCCTATGTCAAATGTCACAATTACTACTTGCACAAATTGACTAAGCCTTGTCAGTTATATACGCCATCCATAATAGATAGATTTAGCCAGGGCTAAAAGCGAAGCTCTGGTAAATAATAACTATGAACAAAAAAATTAGATCGCCTAATGCTGAACGGTACGGCAATGAAAATGGCATCAAGATCAATAGATCTCATCAGCAAAAAAACAAATTTGCACGTGCAGCACACTTTTTTTCTAATTAGTAAAAAAACAAACTTGCACGTGCAACACGCTTTTTTGTCTTTCTTTGCCGTTGTTTTGCACGACTACAATGCCGTTTTTTACGACTAAAACGTCAAACTTCTTAGTTACACATTATTTTTATGAACGAATTGTCGTATGTGCTTACCAAAGATTTTGTTTCCTGTGTTCATGTTCGCTTTTATTCTTTCAGTGCCGCTCATTTTCACCTTGCTGGCCGCTAGCATTTCTAATTTTCTCACCGCCGCTATGAAATTTTCATGTTTTTCTTCACACGAAATTCGCCTCCTTTGTTTTCAATCACTCGCTCTAGCTCTTTCTCTATTATCCACGTGAGTGTAAACATAAAAAATAACGTCGACAAAGACACGAGTTTGTTGTTTTTTTTCCCTCCAAAAGTCCAGGCGGCCATGCGATTTCCTTCCAAACATTAAATTGGTGTGCCTGTGGTGCGGACGGACGGGCGGTCAAGTGGATGTACGGTCACGCAACTACCAAAATTTCTCGAAGGTTACCAAATTTTCTTACCCATGACGCTCCGCTATTAAAATATATATTGACAGCTGTCAAAATCGGGCAACCACTGACAAATATCACATAACCATCTCAAAGGCTCGGGTGGTTGTGCCTAAATCATACCGTCCAAAAGAACAGCCGAGTAATACTAGAAACGAGTTTCCGATTCGGGGCGACTTCGCAAATTCTCTAGACTACGAGCAGCCTCTTTTTTTTCTTAGTGCGTCGAGCAAAACGCGCCAGACATGCAAATGACACAGAAAACTGAATCCTCAAACAAAAATATTCGTGTATGCATTTTGAGGGAAAAGGGAAATGTTAACGGAAATACATCATGCGACTCGAAAATTCCCCCTATACCCAATTTCCTTCCATAACTTTTCCAATGGTCCACTTCTTATTTTCAGTTTTTTTTTCCTCTTAACTTCTGTAGCGCGGGGCAAAGCTTTACGATTCCCGATTACCATAAGGTCGCAAGTGATAGGCATTACGAATAAGTAAACGTCCTTTCTGCTTAGTATTATAAGCTGCTAATACAAGTCAAATTCTATTTTCAGACTGTTCGGAATTATGAAAATACGATTTTTTTTTTTCATTGAAAGTACGCGTTACTATAGTTACGAGAACCTCAAATCGAATTTTTTTCTTAGAGGTCCTCGTAGTAATGTGTAATTTCAAGAGAAAACAATGATCAACATATAACTATTTTTCTCTCTCGCTACTTTCAATTAAAAAATAAAACTTTTTACGCTATGGGTACTTCAAAACTTCAAGAAAACTTACCTCAATTTTTCTTAACACGTGCTGGCTATCAACGAAGAATACGTCATAACTCGTCGCCCTTAGGTCATATGAGTTAACGCTTTCCAGATACTTTGTTGTGTTCTTTTCCCTCAAAAAATCCAGGGATATTTGACTATGTTCCTTTTCATGCTTTTGTATGACTTTATCCCACTTTGTGAAGACACCAAATGCATACTGGCAGCTCACCTCTTTTACTAATCTGGTGATCTTAAAGTAAGTGGGGTGATTATAGTACATTCAATAGGTTTCTGATAGTTATGCCTGACTCGTCCCCAGTAGTCTTCACGTGACGCGCGCGGCGAGAGCAGGTGGTCATGGGAAGGGAAAAACTTCCTACGAGGTTAAATCAACGAAAAACGGTCTCGCACAACTTTTCGAAACAGTATATGCCAGTCGTCTCTCTCCTTTGCTTTCTTATTTCCCAGCACACCCCGCGCGCCACTACCAGCTCAGTTTCTCTGAATTGATATAAATGTCTTCGAAATTTGACACTAGTTACGGGAATGACTAACGGATTCATTTTTCAAATAAACAATGGGGGCACGCTTGCCCGGCCTTGATTTTAAAGTTTATTCATTATCCGCAGGACTACATGTAATGAACATTCTCTCTTGTTCAGTATGTATATGATAAACACAGCCATTTGATGGGCTCCTGACACAGCCTAACGGCTCGTGCGTAAACACTACTGTACAAGCGTACTTTCCTAAAAGTATTCCATATATACCGCTCAGGACAGCGGAAAAACAGGACATGTGAATCAGTTTACATTTCGCTTGAACTTTAAATTGAAACATTTACGTTCGTTTTGGAGCAAACTGTATAGCCACTGTAAGGTTCCGAAGTCTCTGATTCATCTGTTACATCTGCATTTCTTCTACGAAGTACAAAGTATCGACGCTCAGATTTTAGTATAAGCGACCAGAGGGTGGTCTGCCTTTGGTTATGCGCGGATTTTCCCAAAGGAAAATTTTAGCTTTTACTCACTAACACAGAAATCAAGGCGTAGACAAACCCCTCATAACAAAAGCAATAAGTACAATGGACAAAGAAAGTTTGTATCTCAGACAAAATCAGTATCATATAATATTCGACTGCCACGACAAAAGGCATACCGAATAATGAGGATATGCGACGTCAAACACCTGCAGGGGAGGTGCCGAAACTTCTACAATGCTACTACTGTAACTGGGACTACTTAGACAAAGTTGACCAATCGGATTGCAGGAAAATAATAATGCATTCCGAGAAAGTTAGTTGACATTTTAGTAGTCGCACTGTAAGTCACTTCCACTGAATTCAGTTGAACTGGCTAAGAGTCAGGCAAAAATCGAGCAATTCCAAGCAACGGCTGCGATGCATCAATGCCACTAGCGCGCAGGCTCGACACGACAGAATTTAAAGGGGTTTCTTGTTTTCCGCGTTACAGGCCCTACCTCCTCCACAGGCTTTTTTCCCAAGGTTCATATCCTACAAAAAGTGATTAAGAGCGACTGGGGACGAGGCAGTTACGGGTCCATTATGCAAACATCGGTAATAATTGTGCTTCAAAGACAGCACTCCCTCTTTCGTTGAATAAAAGCGAATGTGAGTTGTCTAATTTGTATGGGTAGGTGAGTCGCGGGTCGTAAGTCGTGCCAGGATCGTATGTAAGAGATAACGGCCTACTCTTTGACAGGTTTGGCACTGTTGATAGAGGAGGCTGAAATACACATGCACATTCCCCCATCAGAATATTATTGTCTTACACACGTCACATTCGTAGCATTTACTTACCTGCGCTATAGATGGAGACATTGAGTCCATAACAGCTACAATTATGTTTGCTTTTTGGCATGAATTCTTGACAATTTGGTCGCAATTCTCGGTATCGCCATAACTAGGAGAATCAACCAAGACAACGTTCTCTGGAAGCTGTCTACTAAACCTCTCTGGCCAACCCACGCGAACCACGCTTCCTTCGTTTATATTCAAATCACTGCGTTCTTTCCGAACATCTTCTTGACTAATCGCAGTCAAGAGATCTCTTATGCTTTTCTCGTTCTTTTTATCCGACAACGTTTCGTCGTCAACTTTTACATTCCATTCTTCATCATCTGTAGTATAAATTTCAGTTAAGCACATTGTTGTTCCTGCAAACCCTGTGGGAAGACGTTCTTCCCTTGTCAAGGCGTTTATAAGTGTCGATTTCCCGCTGCTTGTAGCTCCTACAAATTCAATAACAAGTTTATCAGAAGCCCTCTTCTGTATCCTTTCCAGATCTTCCTGAATTTCTTGAAGTTGTTCTTCAATGTATTCTACTGATTTGCACTCATCTGGAGTTGCTAAATCTTGACTAAGGTGGTCAAGGTACGTCTTACAGAGTTCGTGATTATTTTCTTTTAAATTCTGCAGTTTTTTTCTATCGTCTTCCGCCTCTTGGACAACAATTCTTAACTGTTCCAACTGTGAATCTGATGTTTCTGCTGCTTCCAGCCATTCATACAGTGGGGGATAAAACATTGTGTACACAGCAAAGTTGAATCGCGTTAGGCTTGTCAAAATATAACGGTCAGGTATCAAGTCCTGTGGCTGGTGCCTTCCTCCGGCGCTGAAAAAAAGAGCAAGTAAGTACACACTGTAAATTAAAAATATCTGTTTCAGCCCCAAAGTGTCAATTCAGCCCTGCAGGCCAAAGTCTGATTCAGCCCTTCTTGGAGCCATTTGAGCACAATTTAGGCCAAAAAGCTCTATCAAAAGGCTATTCCAGCCCACGGTAGGGCCCATTTCAGCCCTGGGACCAAATCAGCCCTAGCTAAGTGGACTGTATTGGCCCTGATTTAAGGGAGCCAAATTAGACCCAAAAATAGGACTGTATTTTACTCACCGAAACGGCCCTGTTTTTAGGGCTAAAACAGATCTTTCTGATTTAGAGTGCATCAAGTGACTCTTCCATTATAAAGAATTAACTACATTCAACCAATTTTAACGCTAATATGAATTAACGCAGTGTGATATTTTAAATTAACACAGCCTTATCAGCGAACCCCTGGAAGAGCTTGCTCGAAGGCTAGCGAGGAAAGAGTTACTTAATCCTGTCTTAATGATATTTAACATAGACGAGGTTTTAAAATCCAGGATAAAAGAACTTCTAGCGCGCAAAAGCTTTCAATCCCGGGAGAAGGTACTCTAGTCAATGGCCAACAAGGGGAGGCTTCGCCTGGAAGAGGTTAACCTTTTCAGGCTTCAGGTATATGAAAGGGTAATGATTTGTCTAGTTGAAGTATATGAAACGGGAGGGAGATCTGCCATTCCAGTGTGTAAAAAGACGCAAAAGGACTAACAGATGCATTTTATGACTCCAAAGAAGTCGAGAAAACGTCCTGGTTTGTAATTTATTCACAACTTTTAAAGACAGTATATTTACAGCAGTAAAAAAAGGATGAAAAACATGTGAAAGGGGTACCATTTGTCAAAAGAAGGTATACGAAAGTTGTAATTTTTCTGTCAAAAATGGTATGTAAAAGGGTAAGGGGTTTTCGGCGCTGAGCCTCCAAACTATGTTGGGGGGGGGGGACTTCGGTTCCATGACGGAAACCTTATCAACTTCAACGTTTTGTCACGTAACAAGAGATCCTCTCTTGCACGTAATTAATACTGTGAATCACGCGATGCTGTGACCGAGGAGAACTGATGTCACATTAAATAGTGGCCAGGCTTTCTAGTAGGAAACTGGTAGAATGTATTCAAATACAAATGGATGGTATCTAATTCAAAAGTCCTTTCGGGGGGTGCGTGGAAAAAGCAGATTCGACGGGGAAAGGTATTCAGTTCAACCGATTAGACTGATGGCGAGTAGTTTCTTTCAGGTAATAATTATAAAACATCCAAAGGTCTATGTTGCAGATATAGAAACGTCTGCGCACTAAAAGACATTTTGACAATATAATTCATCATTGAAGATCCTGAAATAGGTATGTTTTTACCCAATTACGGGACTGCTCGAATGTTGACTAATTTTTTCATTTAGAGGAACGTATTCAAGAATCTTTCTGGTGAAAATATATCAAAATTGTCAATTAAAAATGAAGGATAAGTTTTATTTGCAGAATTAACTAGCAAAGAACATTTGTTGATTTCACAATTCATAATAACGAAGCCTGAACATTTTGATTTTGACACTGGTAAAGCGCCAAATGATGGACCCTATTTCAGCCAATTTGTCGTTAGAAACGTTTGGACATTCTCAAAAAGTTGATTGGCTGCTAAGCTTATAGGAGAGCCGAAATTAACCGTCAGCCGTTGAAATGCCAAAATATTTACCATAAATCCCTCCCACCGAGTGTTACCCTTTTTAAATGTATGAGAGAGAGAGCTTGCCCGTAGGGTATCTCATATCTTTGATATTTATAATTAGCTAACTTCTGTGATTAGTGGATTCAGTAGCTGAGTGCACTTAATATGATTCGCTAATGTGAGTGTCCGATTGCAGTCAACTGTCCGATTACAACCCTACAAAATGGTTATCAACTAGTAATAGTTGACACTACAGCTGCCCCCGCTCTGTATATTGTCGGTCAATAGTATTCTTGCTCGTTGTGTAGCTCTTTGTGTAGCTCTTTGAAATATAATGAAGATTTTCACACATATTCCGTACAACAGGTGAGATAACTGGAATACAGGAAACGCAAGGTTCCATGCACAGTTTGAGTTCGATTTACACAGCTTTGATCAAAGCATTCTCAGTTTCGAGAATAGTTTATTCTAAACCGTAAGAAAAGATTTAATTAGATGCTGAATTTTTCGCTCTCTTTCACTTTTTACATTCAGTTCATTTTATTTGCCGGAAAGTAAGCCTTAGAAATTAAAAGGATGTTTGATCAATTCACGCTCGCGCATTCTAGTCTTACTTTAAACTTTATAGCGGAAGGACATCTGTGAGCAGGGAATAAGTCAGCACAGAATTTGATTGTCGACGAATTTCTGTAATCGTCCATCGTTCTGCTAGTGATAAGCTAGCCGTTGTTCACTCGTCTTGCTTGTTTGAGTCTTATTGTGGTCAAAGAGAGAGAGAGAGAGGGGTGGGGGGAGAGTGAGTGTGTCTGGCAAGGTTTCCAGTTAAAGATTTGTGAATTCGTTTCTGGCAAACTCCCCCGGGTGGGGGGTACTTGGGTTTATGTTTGCTTGGTATGTGCCACTGGTCTCTCATGACCCCTACCCAATTATAGTCTATTTTTTGGCCAATTATAGACCCCATCTTAGTCACTTTTTGGAAAAGGTAATTTTGGCGATCCCAGCTTAGTCACTTTCTATCTGTGCATGTACCTTATCAATGTGGTTTCAAGTGGCGGAATGAAATGCGGTCAATGCGAGCTTATTGATAAATTTAATAAATAATAACACACGTAACGCAAAAGAGTATCGAAGTATGACTACACAATAAATGTCACAAAATCTACCTAAGCGGTCCCTTCGGGATTTTCTGTCTTTACGTCATCCTAACCATTTCTTAGTTGCGGGCGCAAACAATAGAAACGTCATCATTACCTACCGATTCCTCGCGGCCCCTGTTCAAGTAAATCGAGATTTTTTCTGGCATACTGACAGTATATTTCAACTGTAAGTACTTTCCCTAAGAAACGCGCGAGTTACTAGAGTGCTTCCTCGCGATTTCGCCTTCTGGGCGAAATCCCTGTGGGGGCAATTATTATTTTGAATTATCAAACTAGTAATAGTTGACACTACAGCGGCCCCCGCTCGCTAGCCGTTGTTCACTCGTCTTGCTTGTTTGGGGCTGAGTCTTATTCCGGTCAAAGAGAGAGAAAAAGTGTCTGGCCAGGTTTCCAATGAAAGATTTGTGAACTCGTGTCTGGCAAACTCTCTGAGTGTTTATATATACACAGTTATACGCAACTTATAACCTCTTCTGCGCTTAACGAGCGTCTTTTGGTCCATAACTTTCAAAACAACTGCTCCACGGAAAGTCACTGATAACATGTAACGCAAAAGAGTATCGAAGAATGACTGCACAATAAATGTCACAAAATCTACCTAAGTGGTACGTCCCTTCGGGATTTTCTGTCTTTACGTCATCTTAACCCTTTCGTACTTGCGGGTGTAAACAATAGAAACGTCATCATTACCTACCGATTCCTCGCGGTCCCTGTTCAAGCAAGTCGAGATTTTTTATGGCATACTGACAGTATATTTCAACTGTAAGTACTTTCCTTAAGATACGCGCGCTAGAGTGCTTCCTCGGGATTTCGCCTTCTGGGCGAAATCCCCGCGGGGGCAAAAATAAAGCGATTAATGCACCAATCAAATTTGAGGAAATTGTAATGGTTATGATCAACTTGATAATAGACATCCATGTTATGGTCAATTGACAGGTGTCAAAACAGGGTATCCGCTGACCAGTGTTACATGACCGTATCGCGAGCTCAGGTACCAACTCGTCGAGGTCAAAAGTTTTTTCTCTTTATGTGCAATAAAGAGATTTAACTCAAAAACGAGAGACGTTAGACGACGATGGTAAGAAATACCTATTGTAAAAGTTGTGCCTCGCTCTATGAAGAGAATAGGAAGCTTTACAAACTTTCTGTCGAAAATGGTGAATATAACCAAATCTGAAACTACATAAGCCTATAACGTAACCGAAACTGTATAACTCAGTATGCAGTCAAGCGTGAAACAGATATTTTGAAAACAATTTTATCAAAGTAGCAACTGCAAGGCGTAAGTGCTATGATGTCTTTAAATTTCGAGCATATTGTTTTTTCATGGCAACCATTTAGTTTCGACGAAAAGTCTAAGTGAACCCAGGAGTCGATGCCGAAAGATATCATCGCGCATCGAGTGGCAGCGCCGAAGTTGACGACTCGTTGTGCAAAAAGAACTACATTTTTAGACAGGAAAAAACTTAAGATACTAAAACGAACGTTAATGACCGTAAAGTAGTTGTAATAACCATACGAGAATGTCTTTTGCATTGTTTTGAGAAAATAACCTTTAAGATTCCCTTCAATTTCAAGATAGTTTTATCCATTGCAAAATATCAAATTAAAAAATCGTAACTCTGAGCTCCTTGAAGTGTAAAAAAGAACCAAATTACCACATTTGCACTGTAAAATCGATTAACTTTCATTCCTCTGTGCAAATGTATAATATTTTCTTTTTTATTTAGTCTTCTATCGCATGTGCAAGCATTTATGTTTTACATAGAAAAGAAACAAAATTTTGTACAGTTTTTGCAGATCACTGGATTTCTGCTCATAGTTTTGTTATCCTTTGAAGGTTTACTACGGAACCTACCGGATTAGTTAGTGCGCTTTATTTGCAATAGCTCTAAATTGCTATTACAACTGCGACGATCATGTTTTCACTTAAATCAGTATTTCCGCAGTTAACATCATCTTCATTCTATGTTTCAAAGTTTGTTAATTTAAAGGTTAAGATGAAGTCAACAAACTGGCTGCTTCTATAGCAATGGTAGGTCTTCAGACCGCTTACTCAGAGCACTGCAGCTTCAGATAACTTCACGAACAGATCGCTTGCCATTTTTCTCTTTACATTTGGTAAACCTTACTGAGCACAAACAACTGTTTGAGCAGGAAATGAGGCCATACCCTCACTAGTGAGGATATGGAAAATTTGCTATTCAAGTCAGCGGCTGCGGAGGGAAATAAAAGGTTGGGGGCCGGAAATAAAATTGGGCATTCCATTTATGGTTTTGCGGCTCGCTTTTTGTTCAGTGTTTTTTTCCGCGAAGCAAGGCTGGTTACTGTGTGCAGCTAGAAAGTCATAAGGGGATGAAACGTGTAACTCGCGTTCCAGTGCTGCAGAAGCATATATATTTAGCAATTATTGAATGAGGCTGAGTAAAAACAAGCCTAAACATGCTAACCTCCGGGTCGATGTGAGTTCATATCGATAATGCATCTTTATCGGGAAGTTTCGGAGATTAAGGTCTGCTCAGGCATGCAAATATACTCCAAAAAGCAAAAATGTTGTCCGTCGAGTTGTCTTCTTGTTGTTCTTGCGATGTTTTTAGTCAATATTTCGCCGTGAAACGAGTAAAATATTCCGCGAGAGTTCCGCCATTTTGTTTCAACTACCAAAACAACTCAACCTCGTCCCCAGGTTTTCTCGGTCAACGGTTCAATAACTTGCAACCAGGGTGCACTTTTGACGTCATTTTGACGTTATCGGTTCAATATGACATAATTCTTTCCAAATGCGGTCAACACAAGCTGGTTATGGTGAATTATCGGTGTGGTTTTAACCAATCACAAACGGGGAAATATTTTGACTGAATAATAAAGGGTTACATGCTCCTGATGTTCATGAATATTTATTTTTCTAAGTGTCCGTATTTGGAAACCTTCGCTGCGGCCGGCTAAAAAGCGATAGGTTTAACAACAACTTTGCGCGTGCATCACGCTTTTTGGCACATTTCTTTGCCGTCATTGCACGACTTCGAGGTGAAAGTGCCTAATTTCACTTTTTGTGGAGGGCGAAAACACAAAGGGACTCTCCTTTTCTTTTCCTGAACTTCGATACGGAAAAAAATTGCTAACATTTCACGAACTGAACGAGATGGAACAAGCGCGATGAAGTCAGCGCGAATTCACTTTTTATATAGAGCGTTTTCACATGTCGTCACGGCAGCCAAATTGGTGTTACAAGACAACGGAACGGGCGGCCATGTTGGTGTACCAAGACAATCCTGTGGGAGTTGACCTCTTTTCTTATGTAAAAACGTTCTTTTGTTTCAATCAATTAGCATATATGCTGGCCAAGTGAGTGAAAACGCTCTATAAGAGACGTTTTTGTAGCCGTCGCCGTTGTTGTTGCTTAACGGTAACCTGGAGTAAAATTACGTCACGTCGAAAATGAATAATGACGAGCATCGGACAAAGCAAACATATGAGGGTTACACATTTCAACCCTTTATGAGTTTCTGTTGCAACCTCAACCCGTCAAAAAAAGCACTAAAAGCACAAAAAATAAGAACCAAATAAGTCTCATTTCTTCCCCTCGTCAGGATTATTGCAAAGCGATATGGGAAAATTGAAAGCTTTCGGTCCTGGGTATTCTGATGCGCGCGAAGGAATCTCGATGACAAAGCGTTGCGCAGTGAACGCCAACATTTCACTTACATTTATCGCATTGGCTTATTTTAAAGACCAGTCTCGCGAAGTCAGTGGACTATCTGAGGGTAAGAAGATGCATGTTTTGTTACCCAGGCCCACTACGCCGAGTCGCTAGCTTCACCAATCGGCTCGGGGGGGTCTGAATAATCAATTATGCGAGTTTGTCGGTTTCCATGCAGTCCAAAATAAATTCTATAATATATGAACCTGTTTCAAATTTTAGGATACATCGCTATATGGCATTCTCAGCCAAACAGGTTTTAAAAATTAGCTTCTTATATTTACGTTTTTAATGGAGTGGAGACGCGACCGAAACTCTGCCATTGACAAAGAAACATTCACCAAAATAAAATAACCATGGACTGATGCAAAGCAAGCCAAACGTCTGCACAAACCTGAGGCTAACTGCGAAAGCATTTTTTAAAATAATTTTATTGGTTCCGACTCAAATTCGCCTATACTTTCGTGTGTTACTGATTAAATACAAAATAAGCCTCTGGCAACATACAATGTGATTGGCAGACAAAAGAATTGGAGGGCGCCGGAATCAAAACAAAACTTACCGTCTGTAAGTAATGAGAAATTTCCACAAAAGTTTAATTAAATGCAAAATAGCAAGACTTCAAACTCTTTCAAAATTTTTTGAAAATAAACACTTCTCAGTTCTTAACAATCAGCAAAAAAAAAACAGACAAAATTCTTGAAATCTCTTAAGTTTTGAAATTTCAAAAACAACAGGACTAGCCTGATATTAGAAACCATTAATATTTCATTTCCAGAAACTTCTAGGAATGTAAACAAATCAAATCTCCGTATCTCTGCGATCAAAAGAAGGCGGCGGGGGTTTTGATTTCACAAAAATTCAATCATATCCAGTCTACCTGTTTCTCAAGCACTTCATAAAAGAACTAGTTTTGATTCAGTATTTAGTTCTAACGCATGCATTTAACCAGTAACCTTTCAAAGTGAGCACATGAGGAAAAAAGGGTAGAAAACATTTCAGGCAATCGAAAGTCATGCCGTGAGTTTGGCCTGACTTTAAGTACGAGTCCAGCTTTGTTCATGGTTTCCTTGAGATCTTAATCAAAGAAAACTCATATTTTGATTTTTTTGCTTTGATTCAAACAATCGCAGAACCCAGTTCTAGTTAGATTTAGCTGGAAATAGCCCAACTAGCCGCTACCTTGTCATCTCATCTTGTGGTATGCGAATAATTGCGTTGTGTTGTTGCTTTGTAATTCACATTATCCTAAGAACTAAACTTTAACGATCCAACCTTGTTCATTGGATGCAAATACGTCTCATTAAAACTCGAGTTGTGGTTGACGTTGGTCGTTTTTAGAAAACCCTGAGTGGATCCAAATGCTAAAGTCAGCCAAACTGCAACGCAATGTTAAAGCAACGGATTTTGAAATATAGTTGCAGAACTTCCGTATTGAAACAAATACAATTGCTTATCACTAAGTAGTGGCAGACGCTCTAAGCGCTCTGTATAGGACTATAAATGCGTGGGCCAGCTGCAAAGCAGGCTAATGGAGTCGCACGTTGGTGTCCCTTTCAGGGGCACAAATGTGACCGCCGGAAACCAAGAGAAACATCTGGCTTTGAGTTTTCCTACTTGTGTGTGAATTCATCGCTTGAGGAACTCATAAAGATCAAATTAATATTTATTCTAAGAAAAGGAATGTTTAGATAGCATAATCTCAAAAAAATTAGTAACGTTTTTAACGCACAAGAGAGCTTTCCCGGCCGCCAGTTACACTGCCAGCTAAATGGCGAGTCACGCAAAAGCCTGGAAATTCAAGCGTCTTCTGTGTCTTCTATAGTGAAACGAAGAACCCTTTAGAACCGAAAATGTATGTAAATAAAGGTTTTCAGGTGCTGTAAAACCACATGAAAGAAGAAAATCAGAATAATCGATAGTTCCTTATTAGAATATTGGTGACGTCGTGTGAAAAACCCTATACAAATTTTGCGCTGAATGCTTATTGGGTACTTAGGTCAAGAGGGGTCTATTATATGTATGGCATTCTTAGCCAAACAGGTTTTCAGACATTTAAATTACTGGAGTGGAAAAGCGACTGAAACTGATACCAAAGAAACATTCATCGAACTTAAATCATTATGGAATGATGCAAAACAAGCGAAAAGTCTGTACAGACCAGAGGATAATTGGGAAAGCCTTTTCTAAAATGTTCTTATTGATTCCGACTCAAAGTGAACAACCCTTTCGTGCGTTACTGATTAAGACGATTAATGAAATAAGCCTCTGGCAACAGACAACATGATTGGCAGACAAAAGAATTGGCGGCGTGGGGATCAAAAACAAAAGCTTACCGTTCGCAATAAGTAACAAGAAGTTTAATAGCCTGAAATTTCCACAAAAGTTTAATCAAACGTTGAAAATTAACACTTCTCAGTTTCTAACATTCAGCAAAAAGAAAAACAGACAATATTCTTGAGGTCTCTTAGATTATGAAATTTCAAAAACAATAAGAGCTAGCCTGACATTAGAAATCCATAACTGTTTCATTTCCAGAAACTTCTAGGGATGTAAATTGATATCAGATACCCGTATCCCTACGATCAAAAGGTGGTAGCCTGTGCCAGGCTCTCAGATAGTATAGTGGAAACGTATTAAAACGAGCAAAGCGAAAATAAGACGCGCACGTCTTGAGAAAGGGGGCAGTGGCGGCGGGAAAAATGGGAGAGAGAGCCTGTGGCTGTGTTTTCACTAGGACAATTTTAACTAGATAAAGCCGGAAAAGTCCGGAGATACAGTGAAAACACCTCGTCTTGGTTTTAGCTAGTTAAAAATGCAAGCTGTTTTCACAAGCAAAAACAAGGGATTTTCTCGCCTTTACGAGCGGAAATTCACGCAGAGTTATACTACCTCGCGAGATGGTATAACTTGTCCTGATAAACGCTGTAGCCAATCGGGTCGCGCGTAGTGACAGACGCCTGGCAAATAATCCGGTAATATTATTTTCCAGGGGCTATTGCTTCTTGGTTGAGCTTGAGAAATTCAACATGGCAGACAATTCCAACAGTCATTTCTTTCGATTTACAATCCCACCGACCCCACTGCATTGTCTATTTCTTCGGCCAGATCCTTAAACCAGAATTGTGGTCTTGGATAAACCCACATAGTCTTGCGCTTATCCCAGTTATGGCACTGAATATTGTTTCGTTGTTGCATTGACAGAATTAAAAGATTTCGTCGCATCTTCCTCATTTGTAAGAACATAAGCCTCATTTGCTGAATAAAACTCCTTCTCCTTCGCAAAAATACAGCGAAAATAATAACACGAGAAGTCATTACAAGCACTTCGTCCCCTTTCGTATATTATTATAGCGCGCTTTTGCAATTTGAATCCTCTGAGTTAGTGGCTTAGATTGCCACAGTGAAAACAGTTGTCACGTTTAACTAGTAAAACTCGGTTTGTAAACAAATCCTAGAAAGAATGTTCAGCTAGTTAATCGCCCTAGTGAAAACACAACCTGTTAGCATTTCTTTAACGACCCTCTTCCGCCCATTTTTGTCACGTCTGGATTCGGCTGTCAAAACTGTTAACACTTCAGTTAGATACAATCATTCTCAAGTTTCTCGCGTGAGCATTGCACGCGACGCGAACTCCTTGTGCGATGTGTGGAAATTTATGTCTTCGAATTCGTTATCCTGCGAGAGAATCCGTTTTTTTGGCTGTAGTTTATAGCAATAAAAGGGGGCGGTAAGGTTTTTCCTCTGTTGGGTAGTTTATGCTCTGGAAGGTTCTACATTGTCACTGAGCAAATGTGACTTTAGCCGCTTGTTTCACACTGAGAGGTCATGGCTTACATATCGATTTACTGTGGTGTTTGTTTCTGGTCTGCAGGATTTGCCCTCTGATGAGAGAGCATTTTCTTTGACCTCTAATTTGAAGCGTAAAGCTTTTTATTGCGGCTGAATAACGGTTTTAATTTTCTCCAAAGTGCCTTCTGGATCTGACTAACTAAGTGATTTTCTTTAGTCCGTGAATTAATGTAATATTTTTCTGCAATGTTGTATCACGCTGGGCCCAGCTCGTTAGTTTTCTTTGCAGAATGTTAAATTATCACGGATAGTGATTAACAGATCCAGAATTATAAGAATGAAGAGAAGCTTAAACTTAAGCTACATCGACTGAGCAGAATTGCATTGTGACTTAGTAAACTCCAGCTTGATAGTGTTTCTCTGAAAATAGTGTGAGTCTTGACTGGAGCGCGTAGTTTCTCCCTTGGTAATAGCGGAATAAGCTCAGTCTTTGGACTGTTTTGTTATTGCCACTTTGTGATCAACCAGGACTCTGGACTACCGAAAACAATTTTGCACTTTCCTTCTCTCGCTTTCTTCCCGTCTTCCTCTCCCTCTTCACTGATGCCAAATAGCTGCGGCCGAAAATCCAAGCTTTTTCAGTTGTTCCACTTGGTCTCGCATTATAGATATCAGCGGCGAAACAACTATTATCGTAGAGTTTTCTAGGGTTAGAGCAGCTTTAGCCAAGCGTGGGAATAGCTGAAAGATGAAACTTTTGCCGAAACCGGCGGGCATAATACCGAAAACATCTCTACCGCGAGTCAAGTCGCAGACACTCGTCTAAAGCACAAGACAACGCGGATTCATGAAGATCACGCGCGCGATTCGCGTTAGCCATCTTGGTGATGACAAACTGATGACCATGCTACTAGGTGATGATGTTAACTGTCACAATTGACCAATCAGAGGGTATATCAGGAGCTGATATACCGGAAAAAGCCGTTAAAAAAATGCGTACAGGCTCCGCCGCCCTGTCTCTGCCCAGCCCCCGCGCGTTTTTCGCATTTTTTATTACTGAACGACTTTCCACCACCATCTCGGAGCCTGGAACAGGCTAAAAAGGTGGCGGCGGGGGGGGGGGGGGGGGGGGTCATCAAGGCTCCTGATTTTACAAGAATTCAATCAATCCAGCCTACCTGTTTTTCAAGCATTTCATGAAAGAGCTAGTCTTGATTCAGTATTCAGACACATGGAACACATGGTGAAAAAACGGCAGAAGAAACGGTAGAAAAAAATTCCGGCAATCGAAATTTAGCCTGACTTAAAATACGAGTCAAGCTTTGTTTTGCTGTTACCTTTCTTGGTCGCAAAGAACTCATGCTTTAATTCCTTTGCTTTGATTCAAACGATTGCAGAACCCATTTCTAGTTAGACTTAGTTTGGAAGTAACCCAACTGGCGGCTACTATGTCATCTCATCTTCTGGTATGCGAACGAATAATTGCGTTGTGTTAATCCATTATCCTAAAAACTAAAACTTCAACGACCCAACCTTGTACGTTGGATGCATGCATCGGTTATCTCATGAAAACTCCAGCTGGTCCTTTTTACAACAGAAGTCGGCCAAATTATTATGCAATATTAAAGACAACAGATTTTAAAATATTAAGCCAAATGCGAATTGCCTATCACAAATAAGTTGTAGTTACTACAAATCGGTTTCTTTTAGAGAACACGACGACAACGCTGTATAGTTTCTCAGGTGCGATCGACTAGAAGCTTTCCTTGCAACGAATTACACTCTATTTCGAGGTTTGCCCTGAGGGACTTGGCAAAACATAAAGAGGAGTGGGGCATGGAATGGGATGCTTGAAAGCTTTCGCAGACTTAGAAGTTGCTGCCAAACATCACGTGGTATGACACATCGGAGTGTTGATTGTGTAATGACCAATCACAACGAAGATAAGACAAAGAGGTGGGAAGGGATTAAACTACTTCCCGTTAAGAGCCATATCACGGCTCTTGTTCCCATGCTGTCTCACTTCCTGATGAAAACCAACGATCATACCCTCACAACTCGCAAATCTATTATTGGTCATACAGATTGGTGTACAGAGCATCTGTAATACTTGAAAAAAAACATAGAAAACTCGTCCTAAATCGCCGCGTTTTTCGTGAACAACAATCAGGCCAACATTTCTGCAAATTTCAAATGCATTGTTTGTTCACGTGAAAATGAAACTTAGAGACAATGCCCCTGAATAATGAGAGGCTCTCAATTGTAAACGCGAAATTTCTGACAAAGAATTAGCGAATTGTAGCCCTTATTTTACTTCCTTAAAAAATATCAATAATCTTGAAACTCAAAGGTCATATAAAAAGACCGTTAATCACGAGAATAACAAATTTTTAAAAAGGTATCTAGCGGTTTTAACGTATTGCTTGTTTGCACGTGACGTCACGGCGGCCATGTTGGAGGTTAAACGTGACTCTATTTTCGTGAAGGCCTCTGGCAACATACAATATGATTGGCAGACAAAAGTATTGGAGACGTCGGAATCAAAACAAAACTTACCGTCCGTAAGCAATGAGAAGTTTAATAGCCAGAAATTTCCATAAAAGTTTAATAACATGCAAAATAGCAAGACTTTAAACTCTTTCAAAATTACTGAAAAGGAACACTTCAGAGTTCTTAACAATCAGCAAAAAGAAAAACAGACAAGATTCTTGAAATCTCGTAAATTTTGAAATTTCAAAAATAATAGAACTAGCCTGACATTAGAAAGCAATTATTATTTCATTTCCAGAAACTTCTAGGAATGTAAACTAATCAAATATCCACGGTAGAAAACATTTCAGGCCATTGAAAGTCATGCCGTGAGTTTGTCCTGACTTTAAGTACGAGTCCAGCACTGTTTCCTTGAAATCTTAATCAAAGAAATCTCATATTTTGATTCTTTTACTTTGATTCAAACGATTGCAGAACCCAGTTCTAGTTAGATTTAGCTGGAATTAGCCCAACTCGCCGCTACTTTGTCATCTCATCTTGTGGTATGCGGATAATTGCGCTTTATCGTGGCTTTGTAATTCACATTATCCGGCCTAAAAAACTAAACTTTAACGATCCAACCTTGTTCGTTGGATGCAAATACATCCCATGAAAACTCGAGTTGTGGTTGACGCTTGTCCTTTTTAGAACACCCTGAGTGGATCCAAATATAAAGTCAGCCAAATTGTTACGCAATATTAAAGGCAACGGGTTTTGAAATTTAGAGGCAGAACTTACGTGTTGAAACGAATGCATACTGCTGATCACTAATCAGTTGCAGTAACTACAGAGCGGTTCCTTTTTATGATTAGAGCACACGACAATATTCCTATTCAGGTGAAACTGGACATACCTTAGTTTCGAAGGTGTGATGGACAACCCTTCCTTGTAACTATTTGACACTCTTTTTCGAGGCTTGCCCTGAGGGACTTGGCAAAACATAAAAAAAGTGGGGATTATGGGATGCTTGAAAGCTTTTGTAGACTAAGGGCCTGTTTACATGGAGTGGGGGACCCCGGTCTAGTGGGGTTGGTTTCTTTTGTTTTCACGCTCTGTGGGACACAAAACAAAAGAAACCAACCACACTTGACCGGGGTCCCCCACTCCATATAAACAGGCCCTTAGAAGTTGCTGTCAAACAACACATGGGATGACTCATAGGAATGTTGATTGTGTAATGACTAATCACAACGAAGAAAAGACAAAAAGCGGCGAAACAGCTGTCTAGGGTTACGAACCCGCTCTGTTTTTGGTTCTTTCGGTATCGTGTTGATGTCTTGCAAAGTTCATTTTCACAGAGTGCGATCAGCTTTGCACAAATCAATGATTAAACTACTTCCCATCAAGAGCCATATCATGGCTCTTGATCGCATACATTCTCTTCAATGAAAACCAACGATCATTATGGAGGCCCGTTCTGGTCAAAATCATGACAATAAAATTGCTCCGCAAGCCAATTTTAATCCCACTGCAGCAACTATTATGGACCTATGTATTTTTGTCATCACTAAACAATACTTTTTTCAGCGTGTTAGTTTTTAACCAACATGAATTATTTTTGGTATAATTATACCAATAATTTTTTCATTCATACCACGAATTATTTTTCAGTGGTACTTTCATTTATTTTCCTAATGTGTATCGAGAATTATTTTTCGCGGTACCGCAAATTATTTTTTCAGTCTAGAATGCATTGCGGGCGTTGCAGTTAAAAAGGGGACTTGTTCGAGTGTTTGACTTCTTAGGAGTGCTTTAAAAGTGAATACCAAGGCGAAACATTGTCAGGGAAAGAAACGAAGGAAGTTTTCATCTTTTCTTACAAAATCTGAGAGGAGCCAGTAGTCTGTGCAAAAGTGATGAGGTTTCCTGGATAAATATTAGCCACGAAAAGTTTACTCAAGTGAACAGGAAGGCGTCTTCTGCGACTGTTTCGCAAGCTTGAAACTCGCCAAAACTTTCATCTTAAAGCTGAAATGTTCAGCTTTCATTCGAAGCACTTCGTTTACCGGGAACTGAAAAGGTCGCCTCAAAAATTGAGTTTTTGTTTTTAAGTGTCCGGATACTGGTACCGTCCGGATACTAGGCAACATACTGTACAAGGTTTATCTATAGATGGACTAAATAACAGTGAAGACACTACTATACAGTAAATAGAATAAACTAACATAACACAAGGCAAGTACATAACGATTACGAAGAGAGGCTAACCTAAAGTATTAAATAACTTAATAAGACGGGAGATTTCGACATAATCATATTCTGACCGCAAGAAATTTAGTAATAATTCCTTTATTTTTTTTACAAAAGAACGGACGTTTAAGTATTTTAATCGAATAAAGAATAGAGTTCCAAATTTGGGCACCGATTCTCGAGAAAAAGGCATACATTTTATCGGTTCAAGAGAACTTAACATAAAACGAATCACTAGAGTCAGATCTTGTTCTTTAGTTATTAATCTGACTTGTTTTAAACAAACTGACTGAGTATTCTAACTGGTGCTGTCTGTCTGTTGATATCATACGATATCTGAAAAATAGGCTAGGAAGGGGAAGGCAATTCGATTTTAGAAAGAAGGGTACGGTGTGTTCCTTATACTTGCTGAAGTAAATGAGACGTAAGGCCCGTTTTTGTAGAGTTACGATCTTTCCTTGAAATGTCAAGGCACAGTTTCCCCAACCACAAATACCATAAGTTAAGTAAGGGACAATAGTTGTAAACTGAAAGTAAAACACGACGCGGGACATAATGTCGAATCTTAGCTATAATTCCTATCGACTTGCTGATTTTGTTACAGATAGATAGATTCTATGTGGTATTTCCATGAAACATTTGAATCAATCATTAAGCCAAGATATTTTACATAGTCTTTCATTTCAAGGTTTGCGTAGGTGTTAATCACGGAGTCAAGAATTATAATCTTAGGTATGAAGGGCATATTCTTCTGCCGGGGACGAAAGATTACAAAGTTTGATTTTTTTTATGTTCAAAGACAGTTTGTTAGCCTTTAGCCATTCGTTGACGTTGCCGAGCTCGCTATTAACAAGTGTTTCGAGTTCCTTTAAGTTGTTATTTGCAAGTATTATACTAGTATCGTCAGCAAATAGATAAAAGGCAAATAACCAAGAGGACTAACCTTGTAAATATCATTGATGTACAGTAGGAATAAGACTATCGATTATTCAGTTTTAAAAAGTTTTTTTTTTTTCATTTCCTCGAGATAGAACGGAGAAAACGGTTTTGTAATAGTCAGACCAAATTGAAATAAAGAGTTTTCAGCTCTACTTTGTGTATGCGCGTGTGTGTTTTGTTTATATATCCGATTTTTAGCGCTAAATAACTTATTTACCAGCTTTTCTGGATACAGGCCTGCCCAGAGGGAATGTGCACGAACGGGACTCAGGTCCCATGCGAAGTGCCATCGCTACCCAATCACACAACCCGTAAAGGTTGGCCACACCACCGGGGTCTACGACCCCTACTCTTTTCGAATAGTGATGTGGGTTCTTTTACGTCCCACAAGAACAAATCAGCGAAAGTGCTGTGAGACGGGACCTACGATTTTTCGTCCTTATCCGAGAAGACTACAACGTCTAGCCATTTGATATGTCATTACAAAGGCAGCACTATCTTCTCAGTTATTCAAAGACCCTGAGTGTTGGTCCGGCCGGGATTTGAACCCGCGACTTTCCGCTCGGTAGACCGGCGCTCTCCCAACTGAGCTAACTATATCAAAAGTAGGTTGAGTTTGATCGTCCGGGTGAACGTAGTCCTGAATAAGACTGTTGTTATTGACACTGACTGACGTTTCGACAATCTGTGCGGTGTCATCTTCAGAGTCAAAGTGAGTTGTATCACGTCGGTTGATGGTATTATACTCTGGTTATTGATCTGATTGGTCAATTACGTCGCGATGTTATTGGTCGTCTGTCAGTTAAGCCGTGACGTTATTGGCTATGAAGACTCGTAATCAGTAATTGGTGCGTTTCGATACGTCTATTGTCACAGTTAAACAGTCGTCTATTGTTAGTCAAATTGTCACTTCTCCAGTAGTTCTCTCCTAGTTAGTTTTACTTGATCTCGTCAATAAGTCGTTTGTACGGCGCTGCTAACTGTTGGCTACGATTCAGTGGCGTTTGTTCTAAGTTAGTAAACCAGCTTTCCAAAGTAAGACGTTGATAGTAGTCTGAAGAATACGTTATACATGTCGCATAGTCCCAGTCAATTTGATGTTTCGTCTGTAAATGGTGCTCAGCAATGTGATTGTTGACATCACCATTCCTCGTCGCTCGATTGTGTTCCGTCAGTCGCGTACTTAGGTTTCTGCCGGTTTCACCAATGTAAGAAGCCTGGCAGTCGCAGCATTTGATCTTGTATACTGTTCCCTGTCTGTCCTCCGGTTTGTCTTTGTCCTTGAGACTCTGTTCGCAGGGTATGACCTAATAGACGCCCTCTCTCAAGTAAACGCCTTATATCTGATAAACGGCCCCTCTACGCTGTTACGTTTTTATTAGACGCCGCGGGGCCTTGTGCTTCATAAAAGTGTAGTAATCTCTATTTACTTTACTTTGTTATATATATTTACTATATACTTATACTACTTGTAACTTTTATCAGAAGCACATAGCTTCTGCTTTTAGACATAAATTGGTAACTATATATATCCATTTTAGCCTGCACAACGGGTGTTATTTTTTCGCGCTTTTCAGGCGAGCGAAGAAAAGCGCCAATCGAGCGAGGGCGCCATACACGAGCGAGGTGGGAAGGCGTTTTCCCCTGTCACGCGTGTCATTTTTATATAAACTTGACTTTTTGTATGCTAGTCAACATACGTTTTCCAAAGTGATCTAAAGCGACCGTTACAGATTATGACGAGACTATTTATACAAACATGTGAACGAGCTGAGAACTGAGTTGTTTCCTCTTCTACTGTATGTTAAGTTGCATTATTTTTAATTTCAGATAAAGTTTTTAAGAATATTTTTGACAGCAAATCGTATTTGTGCCATTCTCCAGCAATAAATTAAAGGATTTAACGACAATTTTAAAAAAACTATGGCTGTGGCAACGCCATAAGCGAGAGCAGCTGACTGTGTAACACCTAATATTGCTTCACTCACGACAACTGAAATAAACGGAAGATAAAATGCCAGCATCAACCCATAAACATAAAGCACAGTCACGGCCGACTTTTTGCATTTTAGTGCGTCGACTGTTCTACAGATTGGTTGACCCATCGTTTGATTCTGTTGAAATATCTGACGTTGATGCTTGCGAGCAATCTGGAAGATTTGAAATGTGCTTACGGCAGTCACTAGCGATGTCACTGATAATATTGTGGCGGGTATGATAATCCAGTTGTCCTTCAACCACAGCTTTAAAATTGTTAAGATAGACAAAGATACTAATATTGATGCTACCAGTGTTAGCACCCTTGGAACTGTGATGGTAGCCTTGTATCGCAAGTGGAGTTTCAAAGAAAGGAGTCTATCGAAGGAAACTCCGCTTAGAATCACAAAAGATAAACCTCCAGTGATCCAACCAATGGAAAACTGCGAGAGTCTCAACTTACGCGTCGAACTGGCCAAGCAATCCAGCCAGAAAATCAGAAAAGCCAGGCAAAACAACAGTGTGAATGATAGCGAATGAAGTTCTCTTGTTTTCCAAATGACAAGCATTGTCGCGCCATTAGCCATAACTGCGGTGTACGCAAACAAAGAGGTAACAGAGCAATATACAACACTGACAGTGATGCTCTGACTTGAATTTTGCCGAAAAAACGTCCAAGAAAAAACACGTCCTGCTTATTTCGCTCAAGTTTAGCACCTTTGTTGCCATTGATCTGAAAGATGCAACTGACGAAGCCTTGTCCAGAGTTGAGTTCTCCTTTAGGGTACTGTGGAAAATTAACAGTAATTGGCTCGTAGTTGTGCCGCACTGAAAACTGTACTGAGGATTACTTCGATTTTGGTTTCATCTGTAGCTTGCAGGTTCGATACTGTTTAGATATCAAAATAGCTGTTCTGTCGCTATGCTTTGATAGATTCTGCAGCTGCTAGTATAATTTTGGCATAATACGTCATCATAGACATAATTTGCACGTTTGGCTAGTTTTGAACGACAAAATTGTCATTTATTGATCGTGTTATAGTTCATTTGAATTCTGTGTAAAAGCCTGTGTTCCAGTTTTCTTCTAGTGTTTCTGGTCTAGGCCAGTTTCGAACTGTCGAAATTCCCCCCGGGACTCAGAGAATAAAACAAAAACAATGAATTATTTTGCGATTTCTTTTGTTTTCGATTCCCCTCAGACCCTCAGCTTCGGGCCAAATTATGAATTTGAATAATTCGAAACTTGCCTATTCAGTCTGTTCAGTCACCGGCTACCTATACATCGGTGTCGAAAGAGAATTTACGTAGACGTGAATTATCATCTTGAATACCGCCTGATTTCTCTTAGATTCAGCCTATATCAAAATGTTTAATCCCGGGGAGGGTATTCCCTTATATAAATTATACAGGTATGCGCCGCCGCTAAGGGTATAGTTTTTTGCGCCATTTCGGTGTGAAAACGAGTATAGATTTTCCCAATTTTGGTCCTGGAATCGGGTATGGTTTTCCAGGAAACTCCGGGAGTGTATAAACGTATTTGTCGTTTCATTTCCAAAATTCGAATGGGTTTTAAGAAATTTTTTTGCTTGAGCTCTGGTGTAAAAATGATGACTTAAGGTGGCTCGACTGGATTTTGGGGGGTTGATACCTCCCAACTTTGAGCATTAACTACGTCGTCATGAGTAAAGATATGGAAAAAATGTTACCACAACTGTATTATATAAAGATGAAAATTTCTTATGATTTGGGTTTTATTGCAATCGGAGTCGCCATGTCAACGTAATGACGCCATTACGTTTTTCATTTATCTTTGTGTTTCTCTGTTCCAGGAGTTTTTTGAAGAAATCGCTTTAGGGAGTATGTACCTGCTATAATTGCCTCCATTATGGCGTAGTTTGAACAAATTCTATGAGAGCGTTTTCGAAATATTTTGAAATGTAGTTTTAAGAATGATAAAAACAGTGAAATAGCATGCTACCTACACAATTCGCTAATATTTTAAAGAAATGATAAGCTTTGGGAACGAGGCTTCATCTCATAGTGGTTTGATTCCATTGAAAACTGCATACAAAAAAAGAGGGGAATTCCTCTGGGCGATCGCGAGTAAGAAGAATTTTATTAACTTGCATTTAGCTGCTTTTGATACAGTTTTTGGACGTAATTTGGTCCATGCCTAAAAATTTCGCATTTTTCCAAAAACCGCTCGATAAATTTTTTTATAAATTCGACAATCCCGAGATTAATTGTCAAGAAGTATTCCCTGCAAGTTTCAAGAACATTGAAAACAGGGAAGGCTTTTAAATAGGGCCTCAAATATAACCAATTTTCCCCACAGATTTTGTGTTTAAAAGTGAGCGTCCTCATTATTCACTGGCATTGTTTTCAAGTTTCATATGCACGTGCACAACTAGCAAAAGTTATAAATTTGCATCAAAAAGAACTCTCGATTACTTTCCGAAGAAATATCTGGAGTATGCTAATAATTGGCTTGTCGTCACAGAGAGCAGTGAGAGCCGAAAAGGTGAACGTCACGGCTCATCGTGTTGGATGGAATACTTAATTATCTTACTAGGGTTATAACATCACAGAAACTCTCACAAAGAGTTGCTCTGATGTTATAATGTATCATTAATCTCTTTACCCGGTAATTAGCATATCGATCCCGGAGATTTAACCGAGGGTCCTTTTTAATGCAAATTTTATCTTTTTGCTAAATGTGCACGTGCATATGAAACTTGAAAACAATGCCAGTGAATAATGTGGACGCTCACTTGTAAACACAAAATCTGTGGGGAAAATTGGCTATATTTGAGGCCCTATTTAAAAGCCTTCCCTGTTTTCAATGTTCTTAAAACTTGCAGGGAATATTCCTTGACAATTGATCTCGGGATTTGTCGAATTTATAAAAAAATTTATCGAGCGGTTTTTGGAAAAATGCGAAATTTTAAGGCATGGACCAAATTACGTCCAAAAACTGTATCAAAAGCGGCTAAATGCAAGTTAATAAAATTCTTCTTACTCGCGATCGCCCTGAGCAATTCCCCTCTTTTTTCGTATGCAGTTTTCAATGGAATCAAACCGCTATGAGATGAAGCCTCGTTCCCAAAGCTTATCATTTTTTTAAAATATTAGCGAATTGTGTAGGTAGCATGCTATTTCACTTTTTTTATTATTCTTAAAACTACATTTCAAAATATTTCGAAAACGCTCTCATAGAATTTGTTCAAACTTTGCCATAATGGAGGCAATTATAGCAGGTACATACTCCCTAAAGCGATTTTTTCAAAAAACTCCTGGAACAGAGAAACACAAAGATAAATGAAAAACGTAATGGCGTCATTACGTTGCCATGGCGACTCCGATTGCAATAAAACCCAAATCATAAGAAATTTTCATCTTTCTATAATACAGTTGTGGTAACATTTTTTCCATATCTTTACTCATGCCGACGTAGTACATAATGCTCAAAGTTGGGAGGTATCAACCCCAAAAAATCCAGTCGAGCCACCTTAATTTTTACCTATACCAGGTTTGATAACCGGTATGGATTTAAGACCCCGGACCTTAAAACGGGTCTGGAAGATAGCATTTTTGATCTGAAATAGGGTCAGGATTTGGAGAACCGGGCGGCACACCCCTGCCAAAAATTCGCTGAAATGCTGCTTTGGAAGTAGCCACTGGCGAACTATACAAAATATATAACAGAGGCCCAAGAACAAACCCCTACGGTACACCGCATAAAGGTCACGTAAAGAAGATCTCGAACATTCAATTTGACTGAAATTGTGTACGAGATAACAAATAGGATGCAAACCATTTTTGTACAGACCCTGTAATACCATAACGTTGAGTCAACCTATTGAGTAGTATTTCATGGGACACAGTATCAAAAGCACCAGATAAATGTAACAGAAATAGCACAACGGCCCTATTGCTGTCAATTCCATGTAGAATATCATCTTGTACCTTCACCATGACAGTTTCAGTGGAACGATGTGCTTTATAGGCTGACCGAAAGGTCTCATGTAGGTTATTATTCGTCAGATAGTCGTTTAACTGTAGAGCAACACTTTTCTCAATAATCTTCGATAGCGCCATCAAATTCGAGATGGGTCTTGCTTAAATGATGCACGGAGGCGAAATAATCATTGTATGTGTCCATCAAATAGAGTCGAGTTGTTAGTTGTGGGCGGATTGAAAAAGGAAGTTCAGATTAAAAAAAGCGTAATTCAGCGACAATTATTTACGTATTTAGTGGGGGTGGATATATTAAGGGGTAAAAAATGATGGCCAAGGAGATTATTCAAGGTAAACTGATGCTTTAATAGTACATAGTGAAATATTATTTCCCAAAACAGATCTGCAGATAGTTTATAGAGCGTTTTCACATGGCGTCACGGCGGCCATATTAGAGAGATTAAGATTCACGTTTACGCCAAACGGCAGACGTGAATTTGTACCACCTGACCAAGTTTTCCCCTTATTTTCCGTTCACTCTTTATTGCTTCTACGCAAAAATAAGTAGTTTATGCCAGTTTTAACCAAAGGAATCGTTGGGGACTGTTTTTATCTGCTTATTTTCTGTTCTGAGAAATTCTCAACTTGAGTCCGACGTTTGCCGTTTGCGGTCCAAGACAACGAAACGGCGGCCATGTTGGTGTACCAAGACAACCCTGATTGGGAATTGAACTCTTTCCTTATGTAAAAACTTTCTTTTGTTCCAATAAATTAGCATAGATGCTGGCCACGTGAGTGAAAACGTTTTATAAGACCGTCAAATCGATACTAAAATGATACTATATAAGAATTGCGAAGGACTTGTAAGAGAAAAACAACTCTTGCCACCCAGTCACGCTTAAGTGTTTTCCATACAACTCCTTGTAAATTCTGAAATTTTTAAACTGTCGTTAAATCTTTCCCTTACGCATTTAAGGGCTCAAATTGCCTGTTATGAATAAAATCAGTGGAGATTTGAGCCTCGTAATGCTTAAGGAAATATTTTAAGACAGTTTGAAAATTTTAACATTTACAAGGGGTTGTATGGAAACCATGACTGGTCGGCAAAATTTGTTATTCTCAAACAAATCCTTCTATTTTTCGTCGGCCGCTACTTTTGACATATACGACTGAAAATTTACAGGTTACCTAATTGTAACTGATGCTCTTTCAGTTTGTGCTAAAAAAATTTTACAAAATCAAACTATTTCGTGTTTACCGAAAGTTGATCACGTGAGATTAACTAAATAAATGTAAAAGTCCTATTACAGTTATATTAATAAGTGTATTATCACTCAAAGGGATATCAACTATTTTTAAACATAACTGAGATAGAACATGTTCAGACTACAGCTATAACTAAAGACATCAAAAGAGTATAAAGTAATCTACACTGAATCCACGCCAAAAAAGGATAAATAAAGAAAGGTAATGTAACCCATGCGATGATTAATATAGCTAACCAAGGTAGAAAATTGATACGTATTCCGAGGGTATGTTACGGGTTATATTCAACAGGTTATATTCAATGGTAGTTTGATGACGTCAACTGCATGAAAATTCAAGTTGACAAACATCAAGCTCCTCTGACCACCGTACATTTCTAGCAAAGCCATTAATGTCCTTTTTTTTTTTCTTTTATTTGTTATTTTATTCTTACTGACTATATACTGAGTAAATATTATATACACGCGTGAATAAAACTAAACTGAACTTCGACGACAATTGGCAGCGAAAACTTCATTAACTAAGTATATTCTCTTTCTTTTTGGCTACGTCCAGACGAATCCGAATATTTTTGAAACCGCATACTGTTTTAAACGAACCAGTGAATTCGGAAACCAAAACCGCGCGCATTTTTTTTGAAGCCGCTCGCCACAGTGGTTCAAGTCCTCGTCCACACGAATCCGGATAGAAAATATGCGGTTCCTAAAATGTCCGGATTCGTGTGGACAAGGCCTTATACATAATGCCGAATTGAAAAACTCCACAACACTCGATCGAAAGGTTGACAGGAACGCCTGGTAATCATACAGTAATATTTGGAATATTTTTTGTCCACACATATACACTAAGAGAAACTTGAAAGTTTACAACTTGACGCAAACTTTCAACCAGCAAGGTAACATTATCCAATAAAGTTGGGAAAATCATACGAAATGTTCTAGGGAAACTGAATGGTACCAAAGGCAAATGACTTCTCCTCTCCTGGCATATTTTTCCCCTACTATAAGCATTAACTTTGTTTTAATAAGAAACGTGCGGGTGGGTATAATGGGCAATTGCAATAGTGCAAGTCGATTTACGAGTATGCTGCCCCGTCCACTCCCATTCCGATATTTTTGAAAACGGAGATTGTTTTTCTTCGTGATCAAAAAAAAATACGCTTCTACAAGTGGTGTATTGGAATCGTTTTCGCCCTTTCACACGAAAATGCTAAAACGATGGAAATACGATAGCATCCCTTATTGAGCATGCGCAGGCGGCATGCATCATGCTAGAAGTTATGTGCTAGAAGTTATGCTAGAGGTGGTATATGATGTATGACATCATCGTATTCGTTCCTCCATGCACGTGTAAACGAAAAGCTGGCGTTTTTAAAACTCTCCACTCTGGAGAGCGTTTTTGAAAAGATGCTTTTTCACCGGATACTTGTGAACGGTAGGTTAAACCGAAGAAAAACATATCCGTCTCAAACAAAAACGGATACGTGTGGACCGGGCCTGCATGTTATTGATATGAATAAAACAAAGAATTTTAACTCCTACTTGTATCTCGTCAGAGAGAGTCGTCTTCAGTTTGCTATAAACGCAAATCTACGTATTGACTCTAGCTGGTCCAGCTCCTTTAGGACAGAGTTCCATATTTACAGGATGTTCGGCTGGTCTTTAAACTCCAAGAAGAACCTGAGGAGCCGATTACCCGGCCGGCTCCTGAATGAAATATCGACTAAGCTGTTATTAATAAAATCAAAACATGAAGTCGTTAGAAAAGAGATAAATAAATTAAATGAATCAATCATAACAATTTGTGTGAGCATAAAGTAGCCTAATCGAACCAGGGGTCCGTTTCTTGGGTCTCGCCAACGTTTCATGCTCGAAATCAAAAATTAGTTTAAATCAAAATCTGAAGAATAGAAGCGAGGGTCCCGGCTAACAAACCAGTTCATTTTGACTCCCTAACTGATCAATTTTTCTGCAAAAGTATTGAAACCTCGATTTTGACGAAACAACAACAGCTTTCCGGACCAGGTAATTATCGGAACTTTAGAGAAAGGGCCCCAGGTTCCCGAGAGGGTACCTCTGGGAATTCTTGGTAGGGGTGTGTCGCTCGGTTCTCCAAATTCTAACCTTATTTCAGACCAAAAAATGTCATTATTCACACCCGTTTTCAAAGGTGGCCTCATAAATCCAGACCCATTCTAAGGAATGGCCTTTAAAAAATTAAGTCACCATTACTTAGATTAGAACAGCAGCAAAAAAGATTTCTTAAAATCCATTTCAAATTTTCATATTTTTCTTTCTTTCCAGTTGTCATTTGGAACTGAAATGATAAATACGTTGATAAACTCCCGTAGTTCTGTCAAAAACCATACCCGATTCCAGACCAAAATAGGCAAGGTCTATCCACAATCTTTCGCTTGTCAATGTTTTGGGCCATTTTTTTAGCACCTTCCCCCCAACCCCCTCCTCAGCAAGGAGCCTGGTCCCAGGCTAAGCATAAATGACATAACAGTGACACTTTTCGAGCACAATGGTAAGACTTTTTAGCACTAAGCGTAAGCGCCAATCGTTATTTTATGGCGAATATTCGAGAAGAACTAGTAGTTAAATCTGCGTCTACAAACGTTGTTATTCAAAGGAAAAACGCACCGTTGAAAATAAAGAAAAGATGTTTTTTTTCTCTAATTAACAAGAAAAAAGACGGATTCTCACATTTTTTTCCCCAACATCAAAGTTTTTTATCGTTTTCTTGGCGAATACTTTGTGCTTCTTCTCGTCTTCTGTCAAGTTCATTGCTCGAGTAATTTAAAAAGTGTTTTACATCGATCAACTTGTCCTTCTCTCGCTGGATCTTGGACTTAGCATTGTCTATCTCACTCCTCTTTAGCCTCTTGATTTTTTCAATTTCATCGTCGATCAACGTCTTGTTGTCTTCTATCATTTTCTTAAGTTCTTCTTCAAGGTATAATTTCCAGCCGTTTAGCTTCTTTTCACTGACTGGCCAGAATTTCCTTACAATTTTATCGAGGCTAAAACCAGCCCCTAATCCGGCCACTCCGCCCCCGGTTCCTCCAAGGCCACCGAACAACAGCGCACTTACAGTCGCTTCCGCCGCAATGAATCCTGTAAATGAAATGTGAAGATCTAAAATTGTGGCGTTTTCATTCTCAAACACAAAGTGGGGAATACGTTGTTCAGTATTTAATTTCTTCACACTGGAAGAGAAGTTATAGTTTCAAGTAAGCACTTGATTCAAGAGCACTTAGAAATCTTAAGTCGCTCCGTAGAAAACATGGCTTCACACTTATTGAAAAAGTATATTTCTTGAAGTAAAAGCTGTCAATCTCTCCGTGCATTAGAATCTTGGAACCGCTGCACGTGCACATGGTGCACATGGCTTTCATTTCTTATAAGTCAAGTGTGTTCTCAAGTGTGGTGAAGCCCATACTTGGCGTCGAACCCGGGGGAGGCATTTTTGGGTGGGGCTGTGCAGCTAGGACCCTTGAACCCTTATTACATAGAGCACGTGATATTATCAATGCAGGTCTTACTATTTGGTAACCACAGGGCACCCGAACGCTGCATTAGCTAATCAGGCTAATACAGCGTTCGGGTTCCCAGTAATTATCGTCAAAATAGTACTGAATAGTAAGACCTGCATTAATGACATCACGTGCTCTACGTAATAAGAAGCGGGGGCACGAGTTTAACCTGCAGCTATCACTAGTTATAACATAAAATTCGATAAAATAATATTTTTGCACTGCATGACAATTTAGTTCAAGGTGCTAAACATACCAAGCCCTCCACCAGCTATACCGACGGCAATTAACCCCGCAGATTTCGCGAAATTGCCTGTGAAGTAGCTCCATGGATCCCTCCAGGCGTTATATTTGTCGTCAGGCAATTCTTCACGGATGTTGGACTGGGAAGCTTGACATTCAATTTCAATAAACTTGCTTTCGCTGAAATTAGAAACATTTGCCATCAAATCATCCCACTGTTCAAACGCTTTGTTTGCATTTGTCGTTACGTTGACGATCGCGTGTTTCATCTTATCATTCACTGTGTCGCACAGGTTCTTGAAAGCTTCTTGCTCCGATAAATTCCCGCTTGCGATGTCCTTCAGAAACCTTTCAATGACATCCTGCATTAAACCGTCACCTATTTCTTCACTAATAATGGTCTTCAAACTTGTACAAATCCTAATAAATTCTTTGCCGCCATCTTTTAATAAATTTAAGTTTTTCTCCAGACTGTCTAACTTGTCTTCTCTTCTTTTTGCCATGATTTTCTGAAACTCTTCACAGTTTTTCTCCACCTTTTCTGCAGCCGTTTTTACTTCCCGTTTAAGTGATTTTCGTTTCAAGTCTCCTGCACTTGTGGACAACTTGTTCTCAAATCGACGAAACTCCTCAGCAGGAGGAGAACTTTCATTCTTCTAAGAATTAAAGAAGAAAAATACCGTTCACTCAATCTTTTTGTAGACAGCCACTTTCTCCAGAGGAGAATAGCAACCAGAAACTTATCGCAAATCAGTGCAAATCTCACAACCGTAACCCTATAAAGAGCTGAAAGCCCAAATTTCGTCGATTGCAGGTTTGATCACTTTCATGATAATAGCGGAGCTTCCGCGCGTTGAGAAGTAGGAAACCTATGGATGCAAGAAAATTTGGTTAAAAAGTTGCGTACACCGTAAGCACGCCCGTCCGTCCGTACACCCACAACATGTTAGCCGATGTTAAATGTCACATTTGCTACTTGCGCAAATTGATAATACCCTTTCAGTTGTATACGCCATCCATATGTAAATGAGTTGACAGCTGTCAAAATCGGGCACCCGCTGAGAAATAACACATGACCATCTCGAAGGCTCAGATAAAAAGCCGGCCATTTTGTCCATGTAAGCCGATGAAATATTTCACACTTACCGACAAAACAATGGAACTGCGCTTTTAGGTCTGTCAGTAGTTTAAAACTGTATGCGCAAGCCAAATCAAAATCAATTGACAGCTTTCAAAATAGGCAGATCAATATCACAAAACTAACGTGGGCTTAGGTACACGATCCATCATTTTGTCGGCCGGCATTTCTTTCCCACTACAAGAATGGGGAGGGCAGTCCGTTATTTTCAAGTGGTCGCCATCTTTATGAATGTCAATTGACAGCTGTCAAAATGGGTCATACGCTTACCAAGTGTATTGCAGAGCCCATTTTACTACTCGTCGAGTTCACGTCGCTTTTTTTTTTCCTCTGGAATTTCATTTTATCACGGCCTCAATTCGATATTTTTAGAGCGGGACTGCGGTACTCGTTTAGGCGTGGTTTGTGTGAATGGTGTGAATAGATTTATTATCATTTAAAACGTTGACCTGCGTCAGTCCCGTCAGGAGTATGTTTTTGTCCTGCTGGAAAAGGGAAGGAAAATACGTAGAATACCTCGGAAAAACCACGGGCCACATCCATAGAACAACGCATTACCCACTGAACAAGACGAAAACAGAAAGCTGGTAATCAAAAGTTGGCCATGAAATAGACCTCTTTAGCTAGTATGTTTTGTTTTTCCAATACAGGTCATGTTATAATTCTCTTGAGAACTGTTTCTTTCAAATTTCGTCTTTTTCAAGTGCACATGCACGCATAATTTATTTTTAAAAAACGAAGGGTCAAGTTCTCCTGGGACCTGTATAGGGAAAACAAAACAAGCTAAAGAGGTCTATTCATCATTAGGGACTTTAAGCAAAGACTACGGAAGGTTTTAGTAAGGTGACCGGAATTAATTTTTTTCGCCACCAGTCAATGCCTCAAGTCAGGACTTTTAAGATACCACGACGGCTAGTGAAAGAGCCGAACAGTTTATCAGATCATAGTCCAATAATAACATGGCTTAAGGTTAACCGTCATTTAGATAATTCATCAAACGAGGCAATTATAAATGATTCTTTGACTCCTCTACCAAAACAGTTTTTTTGGGAAAACGATTCGTCACAAAAATTTAGGGCTACATTACAGTCTGAAGACATTCAAAGAATGATCCACGATTTTATGAATACTACAACAATCACGAGAAATGTTGACATGAACCTTCATGCTGTAAAAAATATTCTTATTTCAACCGCCAAACGCTGTTTGAAGATCAAAACAGCAAAAAAGCGACGTTGCAAAATATCTTCGAACAAAAAATGGTTCGACAAAGAATGCCGCTATAAAAGACATGAACTGCGGAAACTTTCTAATCAAAAACATAGAGATCCTCTAAACAATACTCTTAGGGAAGAGTATCACAACGTCTTAAAACAATATAAAAACCTTTTGAAACATAAGAGAAACGAATACTATAGCAATAAGATCTGTGAACTTGAAAATAAGGTCGAAAATTCGAACAATAAGAGCTTTTGGAACTGTTTGAAGTCAATGGACGACACTATAAAGGAAACCTACACCCCTCCAATTTCTGAAGAAAAATGGATGTCCCACTTTCAATCTTTGCACTCGAATGAACCCCTTAATGAACAGCAGGAGGCAATTATAAATCAGTTGCAGAAATCAAAGGATATTACGACACGATCTCACTCCTTGGATTACCTCATCACTGAAAGTGAAATTCGCACTGCAGCTGGAAAACTCACGATCAAAAACAACAAATCTTTTTCAGACAAAATCAAAAACGAAATGATCAAATCTAGCCTAAACGAATTAATGCCTGTTTATCTAAAACTATTTAACACGGTCCTCGACTTAGGAACTATGCCCCAAATGTGGTGTGATGGCCTCATTACACCAATTTTTAAATGTGGTACTAAAAGCGATCCATCAAACTACCGTGGAATTTGTATTTCCAGTTGTATTGGAAAACTATTTTGTTCAATTCTCAATCAGAGACTTCTAAGGCACGTTGACTTAAATAACATACTTCACAAGTCTCAAATTAGTTTTCTAGCAAATAATAGAACAGCAGATCATGTCCTCACACTTCGAACATTAATAGACAAATATGTCCATTGTCACAAGGATAAAATATATGCGTGTTTTGTTGACTTTAGGAAAGCCTTTGACTCGGTTTGGCATGATGGGCTTCTCTATAAGTTATCTAAGATCAATGTCCAAGGAAAGTTTTATAGTCTAATTAAGAGTCTATACTCGAAGTCTACCTGCTCTGTCAGGATTGGAAATAACAAAACGCGATCTTTTCAATACGCAAGAGGAGTACGGCAAGGCTGCATTTTGAGCCCTCTGCTCTTTAACTTATACCTTAACGATCTAGCGTTCTCATTTGACAATGTTTTATCAGACCCCTTTGTGTTACCAAATGGCACCAGACTCAACTGTCTCCTTTACGCAGATGACTTGATAATATTATCGCGATCTAAACTTGGTCTACAAAACTGCCTTAACGTACTATCTTCATATTGCAACTCATGGATGCTTAGAATAAATCCTAAGAAAACCAAAATAATGATTTTCAACGATGCTCTCGAAAACGTGAACATAACTTCCGCATAGGCAATGAAGTAATCGACGTTGTCCAAAACTATACTTACTTAGGAACTCGCATTACATCTTCCCCAAATTTTACACTTTCGCTTGAACATCTCCGACAAAAAGCTCTTCACGCGCTCTTTAGCCTCAGGCGGCACACGGATTTGAATAGTCTTAAGCCCTCGCTTGCGTGTAAAATTTTTAACTCTATGATTTCACCAATTCTAACCTACAACAGTGGAGTTTGGGCTGCTTTTGTTAAATCAGATTTTAAGTCCTGGGACAGCTCTGCAATTGAAAAAATCCATTTGCAATTCTGTAAACGTTATTTACAAGTACATAACAAGGCATCCAACATTGCTTGTAGAGCTGAACTCGGTAAATTTCCCATGATCATTGATATAAATAAAAGGATTCTAAATTACTTAGACTATCTGAGAGGTAAAGATGAAGATTCTATAGTTAAACAGGCCTTACAAATTTCAATTGACCTTCATCAGAACGGAAAAACTAGCTTTTACTCTAATCTCATGAAAATGGTTGACTACTATGATCTAAACTATGACTTTTCCTGTAATTCGTTGAGTGACTCAATAGTTAATAGGTATCTCGGCATAATGAAAAATTAATACGTCTCTTACTGGAATCAGACCCTTCAACAATCACAAAAACTCAGTTTTTATTGTACAATCAAAGATGACTATAGCCCCTCGCCGTACCTAGTTTTAACAAGAAAAAACCCTTCGAGAAAAGCATTAGCTAGATTTAGAATAAGTAGTCATCAACTTAGAATTGAAACAGGTAGATACGAAAACATTTCTCGCAATGAAAGGATATGTCACTTTTGTACAAGTAACAAAATCGAAGATGAAAATCATTTCTTACTTGATTGTAAGGCTTATTCTCAGATCAGAGACATATTTTTCTCCAAACTAGAAACTAAAATACCTGACTTCAAATAACTTTCACACGATACTTTAATATCTCTTCTTATGAATTCTTCTGATTATTTAATTAACTGTCAATTAGTTTCATTTATCTCGCAATGCTTTGAATTAAGAACCAAATTAATATCAATGAATGAATGAATGAGAGCTGTAACGTTTTGTAATGTTTTGCACGTACTAATTAGTTGAATTAGTACTTAAATTTAGACTAATAGCTTTTGCAATACTGTAATTCCTTTAAGGTCATGCAAATAAAGCTTTTGGTGTTGGTGTTGGTGTTGGCTATAGCGGTGGAAACGTCGCTTAAAAGTGTATTCCCGTTCTTTTGTTCTTTCAGTCGCGATTATTCTAACTCGCTTACTTTGTCAAATGTTGGCGAAGCCTCCTGAAGTTGAAGCCGTGCGGTGACCCCCCGCGGCAAGGAAATGTTAACAAAAGCACTCACAAAAAAAGGGCGATGCGTTGGCAAATTCAGTGCTTGCCTTTATTTATCAGTCTTATTCACA
This sequence comes from Porites cylindrica, assembly GCA_964035525.1. NCBI lineage: Eukaryota > Metazoa > Cnidaria > Anthozoa > Scleractinia > Poritidae > Porites > Porites cylindrica. The sequence goes on from OZ037776.1 coordinate 55,494,330, forward strand.
CCACTTGGTGAGATGACCTCCGTAATGAAATATCCTCCTTCCCGTCAACTGTTTTTGTATATTAGTTTAATTTAGTGTTTGACGACACGAAAGTCCTCAGCTCTAGACTATCGGCCGATTGATGAGGAGTATAGTATTAGAGGCCTTTCAGTTGCTTCATTCATTATCGGTGTTTTATTTCTTCCATTTTATCATTTTAAATTTCCCTGTTCTTTGGCCACCCTAGTTGAAGTATATAAAAGGGTAGGGAAATCTGTCATGTCGGTCTGTGCGAAGGCTTAAAAGGGCTAACAGATGCATTTTATGGCTGTAAAAATGTCGAGAAATCGTTCTGGTTTTGCGATTTATCCATCTGCTAAATCAAACGTTTGTGCCATCATCCCGAAATCTGCGAAGAAGTCCTGTAAGTTAGTCCCGTTGCCTACATCACTACTTGTGAACTGCCTCACGAGTTGCTGCCCGTGATCACTGCTATGGTTAATTTATTATCAAGAGAAGGTTATTTTCCCAGTGAATGCAAGGATGCACTTTTTAAACTTTTACTTAAGAATGCTGGACTGAGTATCGACTATAAGAACTTTACGCCAGTGACTAATCTCCAATTTTTTTCCAAAGTAACAGAGAGAGCTGTATTTTACCAGTTACATAAACACTTGGAAGACAGTGACTTGTATCCTGTATTGCAGTATGCATATATAAAGCAGCATAGCACTGAAACAGCGCTCTTGAGAGTTGTCAATGATATCTTGTACAACATGAATCGACAGCATGTTACGCTATTAGTCCGTCTGAATTTAAGTTCAGCTTTTGACACCGTGGATCATGATATCATGATTCGCCGACTTGACGTACGCATTTTGGCGTACCACAAGGTTCTTGTTTAAGACCTTTACTTTTCATCTTGTATTCTAGCAAGTTCTTGAGGTAATAAAACCTCATTTACCTGAAGCGCATGCATATGCTGACGATTCTCAACTTTATCTATCGTTCAAGCCAAATAATGAACTGAATGGATCGGAAGCCATTAAGTCAATCGAGCTTTGTATCAGAGCGATTAGAACATGGATGTGGATGGACAAACTTAAACTTAATGATGAAAAGACAGAATTTATGCTCATTGGAAGTAGACAACAACTTGAAAAGGTTAGTGTTGCAGAATTGTCTGTTGGTGACAAGCGTTGCTCCTGCTAGTACTGCACGAAATCTTGGAGTTCTGTTTGATCCAAATCTGAAGTTTGATGCTCAAATTACAAAAACGTGTATTGTACAGGTTACAATACGTTGCCCAGTATCCGGACACTTCAGTTTAACATTGCAATAACTTTCCTTTGATAGTCGCAAGAGCTCTGAAATTTGGCCCAGAGAAAATCTATTTAGTCCTTAATATGACGAAAGACAGTTTAACTTTTTTGCCTTTGTTTCCATTGCGAATTTAATATTTTTGCAGAGCTCCTATGTTGCCCAGTATCCGGACAGCTGGCCCAGTATCCGGACACAACAATAACGTAATTGTACATACATTTCGACAGGCAAGCGACTTATAAGCTTCTCTTGTGCTTGCAAAGTAGTCTGGCAATCGATTTCAAAAATATAACCTACCATCGTGAAATAAAACATAACAAATGACTGGGGTACGGTGGGGAACGCGAGAGGTTGTTAAATGGCATAATTCTTTAATACTTCCTTGTCTAGGAACTTTTTCACTGATTTAAGGAAGGCATCCGTGGACATGCCGAAGCCGCGGTTTGCAAGCTCAATTAGCCAATCTGCAAACGAATTTTTTTCTTTATTTTTTATTTAAAAAAAATCTTGAGGAAGGGACCTCAATGCGTCGGTCAAAGGTCACTCTCCTATTTAGTCTGACCTTCAGTGTTGATTTCTTCATGATCATGCTCAGTCCCTACAGACCCTACAATAAGCCTGCTTTTCTACAACCCCGGACAAAACCTGTTGAGACAAATCGCGAAAATGCCTATTTTTTCCTGTCATCTGAAACCTCCGCCAAATGAATGCCCGATTTCCCCCCCTCCCCTTATCCAAAGTTGTTTAGGATAGCATGGCAATTATACACGTTGGTTTTTAGACCAAGGCAACTTTGAATAGGGGGTGGGAAGGGGGTTTACTATTTGTGTTTAGGGGAGACGGGAGTAGGGCGCAAAAGTTAGAAAATAGATGGAATTGTCTCAACAGTTTTGTCCGGGGTTGTAGCTTCAATTCCTTCTTCTTTCACATCTCTCAATCCCTTTGTGACATTTTTCAGTCGGTTGCAACCCCATTCTGGCAGTC
>OZ037776.1:55501615-55564115 GCA_964035525.1 Porites cylindrica
AGTTAACGTTTTCTAGATACTTCTTTGTGTTCTTGTCCCTTAAAAACTCCAGGGATATTTGCCTATTTTCCTTTTCATGCTCTTGTATGACTTTATCCCATTTTGTGAAGACACCAAATGCATACTGGCAGTTCACCTCTTTCACTAATCTGGTGACCTTAAAATAAGTGGGGTGATTATTTTACTGCACACTGGTTTCTGATAGTTATGCCGAAAGAAGACCACCCTCCGTTCGTATGGTGGCTGTTGTTGCAATTGAAACCCGAAATACAGACGAAAATTACAGAGGTTACAATTTGCTCCAAATGAATGTAGATGTTCCGAGAAAAGTTCGAACGAAATGAAGTCTGTTAACTGTGACATGTTTAGAACGCTAATTTGCGAGATAATTATTTGACCAGCAACTAAAAGATAAACAACACTGAAAAGGCCTTATTAAAGGGGAAGAACAAAGTAGGCAGCAATTAACCTGCGATAAAGCGGTCCTTCTTTCCTTTTTCGTTGCTCATCCGCCAACTTTCAACCTCAAAAAGAAAAAAGAATGTCTCATTGCCTGAGCTACGCTTCAGCAAGAGCATTAAGAGTTCTCTAGACGATCGGATGCCGTTGTTTTTGAGGAAAGAAATTCAATGATTTGGCATCTGTTCCAGCTTGAAGTGGACTAGGCCATGAGCGCAGGCGGCTGATTTTTGCCTACCTATTAACAGCGGTCTCACCCAAATGACTACACAAGATACATACACCATGCATTCATTGTCTTCATCATAGCTTTATTAAACGAGTTCATCAAACTCCTCCCACCCTTTCACCCTTGTTCCTTGTCTCTTCACTAGCGTTCGTCCCATCTTTTCTGCCTCCTGTTTTTGTTCCATCTTCTCTAATTTCAAAGGTCGTTGCTGTAGCCAGGCCGTCTTTGAGTATCTTGATTTGCATCCGGATTTAGGTCGCCACGCGTCAACCGGCTTACGGTCCGGTCACCCTTTAATTTCAAGGTCACCTCTGCCTTTATTTCTTGTTTCTGTAGGTTTTTTATTTCGTATATTTACAGTATGCTTACTTGCAGCAGTATTTTTCGGCACTGGGAACTGTTCTTCAAAATCGTTCACGGGAGCTCTTTCCTCCAATAGCTGCCTCGATGTTCGTGAAGTTTAAGCGAAGTCTTTTTAGAGCGTTATCGAGATATTTTGGGATGAAGTTTTCATGGTTAGAAATACGGTAAAAAAAATAGACAATCTTGACATTTGGCCATTATCTGTAGAAAACGAGGCGCTTTTGAAATGCAATTTCACGTAATAGTAGCTTCAATCTTTTTAAAAACGTGTGTGAAAGATCATGGAGATAGCTAGAAAGAAGGATTTCATATATAGTCCCCATTTAACTAACTGTTAAGCTAAATACATTGACACTAAAATAAAGTTTTTATTATTAGTAGTAGTAGTAGTAGTAGTAGTATTACTATTATTATTTTTGTGGGTTTTTTTTTTTTTTAATTGAAATGAAATGTTTTTAATTCGAACAAATTTTTCTTAGTTGAATTAACTCTTTCTAAGCTCAATTGAGTGCTTTTTAAATCGACAGGAATTGTAAATAGTATTTTGAATGAATAGTTTTTTTTTTCCTTTCCTTTTTTGAAGCAAATTAATTGTAAATAGGATTTTAATAGTTAGCATTGTTGTCATATATTTAGTTTTTAATTTGCAAACAACGCGATATAATTTAAAATTGTAAAATATTACTTATTGTTCTGATATTTATATAAAGTTTTACTATTATTATTATTATTATTATTATTATTATTATTATTATTATTATTATTATTATTATTATTATTATTATTATTATTACGTTAGCGAGGTACTCTTGTTAGCGCTTTTGTAAACATTTTGGTCAGGAGCCCATCAAATTTGATGGGCTCCTGTTTTGGTCTACTTAAACAAATCCGCGAATAATTTTTAAAACGCTAGTCAGAAATTTTTTTAAAAAAATAATATTCGTGAGATTAACCGTTCTTTTATGTCTTTTTAGTTTCAAGATTATTGATATATTGTGAAAGCGAAATGATCAGCATATCACGAGCGTGATACAAAGAAAAAATCTGAGTCTCCGACAGGATTCGAATCTATGGAGCGGGCGCTCTATCCACTTGAGCTGCGGAGAACTCATGGGGAGCGAGGCCATATACCCGGTTCATATCTGACACGCGTCCTGTATTCTGCTAGGATCAACAATGTCCATGTCGCATACGAGTTTAAAATTTACCATCTTTCATTCTTTCACCACACATTGCGACATCGACATTGCTGATGCTAGCAGTATAGTGAAGCGTTTCAAATATTAACCTTGAGCGCCTCGATACATACTAATCAAATCCTTCTTTCTAGCAATCGGCTGGAGCTATCTCGGTCCGTGATCTTTTACACACGTTTATAAAAATATTGACTTGAGGTGAAATTGCATTTCAAAAGCGCCTCGTTTTCTACAGATAATGGCCGAATAGCAAGATTGTCTAGTCTTTACCGTATTTCTAACCATAAAAACCTCATCCAAAAATATCTCGATAACGCTCTCACGGATTTTGCTTAAACTTCACGAACGTCGAGGCGGCTATTAGAGGAAAAAGCTTCCATGAACGATTTTGGAGGAAGAGTTCCCAGGGCCGAAAAATACTGCTGGAAGTGATACAGGTAATGGCGTCATTTCGTTGCTATGACAACTCTGAAGTCATTGCACCCCCTATCATAATGCAACTGTGGTGAAATTTTCTCCAAATCTTTGTTTATGGTGACGTAGTGTATGCTCAAATTTGTGAGGTATTGACCCTGAAAAACTGTATCTAGCAACCTTAAAGCCTCATTTTTTCATGTACTTATTTTGTTCGACTTTTGTTCTTCGTACCGTAATGTGCATTACCGGCATGCTGCTATTCGACCTATTCCTGTTGGAGTTTAATGCAGGGGTCTGGCAGGGGTTTCGCGTGATCCGTAATATCCTCAGCAATATTCTCGGCGTCAGAGCTTGAATGGTCACTGATCAGTTTCCACCAGAGTTCCACTTGAACTTGACAGGGAGTGGATAAAAGAAAGAGAAGATGTCGAGAGGGGTGGGGGCAATTATTCAAGGGGAAAGATTATTTTAAACATTTCTGTCTGGTGGGGGGGAGGGGCGATTATTCGTGGGACGGCTATTATTCAAGCAAAATCAAGCTAATACGGTAAATATCGTGACGAGGGTTCAAAGTTAAACCATGTAAAGTGAAAATTTGTAGAGCTTCGATTTTACAGCAATAAAATTCATTGTCAGTCATTTTTGTAGTCGTCAAACAAAAAGCAGAGAATCGCCAGTTTGATCAACATACTTTTTGTTTCCTTCCCATCACGGGGTCATTTAAGACCACCTCTCTATGCCAGTAGTAGTCCAGCAACCACTAAGAATCATTGATGGACCTCATTAAATGGTCACCTAATCAAGTGATTCGTGAAACGACTCCAAAAGGTAACGTGATTCGTGAATGTACGGAAATTTGACCCGTGAATTCATGACACCCTCTTCCAGACCCATCTGTTCTGTCGCACCTTGTAATACCTATCGCACTTTGAAATAGAATCATTGCACTTCGTAAAGTCTGTCGCACTTTGTAATACCACTTGTCGCACTTTGTAGAAAAACGCTATCGCACTTAGTAAAATAAGCTGTCGCACTTTGTAATAAACTTCAAATGGATGGTCGGAGGACAAGTAAACGCAATAATAAGTATCATCACCACCAACAACAATAATAAATAACATCCCACTGAACGGTTTTCATCACCAATTGCCGAGAAAAGTGTTCACAACAACTGCGGCCGGCCTTCCGGATTCAAGATCTTTGTAGGAAAGTACGACTCTTTCTATGCGGACGACCTAGAGACCATGAGATAGTGTCCATAACAGCGAGAGTAGGTAGCGATGGGTTTTTGTATTGGAATTTAGCTGCTATCCGTATTATCGGGTTCTCCATAAACGTAACGTGTTCTTGACTGTATAAGCAAAATATTTGAAAGTTTTATTAGTAGCAAGGGCAACGAAGAAATCCTGTCTCTTTACCTGCGAGGATATGACCAGAGATATAACGAGATTTTAGTGTTTATCACCATGAATAAGCGCTATACTAATATTTCATAGAACCAAAAAATACAAACATCGAGCACAACACGGTGCCACAATCATTATCATAGTTAGACAATCATTATCATTATCATCATCATCGCTATTATTACTGTTATTATCGCACTATTGGCGGATATCATTTGCCCACGTCATTGTAGCACAATGACTGTTAATTTTGTGGAAATTTCGAATGCGCTAGAACCGACATGAAACAAAAAAGATTCATAATAATCAGAAAATGCGACACCGAAAAGTGTGACCCAGCTAAGATAATTACAAAAAGTAAAAAAATGCAAACACCAAAAGCAAATCTTAAGTACAGTCAACTCTCTCTAAGACGGACACCTTTGGGATCGGCCCGCCTTAGAGAGGTGTGGGTCTTATAGAGAGTCAAATAAAGGGAGTAAAGAAAGGCAGGGACTAACTCTAAGTGTCCGTTTTACAGAGGTGTCCGTCTTATAGAGGTGTCTGTTAAGAGAGAGTCGACTGTACAATGAGACCAACAAAAAGTCTCAGTCTCGAACGTTTATGCTCAAGTTCCATCTTCTATGTACGGTTGTAACAAGGCATTTTTCGCCTTTTGTTGCGACAAGTTCTTTCTCTCTAGCTAAATATTGAGGTGTCTCTGCGGCCTAGAGCTTTGAAGTATGCTACTTGTTTCGCCAAAATATGTCAATGATGATAAACCATCCAAGACCTTATATTGACGCAGTACCAGCCAAGCATTCGCCCTATTTGAGTATTATTCGCTTTGAGGGAAAAATTATGGAATTGGATTTTGCCAATAAATTCAACAACGTGACTTCATAATGACATCAAACTACGTCATTGTGTCAATAAAGTTATGCCTAGATGTTGGAAATAAATAGTACATTATTTGGTGTTATTGTGGTGGCCCTTTTATGAGTGGCCCTTATATAAATACATGTAATCATCATCATAAAATATCCTCAATAATATTAACAATGAACAATTATTACTGTTATTTTTATTATTGTTGTTGTCGATGATGATACTTATTATTGGGTTTACTTGTCCTCCGACCATCCACTTCAAGTTTATTACTAAAATTTGCAAAATTTGTTGCTCCCTGACTTGTTCATGACGATGTATTTTGTGGCTCCAGAGCAGATGTTTTTCCCCGGCAATTTTTGTTTCCTGACTCTGTCGAGCGTTTTTAAGTACCAGGGATTTCAATTTTCATAAAGTTTGTTGTTCCCTGTACTTGTTTTTAAGGTGTTTTAAAATTGCTTTATTTGTTTCTATGTTGTTTGTGTTTATGTCGCCTTTGTTTTGGGCGAAGCACAAAGGGTTTCTTGCTCTAGCCGTTGGAAACTTAACATGTTCTCCCTCATAGCCTGTTTAGTAACGCATATTTTGTCGTTGTTTTTCGCTACACCCAAACGACTTGTTTCAGTCGACGGATGTGTTTTGTTTAAATCCGGCTACGCGATGTGTTTATGTTGTTTCCACTCACTTGATGTGTTCATTTGTTTCCAACTAGCCGATATGCTTATCGTTTGCAGTCTTGATTCCCGGCTATCTAGTGGATGTGCCAAGTTTGGTGGTCTTCTCATGCGTTGTTAGCTTTGCGGTCTTAGGTTTTAGAGTGTTTAGGTTTGGCGGCTTTAAGGTTTGGAGGTTTTGAGGTTGGATGTCCTGGAGTGTGGTCTCTCCTTTAGGGGGTGCATTGTCTCGGAAGGTATGGTTCGCACGTTTGGCCGCCAGATTTCCCCACCCCTTAATAGGAGGGTGGGCGAGATCCGTGTAAATGTATGGCTTTACACCTTTCCTTGCCCACTTTCCGCTCCATGACACCTCTTTCGGATGGTTTGGTTTTCTCTCGTCCCGCCTCATCCCACCCTACTCTGTCTCGGGTCTGTATCTCACGGGAGATCCGGAAGAGGCGGCCAGATTTCCTTAAGCCCCAATAGGAGCGTGGACGAGATAGGTGTAAATAGTATACTTGTTCTCCTCCTTTACTTCTCACTACCGGTCAAATAATTATCTCCCAAAATAGCGCTTTATTTTCCTCGTAGAAAAGTAATCAACAGTTCGAAAATTAGAATGGAATAGCTTTGCATTATTTCATTGTCACTAAAGAACTTGTAGAGAGCTCGCAGAACTGCAGTAGAAAGGGAAAACAAGTACAAGTGAGCTTAAGTTGTACTTTTGATAGGGACTATTCTGTCTTCTGTTATTAAAGCTTATTCATTATCCGCCAACAACTGTAAATTCAAAAGAAAAAGTTAAGACAACTAGTAATTTCTAAATTACCTCATATCCTTAGCGTCATTACAAATTTTGCTAACAGCTCTCGAAGGACGACGTCGTTTTGTTTCGTGATGTTATGTATCGGTCAAATCGAAGCTTCAACATCCCACCCCCCCCCTCCCCCACCCCCGGGCATATCCCGGGCATTTGATACCTTTGCCGTCCCGGGGAGAAGGGAATTTGATTATCAGAGTTTTCCAGGGGGTGGGGAATTTGGTCCCCATGCGTTAGGGGTGGGGAATTTGAACTGCACCCTCGATTTCCTGTGAAATTTCTGGCGTGGCGAGCTATCATGGGGGACGCGGTGTTAGAGGATTTTCGTGGAAAAGATTGTCCCTTTGTGGCCAATTGGTTACAAGGTTTGTGACGTATTTGAAGGTATCTAAATTTTAATATTTTTAGTATTGGATTCAGGCTTTGAATATATGAATGTATTAAGTTGTGTTTATAATGAATTACAATACCTATACAGGCGATTCAATGCGACAATAAAAACCTCAACAGGGGTCAATTACTTTGACCTGCTGCATGTATGTTAATTAATAAGGTGAGCGAAGATGCATGTCAGTGAATTTGTCACGATGTAGTAATCTCAATAGGTGGAATTTTTTAAAAGAACGCTATGTTGCATGACACACGAAGAATCTCTAACACTTCAGTGACCTTTTAGCAGCGATTTCCGCCGCTTTGCACGAGACTTTTGTTCGTAGTAAATACGCTAACAGTGCTTCTCAGTTTTTGTTATATTGAATGCGAATTATTTGTTGTATTTATAAAGATTTTGTTCGACAACTGAAGGCGTTTCTGCCGTCCTTCCCTCATTTATGTGCCTGTGAAATGTCCCCGGGGTGGGGGCATTTGATCACCTGAATGGACCCTAGTGTGGGGCATTTGAACGCCATTTTGGCCCGGGTAGGGGGGAATTTGAACAATAATTTTCAAAAAAGTCAAATGCCCGGGGGGTTGCCCGGGGGGGATGTTGAAGCTTCGATTTGACCGATACATTATTTGGAGATGTGAAGCGGGCAAATTTTACCATCTTTTACCACTTACGAAATATTTAAAATATAAAAAGGCTGGTAGAATGAGGAATGTTTCAGTAGAAGAGAGAATATGAGAATTCTCTCTTGCTCAGTATGTATATGATGAACACAGCCTAACAGCTCGTACGTAAATACCGTGCACGCGCATTTTCCATGAAGTATTCCATTTTTACCGCTCAGGATAGCGAAAACAACATGACACATGCGTTAGTTTACACTTCGCTTGAACTTTAAATTGAAACATTTACGTTCGTTTTGAAGCAAATTGTACCCACTGTAAGGTTCATCTTTGATTCATCTGTTACATCTGAATTTCTTCTACAAAGTACAAAAGATCGATGCTCAAATTTTAATATAAGCGACCAGAGAGTGGTCTGTCTTTGATTATGCGCGGATTCTCCCAAGGGAAAAGTTTAACTTTTGCTAAATAAGACAGAAATCAAGGTGTAGACAAACCCCTCATAACATAAGCAATAAGTACAATGGACAAAGAAAGTTTTTATGTCGGACAAAAAAATTAGTCTAATATTCGACTGCCACGACAAAAGGCATACCGAATAACGAGGGTATGCAACATCAAACACCGCCAGGGGAGGTGAAACTGCGACTACTGTAACCAGGGCCACTTGGACAAAGTTGACCAGTCGGATTGCAGGAAAATAACAATACATTCCGACAAAGTTAGTTGACATAATAGTAGTCGCCCTGTAAGTTACTTCCACTGAATTCCGTTGAACCGGCCAAGAGTCAGGCAAAAATCGAGCAATTCCAAGTAAGGGCTGCGATGCATCAATGCCATTAGCGCGCAGGCTCGGCGTAATGGAATTTAAAGGAGTTTCTTATCTTCCGCGTTACGGGCCCTACCTCCTCCACAGGCTTTTTTCGCAAGGCTCATATCCCCCAAAAAGTGATCGCGAGCGACTGGGGACGAGGCAGTTACGGGCTCATTATATACACAGCGGGAATAATTGTGCTTCAAAGAAAGCAATCTTTCTTTCGTTGAATAATAGCAATTAGTGAAACCCAACAAGTGGTTTATTATCAATGCTGCGTTCTGATTGGTTGACCTACTACTAGGCTATATGTTATAGCCCCCTAGTAGCGAAATGCGCCAGCTTTGAAAGTCAAAGCAATGGCGGCTGAATCGCGTTTTGCTAGCTAAAGTTGTTTTGTCTCGATAGTTTTTGACAACCTAGTTGGATTTTACTAAAACAATTATACCTCTCGCCCTCATGGCCGCTGAGTCAATAGCCCATTCGGCCCTCCGCTTCATGGGCTATTGACTCAGATCCCATTCGGGTTCGAGGAATAATTGTTAAATAGTGAGTTGTCTGATTTGTCCGGGTGGGTGAGTCGCGGGTCGTAAGTCGTGACAGGAGCTTATGTAAGAGATAACAGTCTGCTCGTAGACAGGTCTGGCACTTTTGACAGCGGGGGTTGAAATACGCCTACACATTCCCCGATAAGAATATTATTGTCTCTGCACATGTCACATTGGTAGCATTTACTTACGTGCGCTTTAGATGGAGACATTGAGTCCATAACAGCTACAATTATGTCTGCTTTTTGGCATGAATTCTTGACAATTTGGTCGCAATTCTCGTCCTCGCCATAACCAGGAGAATCAACCAAGACAACGTTTTGTGGAAGACGTCTACTAAACTTCTTTGGCCAACCCACGCGAACCACGCTTCCTTCGTTTATGTTCAAATCACTGCGTTCTTTTCGGACATCTTCTTTACTCATCGCAGTCAAGAGATCTCTTATGCCTTCCTTGTCCTTTCTATCAGACAACGTTTCGCCATTAACTTTTACACTCCATTCTTCATCATCTGTAGTATAAACTTCAATTAAGCACATTGTTGTTTCTGCAAAGCCAGCTGGAAGACGTTCTTCCCTTGTCAAGGCGTTTATAAGCGTCGATTTTCCGCTGCTTGTAGCTCCTACAAATTCAATAACAACTTCATCAGAAGTCTTCTTCTGTATCCTTTCCAGGTCTTCCTGAATTTGCTGCAGTTGTTCTTCAATGTCTCTTACTGATTTGCACTCATCCGGAGTTGCTAAATCTTTACGGAGATGGTCAAGATACGTCTTACATAGTTCTTGATTACTTTCTTTCAAATCCTGCAGTTTTTTTCTATCGTCTTTCGCCTCTTGGATTACAATTCTTAACTGTTCCCACTGTGAATCTGATGTTTCCGCTGCTTCCAGCCATTCATAGGGAAAAAACATTGTGTACACAGCGAAGTTGAGTCGCGTTAGGTTTGTCAAAATATAACGGTGAGGTATCAAGTCCTGTGGCTGGTGCCTTCAGCCGGCGCTGAAAAAAAGAACAAGTAAGTACATCAAGTGACTCTTCCACTATAAAGAATTAACTACATTCAACGAGTTTTAACACTGAAATGAATTAATACAGTGTATTATTTTAAATCAACACAACCTTATCAGCGAAACCCTGGAAGAGCTTGCTCGCGGGCTAGCGAGCCAAGAGTTACTTGATCCTGTCTTAATGATATCTGACATAGACAACGTTTTAAAATCCAGGATTAAAAGAACTTCTAGCGCGCAAAAGCTTTCAATCCCGGGGGAAGGTACTCTCGACAATGGCCAAAACGGGAAGGCTCCCCCCGGAAGGGGTCAACCCTTTCAGGCTTCAGGTATATAAAAGGGTAATGATTTCTCTAGTTGAAGTATGTGAAAGGGTAGGGAAATCTGCCATTCCAGCGTGGAAAAAGACCCAAAAGGACTAACAGATTCATTTTAGCGGGGTTCCCACGCCCCATACTCAAAGAATATGGGCAACATCTTTTCATTTGGTTGTCACGTGATTGACCAAGCGTACGTACGTACGCACTCGTCTACAGATTGTACGGGTAGGGTAGGGGAGACTATCAAAAGGAAGGGAGGGGTGTGTCAGGCGTGTCTTGCTAAATCCACACTTTTTAGACCTGGACATTCACAATATGGTCAATTGACAGCTGTCAAAACAGGATAGCCACTGGCCAGTATCACATGACCATATCGCGCGTTAATTGTTTTTCTAGATCGCGATCAATGTTCAATCTCATACTTTCTCTAGTTCGGGAGCGCAGGAAAACTGATAATGCACACATATTGGACATCAATGTTGTGATCAATTGACAGCTGTCAAAATAGGGTATCCGCTGACCAGTATCACTTGACAGTACCGCGGGCTCAGGAGCCGACCCATCGAGGTCAAGTATTTCTTTGAAGTTATCCGCCGACAAGTTACTAGTTTTCAAATGATCGCAGGCTCAAGTTTAATTTTTAAAAAAATTGATATGAAATATGTTGTATTTATGTGCCGCACAATTAAAATTTTGATTTCAAACTGACCTCGGACGCGAAAATTCAGCCAGCTATTACAGGCAGGGAAGACAGTTGCTTTTGACTTTGCTCACCTTGGTCACGCTCTACGTCCAATTTTTATGCTCTGATTGGTTAAAATTTGACAGGTGAGTTCACGCTATGCAGCATCTTGAATCGTGTTTACTCTGTTTACTTTGACAACTGAAGCTGACAGAGTTTTGTGTCAACTTGTGATGTTTTTAACTGTCTTTTTCCTCTGGATGTACAAAATGAAATTCAGCGATGCTGTGACCGAGGAGAACTGATGTCATATTAAATAGTGGCCAGGCTTTCTAATAGGAAACTATCTAATTCAAAAGTCTTTTTGGCGGGTTGCGTGTGGAAAAAGCACGTTCGACGGGGAGAGGTGTTCAGTTCAACCAATTAGACTGATGGCGAGTAGTTTCTTTCAGGTAATAATTATAAAACATCCAAACGTTTATGTTGCAGATATAAAGACGTCTGCGTACTAAAAGACTTTTTGACAATATAATTCATCATTGAAGATCCTGAAGTAGGCATGTTTTTACCCAATTACGGGACTGCTCGAATGTTGACTAGTTTTTTCATTTAGAAGAATGTATTTAAGATTCTTTCTGGTGAAAATATATCAAAATTGTCAATTAAAAATGTAGGACAAATTTTATTTGCAGAATTAACTGGCAAGGAACATTTGTTGATTTCACGGCAATTCATAATAACGAAGCCAGAACATTTTGATTTTGACCCTGGTAAAGCGCTAAATGATAGACCCTATTTCAGCCAATTTGTCGTTAGACGGCTTCAACCGGTGGAAACTATGGCGTACATTTGCAGACAAAAATAATTTTAAAAAAAATAAAATTTGAAGTTCAAAAATTAGACTATCCATGTCGAAATCTCGTCATATGAATTTGAAATCGCAATGAACGCAGTCGAAATAACATCATTCGAACTTGAAGTTACTTTGAACAAGTTGAAACTATCAAGGGAAAACTCGACATTGCGGATGTTGAAGTTCAAATCACCATTCCAACTAAAATGCAAATTACATGATTTGAACTTCAATTCACCTTCTCCACCCTAATAAGCTACTTAATCGTCAACAATGCAACCATAATCTTCCACAAAACTCCAAATGAAACCTTTAATTTGAACTTAAACTCACGTCACATATTCGAATTCGAAAAACCAAAATTTCAATTCGAAAGGAAGGGGAAGTAAAAATACACAGCAACCGGAAATGAAACGAGTTTCGCTACACTTAACATACGGGATGTTTGCATAACTGCATTTTGGCGCGAAAAGATTTCCCTTCACTCGAACTCTCTGGCCTACAAGGCCAGGATCCGAAGGGCTCGTGTCTTGGGCACTCGCGATAGTGCCACCCCTCCCACTCCCCGCCGCCGTTACAAAAAACCTAGCTACGGCCCTGAAAATGTTCTGCGGCAGTTCCGCCATTCTGTTCTAACTACCAAAAGAACACAACCTCGTCCCCAGGTTTTCTCGGTCAACAGTTAGATAACCTCCAACCAGGCTGCACTTTTGACGTCATTTTGACGTCGTCAGTTCAATATGACATAATTCTTTCCAAATGTGGTCAACAGCAGCTGGTTATGGTGAATTATGCATGTGGTTTTAACCAATCAGAAACGGGGAAATATTTTGAGTGAATAATAAAGGTTTATATGCTTCTGATGCCTATGGATATTTATTTTTCTAAGCGCCCGTATTTGGAAACCCTCGCTGCGGCCGGCTAAAAAAGCGATCATGCTTTTTTGTACATTTCTTTTCCGTCATTGCACGACTTCGTGGTGAAAGTGCCTAATTTCACTTTTTGTGGAGGGCGAAAACACAAGACAACGACTCTCCTTTTCTTTTCCTGAACTTCCATACAGAAAGAAATTGCTAACATTTCACGAACTGAACGAGATGGAACAAGCGCGAAGAAGTCAGCTCGAATTCACTTTTTATATAAGTGACGTTTTCGTAGGCGTCACCGTTGTTGTTGCTTAACGGTAACCTGGAGTAAAATTACGTCACGTCGAAAATGAATAATGACGAGTATCGGACAAAGCAAAAGTTTGAGAGTTACACGTTTCAACCCCTTATGAGTTTCTGGTGCAACCTAAACCTGTCGAAAAAAGCACCAAAAGCACAAAAAATAAGAACCAAGTAAGTCTCTCATTTCTTCCCCTTGTCAGGATTATTGCGAAGCGATTTTAATGGAAAGATTGAAAGCTTTCGGTCCTAGGTATTCTGCTGTGCGCAAAGGAATCTCGATGACAACGCGTTGCGCGGTGAACGCCAGCATTTCATATACGTTCATCGCATTGGCTTGTTTCAAAGACCAGTCTCGCGAAGTCAGTGGACTATATGAGGGTAAGAAGATCCACGTTTTGTCACCCAGGCCCACTACGCCGAGTCGCTAGCTTCACGAATCGGCTCATGGGGTCCGAATAATCAATTGTGCGAGTTTGTCGGTTTCCATGCAGTCTAAAATGAATTCTATAATTCATTGTTTCAAATTTTAGGCTAAATCGTTATATGGCAATCTCAGCGAAACAGGTTTTAAAAATTAGCTTCTCATATTCGCGTTTTTAATGGAGTGGAGACGCGACCGACACCCTGCCATTGACAAAAAAAACATTCAGCAAAATAAAATAACTATGGACTGATGCAAAGGAAGCGAAACGTCTGCACAAACCAGAGGCTAACTGCGAAAGCATTTTTTAAAATAATCTTATTGCTTCCGACTCAAAGTGGGCCATCCTTTCGTGTGATACTGATTAAATACAAAACAAAAGGACGCCAGCAGGCGTTTACGCGGGATGTGTTGGTGTAAGAAATAATTGCCGGTATGTTGAATGGAAATGGAAAGTTGAGTGATGTATGCAAAAAATTTGTGCAGGAGAGACGGAGATGTTCTGTTAAGGACTAATACTAGAAGATGAGTTACACACAAAGGTTCCTTTGCTACTCAAAACAAAACTGGAGTATGGGGTAGTTCACTAAAATTTGCGTTCCTTCACTAATGTCCACATTCAACAATAGCATGTAATCAAGAGACTATAAAGGGGACAGAGAGGGCATTCCACATATACACCCTATTCCATAGGTAATTCGTCTGGAGTTATTTTTAGAATCGGGATAAAGTTACCTCGCGCGAGGCGTGAATGTTTCGTGGAGGTTTCGCATGACCAAACGCCGTGCAAAACATGTCGGGCGAGAGGCAATGAAAGCGTAAAAGATCGAGAGCATTCCTGAATATTGAAGCGAAATGAGTCGGCGCTCACCTGGGAAAAAGGAATCGCTGGACTCTTTGACAACCCGTGAAATCAGTTTAACTCGAAGTTTTCGTAACCTCAGTGCTTTAATAAAATGAGAAATTTCGCCGGTCTATTGAAAGCGGTCGTTTGTACAATTTAGGGAGTTTAAGATCCAACGACGCGGACGACAACTAGAACGTCAAAAAAACAATAGATGTAATTAGCAAAACAACAACTTCGCACGTGCAACACACTTTTTTGTTCATTTCTTTCCCGTTTTTGCACGACTACGACGTGAAAATGCCTAATTTCGCGTTTTATGGAGGACGTAAATAAGCAACGACGAAATTTCATTTCTCTTTCTGAGCTTGAATATGGTCCCTTGAAATTCGGCTTTAGGAGGGTTGACAAATTAAGTGGGTAGGAATAATCGCTATAAAGACTGAAAAAAATAAACATCAAACCAGAAATTGTTCTCTTCAAACTGTAAATTATAAATGATCCCGAGAGAATATTCAGTGTGTTAAGGATTTCCCTGCTCTACTGTTAGCTCTATACAAGAGAGGAAGGGCGATTCTTTTTTAATTTCGGTTTCGCTGACACAGCTTTCGCAGAAATCTCGCTGTAGTCGTTTTCGTCGACAAAAGGAATAGCAAAATCGCTCTCCGCGTCTTCCCCCATTTTGTTCTGCGTCATTTCGTGAAGGACGCGTGGCTCTCAGCGTGGGTCATCTACACGGAGCACATTCGCGCTATGTGATTGGCTGTTGTCTAATCCCCCTTGAGATCTGTGGTGTTAAAAATAACTCGAGACGAATTACCTATGGAATAGGGTTTATATTGGGGATGCCCTCTCTGTCCCCTTTATAGTCTCTTGCATGTAATGTATCATACTTCCAATAACTACAGGGCTGCAAGGCTGTGCTCTAGGGAACATTTCAGAGAGCCCTTCGGGCTCCCCAAGCATTTTAGCTAGGGTGCCCAGGTCTAAAAGATCATTTTAGCCGGGGTGCCTGGGCCTCCGAGTTGGTCGCTGAAATTAATAAATCAGTGAGCTGTTAGTTAATTATTAAAAATTAAACAAATTATTTTCTGAACAAGTCAAGCAGAATTTTGAAAAATCACACCCCTTTGACCTCCTGAGCGTGCGAAAAAAAAGACTCGCATGTTGTCATATGAAAGAAAGTTTTCGCGCCATATGAGAAACATGGGCAATGCCGCCGAATATTTCATGTTTTTTAAATAGAAAAGTAAGATTCTGGTCTGTTTACGTATTTAAAAAAAAATGGGGGGTCAAAAATAAGGGCACTATTCTTTTTACTAATCATTTTGATTTAGGTTGAAAAGGAAATTCGCTTATTAAGATTGACTGAGATCCCGTGGAGCTTTCCAGGAAAACTGTTTATGATTTCAACGAAACTGGGGCGCCTCCCGGGGGCTTACTTGGGTTAATTTTTGCTGGGTATGTGCCGCTGGCCTCTCAAAGCCCCTACCATGATGATAGTCTATTCTGTGGCCAATTGTAGACCCCATATTAGTCACTTTTGGGCAAATATGTAATTTTTGCGATCCCAACTTAGTCACTTTTTATTTATGTATTTACCTTATCAATCCTTTAAATAGGTCATCAAAAAATGAATTGGCCCATTTTTTAATAAATTGAATGAAGAACACCTTACTTTTCACCTACAGTACAAATATCCTGGTACGTTTGCTAACCGTAAATATGAACAACTCTCTTACCCCCAAAATCCGAAAAGGTGTGACCCCATTCTAGTAACTCTGTTGAAAACGCGACCCCATTATAGTCAATCCAGTCGTGAAAATGCGACCGCATCAAGCGGCACAGCCCCATTAGCCTCTTATTAGGAAGTGCTCCCCTCCCCCCTCCCGGGCCGCCCCAAAAGAAGTATTATCTCTTTTGAATAGATCATCTTGTTGTAAAGTCGTCGTTTAAGTGTAGAACGGAAGTTTTTTCTTTCTATATTATCGGTGAAATGTTCAGGACAAATGAGCTTTTGTGGATTCGGTTAGCTTTTGCGTATTTATTTTTAGTTGATACGTAATGTCATGTCACGACACGAAAGACAATGCGGGACTTTATAGATTTATACCCGATTCTAAAACAGTCACAATTAATTGTCATCTCTTTTCTTTTTTATACATCGTATTTTACTGGAATAACAATCTTATTTATGTTTTAGCCTCGCAAAAACACTAAAAAAACGGTAAAAATATTTAATTAACATATATAAAAGAGCGACGCCCGTGTTTATTTAGCGATTTTTCAAAATACAAAACTATTGTCAGAGTAAAAGCAGCAATTTGTTTTGAAAAACTAACTAATGAACCATCCTAATTTGAATAGAAAATTTCAACGTTGTTTTGAAAAGCTGTTACTATCAAAACTGTGAAGCTTGTCACGTTCATAGTCAAGGATTATGTTACATGCTACGTTTTATGTTGTTTTTATCTATCTTAGTCATGATGTCTTTTTAGAAATTATCTATTATATTTTATCCTTAATTATCTTTGAAAATAGTATATTTTATAGTTTTTAGTTGTAGAATCTATATCTGTAATTTGTTTTTAGGGCCACAGAGTCATCGGTGTCTTAGGACTACTGTTAAGTGTTTTACCCTCTTTAAATAAAGCCGATTATTATTATTATTATTATTATTATTACATGTGAATTCACGTGAAACGACCTTTAAACATCAACGCGTGCCTGCTGCCCGATTTAACAACATTTTCTTAAAGCTTTTTGCTAGACATGCTACATATTGCTACATACAAGTCGACCTCAAGAGTTTCTTAGCGAGCGGAGCGTTCTCTTTTAGGCCGTGAAGCCACCGAGAGAGCTACGATTTCGCAAGTGATAAATTCTAGACATTCTAGCGTTTTGACTGTAAATCAAGAAACCAAAACTAGCAAGTCGCCCGGCTGGGCCACCTAGACAATATATTCAGTCGCCCGAGGCCAAGTCTTGCGCTGTTAGATCTAGAGCACAGCCTTGAGTCTTTGTCTTCCTCTACGCTGTAAGCTTACTTTTTCCAATTTTACTTCTCCCTTCTTTGCTGACGCAGTATCTTTCTTCTACTTGTGCAATCCAACCCGACTTCCAAGTGATTTGAAGTTGCAGCCAATAAAATCACACGATTTTTCGGGACGGGCACGGGATACGGGAAAGATAAAAAGACAAGGCGATTTTTGACTCCCAAGAAAACGAAAGGAATACGCTCCCGAATTTAAGACGCTGGCTGACTACGTCATCCGCGTAATAAGCCTCTCGCAGCATATAATATGACTGGCACACAAAAGAATTGGAGGCGCCGGAATCAAAACAAAATTTACCGTCCGTGAGTAATGAGAAATTTCCACAAAAGTTTAATTAAATGCAAAACAGCAAGACTTCAAACTCTTTCAAAAAGTTTTGAAAATAAACACTTCTCATGCATTAGTTCTTACAAATCAGCAAAAAGAAAAACTGACAAAATTCTTGAAATCTCTTAAATTTTAAAATTTCAAATTTCAAAAACAATAGAACTAGCCTGATATTATTTCATTTGCAGAAACTTCTAGAAATGTAAAACTAATCAAATATCCGTATCTCTACGATGAAAAGGAGGCGGCGGGGGTTCATCGAGGCTCCTGATTTCACAAAAATTCAATCATATCCAGCCTATCTGTTTCTCAAACGTTTCATAAAAGAGCTAGTTTTGATTCACTATTTAGTTCTAACCCATGCAGTTTAACCAGTAACCTTTCAAAGTGAACACATGAGGAAAAAACGGTAGAAAACATTTCAAGCAATCCGGCTAAAGTCTTGCGGTGAGTTTGGCCTGACTTTAAGTACGAGTCCAGCTTTGTTTCACTGTTTCCTTGAAATCTTAATCAAAGAAAACTCATATTTTGCTTCTTTTGCTTTGATTAAAACGATCGCAGAACCCAGTTCTAGTTAGATTGAGTTGGAATTAGCATAACTAGCCGCTACTTTGTCATTTCATCTTGTGGTATGTAAATAATTGCGTTTTGTCGTGGCTTTGTAATTCACATTATCCTAAAAACTAAACTTTGACGATCCAACCTTGTTCGTTGGATGCAAATACGAGAAAACTCGAGTTGTGGTTGCCACTGGTCCTTTTTAGAACACCCTGAGTGGATGCTAAATGCCAAATGCTAAAGTCAGCCAAATTGTAACGCAATGTTAAAGGCAACAATGTATTGAAAGAAATCCAATTGCTTATCACTAATTGGTCGCAGACGCTCTAAGCCCTCTGTATAGGACAATAAATGCATGGGCCGGCTGCAAAGCAGGCTAATGGAGACGCCACGGTTGGTGTCCCTTTCCGGGGCACAAACATGGCCGCGGGAAACCAAGAGAAACATCTGGTTTTGAGTTTTCCTATTTGTGTGTGAATTCATCGCTTGAAGAACTCATAAAGATCAAATTAATATTTATTCTACGAAAAAGAATGTTTAGATGGCATAATCTCAAAAAAATTAGTAACGTTTTTAAGTCACAAAAGAGCTTTCCTTGCCGCCAGCCATACTGCCAGCTCAATGCCGCGTCACGCAAAAGCCTGGAAATTCAAACGTCTTCTATGTCTTCTATCGCAAAACCAAATAAAGGTTTTCAGGTGCTGTAAAACCTCATGAAAGAAGAAACTCAGAATAATCAATAGTTCCTTAGTTAGAATTTTGGTGACCTCATGTGAAAACCCCTATACAAATTTGGCGCTAAATGCTTATTGGGTACTTAGGTCAAGAGGGGTCTCTTATATGGCATTCTTAGCTAAACAGGTTTTAAGATATTACTGGAGTGGAAACACGACCGAAACCGATACCAAAGAAACAGTCATCGAATTTAAATAATTATGGAATGATGCAAAGCAAGCGAAAAGTCTGTACAGACCAGAGGATAATTGGGAAAGCCTTTTTAAAGTGTTCTTATTGATTCCGACTCAAAGTGAACAACCCTTTCGTGTGATACCAATTAAGATGATTAATGAAATAAGTCTCTGGCAACAGACAATATGATTGGCAGACAAAAGAATTGGCGGCGTCGGAATCAAAACAAAAGCTTACCGTTCGTAATAAGTAATTAGAAGTTTAATAAACTGAAATTTCCACAAAAGTTAAATCAAATGTTGAAAATTAACAATTCTCAGTTTCTAACATTCAGCAAAAAGAAAAAAAGACAAGATTCTTGAAGTCTCTTAGATTACGAAATTTCAAAAACAATAAGAGCCAGCCTGACATTAGAAATCCATTACTGTTTCACTTCCAGAAACTTCTAGAGATGTAAATTGATATCAGATACCCGTATCTCTACAATCAAAAGGTCGACGGAGGTTCACCAAGCCTAATGATTTCACAAGAATTCAATCAAATCCAACCTACCTGTTTCTCAAGCATTTCATAAAACAGCTAGTTTTGATTTAGTATTCAGTTATAACGCATGCAGTTTAACCAGTAACCTTTTGAAGGGAACACATGGTGAAAAAACGGCAAGAAAAAATCCGAAATTTGGCCTGACTTTAAGTACGTGTGAAGCTTTGTTTTACTGGTACCTTTCTTGATCGCAAAGAACTCTTACCTTAATTTCTCTGCTTTGATTCAAACGATTGCAGAACCCAGTTCTAGTTAGACTTAGTTTGGAAGTAACCCAACTGGCGGCTACTCTGTCATCTCATCTTCTGGTATGCGAATAATAGACCCTGTTATGGTTTTCGACGCCATCTTGATGAGTAGGCAAACGCGTGAGAATGTTTGTATGAGAATCTAGTGTCGAATAATTTCCTTAAGACGGCTGTTCTGAAAAAAATATCAATTATAAACTAAAGCTACAAAGCAAAGGATCCTCCGAAAAAAATTTGGAGGCTTACCTGTGCTTAAATTTCCTCAGAGGCTTGCCCTAGATTTTCCATATATTTGTCTGTAATTTTCCAGGGACTTTCTTACAGACAAATGTATAAGAAATTTAAAAAGTGGTTCTAGGTCTTCTAGAGAATGTAACGCCCTCAAATTTTTTCAGTAGAATCCTTAGGAGTGAAGCTTTGGTTTACAAATCATATTTTTTTCACAACAGCCTTTCTACGGAAATTATTCGAAATTAGTATCTTATACAAACACTGTAATTTCTAACGCGTTTGCCTACTCGTCAAGATGGCGTCGAAAACAGTGACAAGGTCTATTGCGTTGTGTTAATGCATTATCCTAAAAACCTATGGATGCATCGGTTATCTCATGAAAACTCGAGCTGGTCCTTTTTACAACACCCTGAGTGAGTCCAAATGCTGAAGTCGGCCAAATTATTACGGAATGATTAAAGACAACAGATTTTGAAATATCAAGGCAAAAGCGAATTGTCTATCACAAATAAGTTGTAGTTACTGCAAATCGATTCCTTTTAGAGAACACGACGACAACGCTATTCAGGTGAGACAGGACATACCTTAGTTTCTTAGGTAGGATCGACCAGAACCTTTCCTTGCAACGAATTCCACTGTATTTCGAGGTTTGCCCTGAGGGACTTGGCAAAACATAAAGAGGAGTGGGGCATGGAATGGGATGCTTGAAAGCTTTCGCAGACTTAGAAGTTGCTGTCAAACAACACTTGGCATGACAGATAGGAATGTTGATTGTGTAATGACCAATCACAACGAAGATCAGACAAAAAGGTGGGAAGGGATTAAACTACTTACCATTAAGAGCCGTATCACGGATCTTGTTCCCATACAGTCTCTTCCTGATGAAAACCAACGATCATACCCTCACAACTCGCCAAGCGATAATTGCTCTTACAGATTGGTGTACAGAACATCTTTAATACTTGAAAAAAAACATAGAAAAGTCGTCCTAAATCGCTTTGTTTTTCGGGAACAACAATCAGGCTAACATTTCTGCAAATTTCAAACGCATTGTTTGTACACCTGAAAATGAAACTTGGAGACAGTGTCCCTGAATAATGAGAGGCTCTCACTTGTAACCACGAAATTTCTGAGAAAGAATTAGCGAATTATAGCCCTTATTTTACTTCCTTAAAAAGTATCAATAATCTTGAAACTCAACAAGAGGGTCATATAAGAAGACCGTTAATCTCAAGAATATCAAATTTTTAAAAAAGGATTTAGCGGTTTTAACGTTATTGCTGGTTTGCACGTGACGTCACGGCGGCCATGTTGGAGATCAAGAACAAAAGCATTTCTCTCCTCTGGGAACTTAACTCTATTTTCGTGAAGGCCTCTGGCAACATACAATATGATTGGCAGACAAAAGTATTGGAGACGTCGGAATCAAAACAAAACTTACCGTCCGTAAGCAATGAGAAGTTTAATAGCCAGAAATTTCCATAAAAGTTTAATAACATGCAAAATAGCCAGACTTAAAACTCTTTCAAAAATTATTGAAAATGAATACTTGTGAGTTCTTAACAATCAGCAAAAAGAAAAACAGACAAGATTCTCGTAAATTTTGAAATTTCAAAAATGATAGAATTAGCCTGACATTAGAAAGCAATCAATATTTCATTTCCAGAAACTTCTAGGAATGTAAACTAATCAAATATCCACGGTAGAAAACATTTAAGGCCATTGAAAGTCATGCCGTGAGTTTGGCCTGACTTTAAGTACGAGTCCAGCTTGTTTCATTGTTTCCTTGAAATCTTAATCAAGAAATCTCATATTTTGATTCTTTTGCTTTGATTGAAACGATTGCAGAACCCAGTTCTAGTTAGATTTAGCTGGAATTAGCCCAACTCGCCGCTACTTTGTCATCTCATCTTGTGGTATGCGGATAATTGCGTTTTGTCGTGGCTTTGTAATTCACATTATCCGGCCTAAAAAACTAAACTTTAACGATCCAACCTTGTTCGTTGGATGCAAATACATCCCATGAAAACTCGAGTTGTGGTTTACGCTGGTCCTTTTTAGAACACCCTGAGTGGATCCAAATATAAAGTCAGCCAAATTGTTGCGCAGTATTAAAGGCAACGGATTTTGAAATTTAGAGGCAGAACTTACGTGTTGAAACGAATGCATATTGCTTATCACTAATCAGTTGTAGTAACTACACAGCGGTTCCTTTTTATGATTAGAGAACACGACAATATTGCTATTCATGTGAAACTGGACATACCTTAGTTTCTGAGGTGTGATCGACAAGCCTTCCTTGCTACTAATTGATACTCTTTTTCGAGGTTTGCCCTGAGGGACTTGGCAAAACACAAAAAAGTGGGGATTATGGGATGCTTGAAAGCTTTTGTAGACTTAGAAGTTGCTGTCAAACAATACATGGGATGACACATAGGAATGTTAATTGTGTAATGACTAATCACAACGAAGAAAATACAAAAAGCGGCGAAACAGCGGTCTACGGTTAGGACCCCACTCTGTTTTTGGTTCGCGCTCACCTGGGAAAAGGGAATCGGTCGACTCTTTGACAACCCGTGAAATCAGTTTAACTCGAAGTTATCGTAACCTAAGTGCTTAAACAAAATGAGAAATTTCGCCGGTCTATTCAAACCGGTCGTTTGGACAATAAAGCAAGTAGCAAGTAATATTCATGTACATGTAATTAGTTTTACAAATTTGAATTTTATTGTAGTTTTTTTAAGTTGTTAAGCGCTGTTGATCAGTGAATGTAAATAGCGCTCTAGAAGTTATTAAATTATTATTATTATTATTATTATTATTATTATTATTATTATTATTATTATTATAGGACGCCAAGTGTTATTTTTGTTGAATAATAAAAGACTCATGAAAGAATAAATATCAAACCAGAAATTGCGCTCTTCAAACTGTAAATTATAAATCTGATCAGTGTGTTAAGGATTTCCCTGCTGTACTGTTAGCAAGAGAGGAAGGGGGATTCTTTTTTAATTTCCGTTTCGCGGACACAGCTTTAGCAGAAATCTCTGTTTAGTCGTTTTCGTCGACAAAACGAATAGCAATATCGCTCTCCGCGTCTTCCGCCATTTTTTTCTGCCTCAATTCGTGAGGGGCGCGTGGCTCAGAGCGTGGGTCATCCACGCGGAACACGTTCGCGCTACGTGATTGGCTGTTGTCTAATCCCCCTTGGGATCTGTGGTCTTAAAAATAACTCGAGACGAATTACCCATGGAATAGGGTGTGTACGGAGGATGCCTTCTATGTCCCCTTTATCCTCTCTTGTGGAGGCCCGTTCTGGTCAAAGTTATGACAATAAAATTGTACCGCAAGCCAATTTTAATCCCACTGCAGCAAATATTATGGACCTATGTATTTTTGTATCACTAAACCGTTTTTTTTTTTTTTAACGTGTTAGCGAATTATTTTTAGCCAACATGAATTATTTCTGGTATAATTATACAAATAATTTTTTCATTCATTTTGTATCACGTTAGTTGATGGCATTATACTCTGGTTATTGATCTGATTGGTCAATTAGGTCGCGATGTTATTGGTCGTCTGTCAGTTAAGCCGTGATGTTGTTGGCTATGAAGACGCGTGATCAGTGATTGGTGGGTTTCGATCCGTCTATTTTCACAGTTAAACAGTCGTCTCTTGTTAGTCAAATTATCAGAACCGACCTCTCACAAGGCTACTACTATCCGGACTCTGACGAGACGAGCGCAACTAGTTTGCGACTCACCTGACAGCCTACAAGGCGAGACTGGCTATCTTAACAACTTTTTTAGTAAGAACAATTACAACACAGACTTCGTTAGACACTCATTCCAACACTCAGACCAACTCTGGCCCTGTTGCGACAGCGACTATACCGTACATCAGAGGCACCTCTGAAACTATATATATTGCACGTATATTACAACCTTACAATATACGTGTTGCACACAAACCGATAACCACTTTACGGCGACAGCTTACTAATGTCAAGGACAAAGACAATGCGGAGAACAGACAGGGAACAGTATACAAGATCAAATGCTGCGACTGCTAGGCTTCTTACATTGGTGAAACCTGCAGAAACATAAGCACGCGACTGACCGAACACAAACGAGCGACGCGGAATGGTGACGTCAACAATCACATTGCTGAGAACCATTTACAGACGAAACATCAAATTAACTGGGACTCTGCGACATGTATAACGTGTTCTACAGACTGCTATCAACGTCTTACTTTGGAAAGCTGGTTTACTAACTAAGAACGGGAGCTCCTGCTTAGGACAAACGCCACTGAATCGTAGCCAACAGTTACCATTGCCGTACAAACGACTTATTGACGAGATCAAGCAAAACTAACTACGAGAGAACGATTGGAGAACTGACAATTTGACCAAAAATAGACGACTGTGACAATAGACCGTCGGATCGAAGCCCACCAATCACTGATTACGAGTCTTCATAGCCAATAACATCACGGCTTAACTGACAGACGACCAATAACATCGCGGTAATTGACATATCAGATCAATAACCAGAGTATAATACCATCAACTAACGTGATACAACTAACTTTGACAGGAGCTCCTGACTTTGACTCTAAAGATGACTACCGCACAGGTTGTCAAAACGTCAGTCACTGTCAACAACAACAGTCCTATTCAGGACTACGTTCAGCCGGACGATCAAACTCAATCTACTTTTGAAAGGACTCCTTGGTTCAAACCTTTCATACAAATAAGATATAGTAAGCCATTTTTCACGTTGCTGGGTAATTGCTTCTCTTATTCGTATTTTTTTCAATAGACGGTCCGAAAACCGGGCTCAAGTTACTTAACGGGCAAGCCAAAGCAAACCTATTGTGCCTGTTGTAGTAGAGAGACGCACATTAGTAAACCTGTACCGAATTAGCATGCAGAAAGGCAAATATTTAGTATGGAGGAAGACCCTCATTGGTATGGAGGAAGACACTGACTAGGCACTTAATTAATATGGAGGAAGACGGTTATGCATATTAATCACGGGGTCCAGAGGAGATGTGTTTGTCGTTAGAACATCAAAACCCGCCGAAAACCGTAAAATTCCGAAAATAAGCCCCGGGCTTATATTTTTCAAAGGGCCTTTGTGAGGGGCTTATTTTTGGAGGGGCCTATATTCGGAGGGGCTTATCTACGGAAGGAAATTTGCGTTTCAAAATCGATTGGGCTAACCTTACAGTTAGAAGTAAATTTACCATTTTTGCTTTGTTTTACTTTGTATTTGAGGGCAGTTTTTCAAGTACAAGCCCCCGGGGGGGCTTATATTTGGAGGGGCGATTTAACGGAGGGTTTTTTTGCGTTACGAGTTTGGGGGGCTTATATTTGGAGGGGCTTATACATGGAGGGGCTTATTTTCGGAATTTTACGGTATTCGCACGAAACTCCTCTAGACCCCGTGTATTAATCAAAGGGAAGACAGGGGAAGACATAAGTCCGGTTAAGTTTGCTGAAGCATAACTACTTCCGTGATCTTTCACGCACGTCTTTAAAAAGATTGAAAGAACCATGAGTTGGAATTGCGCTTCGTTTCCACAGATAACGACCGGGCTCCATAACGGTTGAACATCAACCTTACCATAACAAATTTCCACCTTTATCTAATATAGCTGTGTCTGCAATTTTTCCAAATCTTTATTGATGACGACGAAGTTTATGCTCAAACGTAGGAGGTGTTGACCCTGAAAACTCTTATGGAGCCACCCTAACTGGAATCATTTTCTTTCAAACTGCGATTCGCCATTTGCACATCTTCCATAATACACTTTGTTTTCCCAAAACTTTGCATAAGCATTGTCCTCAATTTCTCTTGGGACAGGGGAAATTAAAGCCACTTTTTTTATTTTTAAGGGGGACGGGGGGGGGGGGGGAACAAGGTGTATCATGGGAGATGAGGAAATGACGAATTGAAGCATGTCAACCAACCAATGGGAGCATTTTTTTTTTTCATTTCCGCGTGCGTTTAAGAGAATTTTGAAAGTCAAAGAGGGAACGTTTTTGTTTACCAGAAATGACCTAATTAGTAGAAGAATCGCTTCGATCTGTCCTAGATAAGTCGGGAAAGAGGAAGCGAAAGGTTCCGTCAATTCCTCTTCCCGACTTATCTAGGGTGATGGAAGGAGACTCTGTTTGCAGGGTATGACCTAATAGACGCCCTCTCTCAAATAAACGCGTTATATCTGATAAACGGCCCCTCTACGCTTTTACATTTTTATTAGACGCCGCGGGTCTTTGTGCTTCATAAAAGTGTAGTAATCTCTCTTTACTTTACTTTGTTATATTTACTATATACTTATACTACTTGTAACTTTTATCAGAAGCATATAGACGCCCTCTCTCAAATAAACGCCTTATATCTGATAAACGGCCCCTCTACGCTTTAACGTTTTTATCGGACGCCGCGGGGCTTTGTGCTTCATAGAAGTGTAGCAATCTCTCTTTACTTTACTTTTTTATATTTACTATATACTTATACTACTTGTACCTTTTATCAGAAGCATATAGCTTCTGTTTTTAGACATAAATTGGTAACTATTTATATCCATTTTAGCCTGCACAACAGGCGTTATTTTTTCGCGCTTTTCAGGAGAGCGAAGAAAAGGGCGAATCGAGCGAGGGCGCCATACACGAGCGAGGTGGGAAGGCGTTTTCCCCTGGCGCGCGTGTCATTTTTATATAAACTTGACTTTTCGTATGCTAGTCAACATTCATTTTCCAAAGTGATCTAAAGCGACCGTTACAGATTATGACGAGACTATTTATACAACTAGGGTATCTAAAAGATAGTAATGCTGCGGCACATTCTGTTGATACTGGCATTAGTTAGGCAGTGAGACTTAAAAGAATCAAAAATGACATTGAATGTCCTATTTACATGTTGGAAAGTACTAGAATAGTTACTATCAGTCTATAGAAAGAACTCGTGGGAACGTTGTTTAGAAAATGATCAAGTGGTTATCAACTCTGGTTTTCCCACAGTAAATTGTAGGAAATAATAGAAATTGAGATTGATTATCCAGATATTTAATATACAGTGCACGATATTTTCTCTGGAAACACAATACGTTTCTTGCTGTTTGTTGCACTTTATTAAGTAACAGTTATTTAGCTATATATTTATAGAAAACAACAACACAAAAAAAGGAAAAAAAAAAAGAAAGTAGGAATAAATAATTCGGTAGCACTCGAACCCGGCACCCTCGACTCGACGCGACTACACCTAACCACACTACACCACAGAGGCTGATTACGTAATTTCCGGGAAAAGTGTTTCGCTTTATTCCTTTTCTATGAAACTTCCGCCGGCAAGATGATCGCCAGCCGCATTAACCGAGCTATTAACAGTGAAAAAACAATGTAAACGCATATTCCACGGCAATGAATGAATGAAAGAACATAATTATGCTTTTCAAAACGCCGATACACGTCCTGGTCTGCAAAGTAGGACACAAAACATATGTTTTGTTATCTCGATTTCCGCTGTTATTTTGAAGCGAATGGTCAAAATCACATCCATTTTCGGCTCATACAGTTTCTTAAGAATAGCATTGCATGACATTTTCTCACTTTCACATCACCTTCTAGCAAGCTGGAATTTGTATATCCCCCGTGTTGCGGAGTCGAAGAGCAAATGCTCATCTTCTCGTCATGTTTAACAACTGGACGAGTCAAAAAAGGCTCTTGAATTGAAATCCAATCCCCAAGTTAACCATCGTACTCATCTGAAAGACTCCTGCGTGTCTTAAAATTTGGTAAGACCTCTAACCGTGCTGTAGAACTGAGCAGCGAACGATACACTACTTCCCCGTGTTTTCATTTGAGTTGTTCGTGGCGCAATGCACTCTGGTTAAATGCAATGCATTGTGGTAAAAAGTGTGGTTAAATGCAATGCATTGTGGTAAAAAGTGATGAATTCGAGAATTCGTCGCCCCTTTATATATTTCCTTTAAATCCTGATTATGTTGCTGCTCGCTCCCTTCGGTCGCTCCGCAGCAAACATGTGAACGAGCTGAAAACTGAGTTGCTCCCCCTTTTACCGTATGTTAAGTTGCATCATTTTTAAATTCAGATACAGTTTTTAAGAATATTTTTGACAGCAAATCGTATTTGTGCCATTCTCCAGCAATAAATGAAAGGATTTAACGACGAGTTTATAAAAACTATGGCTGTGGCAACGTCATAAGCGAGAGTAACTGACTGTGTAACACCTAATATTGCTTCACTCATGACGACTGAAATAAAGGGAAGATAAAATGCCAGCATCAATCCATAAACATAAAGAACAGTCACGGCCGACTTTTTGCATTTTAGTACGTCGACTGTTCTACAGAATGGTCGACCCATCGTTTGATTCTGTTGAAATATCTGACGTTGATGCTTGCGAGCAATCTGGAAGATATGAAATGTGCTTACGGCAGTCACTAGCGATGTCACTGAAAATATTGTGGCGGGTATAATAATCCAGTTGTCCTTCAACCACAGCTTTAAAATTGTCAAAATAGACAAAGATACCAATATTGATGCTACCAGTGTTAGCACCCTTGGAACTGTGATGATAGCTGTGTATCGCAAGTGGAGTTTCAAAGAAAGGAGTCTATCGAAGGAAACTCCACTTAGAATTACAAAAGATAAACTTCCCGTGATCCACCCAATGAAAAACTGCGAAAGTCTCAACTTACAGTACGCGTCGAATTTGCCTAGTAGTTCCGCTGATTTAAAAGCGACAAAGAACGGCTGGCCAAGCAATCCAACAAGAAAATCAGAAAAAGCAAGGCAAAACAACAGTGTGAATGATGGCGAATGAAGTTCTCTTGTTTTCCAAATGACAAACATTGTCGCGCCATTAGCTATAACTGTGGTGTACGCAAACAAAGAGGTAACAACGCACGATACAACACTGACAGTGACGCTGTGACTTGAATGTTGCCAAAAAACGTCCAAGAAAAAGCACGTCAGGTTTGTTTCGCTCACATTTGATAGCTTTGTTGCCATTGATCCGAAAGGGGAAAATGGCGAAGTCGCTTCCGTCTGTTGTCTTCCTTCAGTTGTCCGCACAGTTCAACGCTTTCTCTCCTCGCTGATTTTTTTTTACTGTGGAAAATTAGCTGTCTTTGTGCCTCACTGAAATCTGTGCTGTGGATGATTCCAATTTTGCCTTCATTTGTAGCTTGCCGGTTCGATACCTTTTAAGTATGGAAATACCATCTGGCAGATCTGTGACTATATCATAGATAGTCGCCTCGCATTCGTAACTAAGCTAAGGCTCATTTACACCAAGCTTAAACGTTTTTAAAAGCAATTTTAATTAAAACTTAACACAGTTTAAATTTGTTTTCCCTATAAAAGCCGCCTACCGAAGGTTTTCGATTGCAAATTTGGTGCTATTACATAACGGCGTGTTCGAAGTTCATTTGAATTCTGTGTAAATCAAAGCTATGTTCCATTTCTCTTTTACTCTTCATTATTTAAAATCTTCTTCAATTCAAAAACAGTATTTAGTTGATGTGAATAGGGTATACGACTGATAGCAAACATCGGGTTTAATAGAAAATTAAGTCATCTTTCAATTGGAAATTTAGAAGGTTTGTAACTGATTTCTAAATACAGTCGAAGCTCCATTAAGCGGCAATCCTTTATATGCGTGCAGTAATCAATGTCCAAAAATAATTTCATAATGGAATAGCAAGTTATTTTTTCTCTCACCTCAAGACACGAGTGTTTCTCGCACATGAGACTCTTAAGGTGATGTTACACGGGACGATTCGCAACGACGACTTTCAGCGCAAGACAGCGTTACAACATTGTTGTTATATTATTTCGAATGACTGCAATATTGTTCCAACATTTGAACCTGTGCTGCGCTAAACATCGTCATTGCCAATCGTCCCGTGTAACATTACCTTTACGCTATTCAACCGATTTTGAGAAAAAACCGACTGTTTTGTAGTCTAGTTTAACTTCCATTAGGCGGCCGCCGCCATTAGACCTTTTGGTCATCCCGACTAGAGTTCTACTATTTTTCACCTCTTTTAAGCGACCACCAAATGTTTGATACAATTAGTTCGGCTTTGTTTTGAAAAGGTCCTAAAAAAAATACAGTCAGAGAGAGAGAGAGTGACAACTGATTGTGAACCCGCAATGCCATGTTTCTGTTACAGGCCTTACCACCGAAGTCGGAATGTCAATTTAACGACATGTTAGACTATATACTGCAGTATTGTTCGTGCAAAGTTGGGAAAATCTCACCACAAAAATTTGAGGAAATTCTTGTTTGTTTCAATACTGTGGTTGTTTTGTTCAGTAATAGAGAATTCGTTTGTGAATGAATGACATTAATCGTACAGAAAAGCACGGCAAATGGTGCTAGAGAAAAGTGGCGGAAAATTTCCAACGTTTGGCGCAAGAAAAAAATAACCGAACTACTGCCTAAAACAACTAGAACAACAAAAATACAACTCGAAAAATGACAACTGCTATTTGATTAATATCTGAAAGACTAAACATACATTTTAAAAATACTGAATTTGCCGAGTTCAGGCAACTGACGGGAAGCTTACATCGATCGAGGTAAAAGTGATTGAATTTGATTTAAAAGAATGTATTAGTTTTGTTCTAGGGGTAATAAAAAGATTTTTAGTATTGCATTCCGTTTTCGTATTATCTGAAGAATTAGACCCTTTCTTTTTTTTTCTCCCTTACAGAAGTACTTAAGTGCCCATCTTCGGAATTTTTTTAAACCGTGGCTGGGTTTATTTGGTCCTAGATGTTTTCAGAACGATCGCTCAGAGCCAGGGTACAGTTTTTTTTCGCTTTATTTGTTTTTATTTTACACTTTGATAGTTTTCATGAATTCTAGTGTCACAGTTTCATTTTTAGGCGCCTTAAATATATTATTTGCAAAAGTACTACATCGCGTTCCCGAGTCATTCCTATAAAACGACTGACAACAATGCTCCCATTCTAAGCTTTAGCTAATCCAGTCATGATCATTTGCCAAAGTTCTTTTTTCTTAGAATGTCCCCATCGAATACTCTGCAAAAGTTCATTGAACTGTGTCATGCCTCCCGGTGCCATGCAAAACGCACCGCGCGCATGTCTGAGCAGCTCCACAAACTCATCATAATCGTTTTGCGAGATGTTGATCAGGTTATAATGGATGCACTGTGCGTACATAGTCAAGCTCTTCTGCACTAAGGGGCTGATGGTCGGCGAGCGCAGATTAACAGCCAATTGAGCAGGGTTTGATCGCGCCATATGCCTTGCGGCCTCTAACGCAAGGTCATGAAGGACAAATGGGCTGACTACAGCGTTTAACGCGGCCACGCAGAACCTCTGAAGATGCGAGGTACCGAGCTTCGCCGAGAGAGTGCAAAGCCATCTGATGTCCTCGCTGCAGCTGGGGTTACGAGAAAACTTCACGTTTGGTCGGTCGTCTGAGGTGCGTCTTGATAAGAACTCCAGCGCCAGCATTCCTACTCTGTAGGCGCTGTTTAGGTAAAATGAAACCTGTGTACCTGGCTGCCCTGATGTTGTTCGATTGAGATGCTGGCTGGAACTCGTAGTCAAGTTTGCCGCTTGATAAGGGCATGGAGTAAGGCCAGCATAGGCTCCGGTCAATGAAAACTGTGTTCCCGATAAACTTCTCGAAAATGGGTAGGCATAATGAGACTGTGAACCGGAGCGGTATCCCGAGTTATTTGCTGATAAATAAGCTGGATAATGCCCCATCATTTGGTGGACCTGCTGATGCATTTGCTGTTGGACGTATTGTTCGGGCGTGGTATACAGAGGCGGAGGAATGGATGGGAAGGTGGGGGATACGGTGAACTGTGGCGCAAAGGGGCTCACAGGCGGAGACTGGCTTGTCGATGACGCTGACTGACATGACCGCATCATCGAACCCCTACTTCTTGATTCGCTTTTCGCAGGCCTCGGCGATGAGTTTGTGCTACTCGTCTGGTTTTTCTCGTGAAGATAGAACCAGTGTTTAGCGACATCAAAGAGAACTTCAGGGTACACTCCTCCGCCCCGGGCAGCGCTCTCAACAGCTTGGCACGCTTGATCCAATAACTGTGAATCTTCATCTCTACACTGAGACATAACGCGTTGAATCTCCACTGGATTCAGAGTAGTAGCCATGTGGAGGCATGACAGACCGAGTTCAGCTGCTGCACGCACCATGGCACGGTCATTAGACTTTGACGCCCGGTCAGCAATAGACGCGACCTCCGACGGTGTCAAATTGCCCTCCCATCGTTCCAAGAGAATCGTTATGGCTTGATGGCCAATTTCCATAGCTTGCCCTGAAATCCACGATACGTGTGATGAGTACGTTCGTGACAGCCAGTTTGGAGATGTCCGGTTATGAAGTCCTAAGGCAAACAGGCCAATTTCAAACGCGCACAGCTGCAGTACTCTGTGAGGACCGGAATGAGTTTCACTGCTTGTTGACTGCGTGAAAACAGATGTGCTATTGTTTCCCCCTGCTTTATTTAGTACTGTCTTGGCAAGTTCAAACATAAAATGTGCCTCAGCCTCGGTGGCTTGATAGAGGGCAGATTTGCCTCTTCTTCTCCTACGACCGCGAGGCCTATTGCGGCGGCGGCTCCTGTCAGTATCATCAGCACTGGCGCTAGCACTTCCTCTGGCACCTGATTCACTAGACTGTTCCTCTGCCGTTTCCAAAGGCGCTACAACAGCTGCAGCTCCTTCAACATCAGGCTGTGTGGATTGTTCTTGGTCAGTTCCAACGCCAACATTCGCAGATTCCGAAATTTCGTCTTCATCAAATACGGCGGCGGCGGTGGCGGCTAAGGATGTTGAAGAAGGATTCTCGTCTAAGGCTGAGCAGCCATTGTTGTTCAACAAAATACTGCCTGACTCAAAGGCTTTGGACACAGCACACTGCGATGGGCTCGGCTGAGATTCTTCAAAGTCTGCTTCGATGTCTGAAACATCACCCTCAGATGAATGATACTGGCTGGACAATACTTTGCTTGGATGACCAGACACTCCCTCATTCGACGAGCATTTTGGCCCTTCAGGCCGTGGGTTGCTGCCAATCGAGCTGCTAACACCGGAAGTTTGATCCAGAGGGAACGCACTTACATGTCCATCAGCCACACAAAGCGTAAGAGCATTTGGATCGTCTTGTTCTGATGACAAAAGGGACGAAATACGTTGAGATAGATTGTCTACTTGTGTTACATCTTCAGCTACGTCAGACACTTGGGGAATATCTTCAACTGCCTCTCTGTCAGGAGGCTGAGTAGCACCGTCGGAAGTGAGACGGCCAAGGTTGCTTTGATTAGGTGAAGTACATAAATCTGAATTTGAGGCCTTTTGTTTTGCAAGAGATAAGCCGCAGAGTTCTTCCGATTCACGGACTGGAAAATCCTCAGTCGCCTCAGGAGCAATTTGATTTCTTTCGTCAAGGCCATCCACGGTACATGAGACACCCTGAGTTGACACAGGCGTACAGGACGACTTGCTAAGGATTTTATCAGAGCATGGAATGCTCTTGTCAGTAGACACTCCGCTTCTTGGATAATCAGCCTTATTAACTTGGACTATCCTTACAGCAGCGGGAGTTTCATACTCGCTGCACACTGGAACAGAATCTGTATCCACTCCGCTTGAACTCCCGCTCTCATCATCCATGGAAGCAGTCAGCCTGGCAGGTTTTCCGGGCCCTACACGAGCTGGCTTGGCTTTGTCCTTACTGCTGTCTGTACCGCTATCACTGGTGCTGGAAGAACTCTGACCATTGCTGAAAAATATGAAAGAGACAAACACGTTTCTTTTAATAGGAGGAGGCTTTCCATTCGTTCAGCGAATGAATGAATTAAGTATTTATTGCATGCGCTAATTTTACTGTCAAAGAAATAACGGGCACATCACAACATTTAAGGTACTTCGTATGAAAAGAGTACTTGTAATGTACAAAATGGTGAAAATTAAAAAAGAATCCTAGACTGTTAACGGTCGCTTATCCTATTTTCCTGCAAAATCGTCGACATCGAGCGCATACCACGAACGGGCGACCACCTTGGTTTGATATTTTATTTTGATATTTATGTCAGAAGGATATTGCTGCTTTAGGTTAATCCCGTGCTGACGTCATTACTTGCTCCTGTAGAGTTGTGCACAAAATATCTTACGAATTTCATAGGGGAGCACTAACCACCATATATTTTGATCTTTGAAGGTATAGTATCAAAACTTGAAAAAGCTAGCCTAATTTTTGGAAGTTTCAATTCATGTCCATCCTTACCATCCATTGTAACAGACGACAGGAAACAGTTTCAATTCCTAAATAATTTCTTAAATATGGACCGTTATTTTTGGTATTCAAAGAAAGAAAATAACGTAACATGGCCCCTTGAAGTGTAACCTGGGGAAGAGTATCAATTCTACCTTAAGGTGATGTCACACAAGACGATTGGTAACGACGATTTTCAGCCCAACATAGCGTTGCAATGCTGGAACAATGTTGCAACCATTCGAAACAATGTCTCTCGGAGATGGCCCAACAGGCCGCTCGTGTCAATAAGCCACTTGCCGCAAAAACAGGGGACCGTTAAGAGTCTAAACGAAACGTTTCTAGTAGTGCTTTGCTAAAGTACTATAAATGTTGTTTTTTTAGGGTTTTAGAATTAGAAATTCCTCTGAGAATGTGATCTTGAGGATAGCCTGCGAATACAGCCATCTCTCCACGTTTCTTATCGCTAGAAACGTTTCGCAGAAGTGCCGTCGTCTCTCCTCCGAAACGTCTGTATCGGCGGGCACGAAACATAGCCTAAAGAATTCTTCCTCTAGCGGAGATTGGTTACCAGTCAGATAGGCCGCCAACTTGAAGAACAAACAAAAATGTTACAAGAACTAACACTACTCCAATGAAAAATGCCTCGCGGGTCAGTAACTCAAAGGAGAGAGTTTTAAAACAGTATCCCAGTCATTTTCTAGTTCTCTAGATGACTTTGAGAAGACTCGTTGGCGGCCAACACGTTAACAATTGAGCACACACAAATATGATGAAATGAGTTTAACTAGTACGGTGGGTGGGGAATAGATTTACCTTCCTCTGCGAGTAGGTACCCCTAAGATGTCTCTCGTTTTGCTAGCACTGTTGCCTGAAGCCTCGCTATCCTCACTCTTGTTTTCTTGAGAGTCGCTTCTCTCCACTTTCTTTTTCTTCTGGGACCCACCAGCAGCACAAGGTAATTCATATCGACTCTTGTCCAAGAGAACATCCATAATTTGGCGAATCCGAGCACTGTTATCGCGACTGTGAAGAAGAAGAGCTTGGGCCAAGTCTCCTCTCTGCCGTCTTATACCTTCGCATAACATGGGGTACTGGGTCTCCAAAGCATTGCCCTTCATTCCTAAGAAAGGAAGAAGCTTCCATTAGCAAACGTTAAATATAGTCTAATAACCACTGAGATATCTGCAAGCAAACGAACAGCGAACTTTAGATTACGGACGGAAACTCCTAAGTACTGCTACAGCAGTAAGCTATTGTTCCAGAGTTATGAGTGCCCTCTTACCCAAAGAACGAAACTTTTCACGGACGTTAATTTATCCCATTAACGCACTGGTTGATATAACTATCCCTGGACTTGACTGGGCAATGAGGTGAATATTGTGTTCTTACTGTTTATCCGAGGAGGCTAGGTGAACATACTGGCCCGCTCAGCATTGCTCACTTTGTTGCCGTTAAAACACATTAATTTAGTGTATCCTTTCTTGAACACGCTTACTGGGTCGAGAGGGCTGAATATTGCAATATTGTTTTATAAGTCGAACAGGCGTGGTTAACAATGCATGTACAAAGAAATCTAAATG
Organism: Porites cylindrica; assembly: GCA_964035525.1. Taxonomy (NCBI): domain Eukaryota; kingdom Metazoa; phylum Cnidaria; class Anthozoa; order Scleractinia; family Poritidae; genus Porites; species Porites cylindrica. Next base: position 55,537,462 of record OZ037776.1, read on the forward strand.
AAAGGAATTAGAAACAATCTTAACCGGAGAAATGGATCAATCAAACAACACGCTTTATCCATCTGTAAAAGAAAGGAGAATTTCCAAACAAGTTTTCTCAAACGCATTGATGTAGATCACTTTGCAAGTTAAGAGATTTAAAATAAGACAAAAGAAAATCTCAGTTCCATTAGCGATAACAGCCGTTTCTACACGCTCTTTGCCGATGGGGCCGTTTTGCCAGGAGAGAAACGAAACGTCCCAAGCGGCGAGCAACGAGGAGAAACGGCTGTTTTCGCTAAGTTCCATGTAAACTGTGCTGTACCTAAAACAAAGAGCGTAGCTTGGAATCCCAGCTCTTCATCTTCCTGGGTTGTCTCGCACAGCTTCACCGTGGCCTGCCGCTTTGCTTGTGAGCCACCATTCTTTGGGCACAAAACTTCAAAGATAAAGGTAGCCAACATGATGGGAAGAACGGCGTCTCCTCGTTTCAGCTGACCTTGCTGTAATAGCTCTGCCTTCTCTCGGATAATAGCTAGTTCAGCGTGTGCAAGGGGAAGTCTCTTTAGCAAGGTAACAAGTTCAGTTTCTTGATATGAAAGTTTCACCTGAAACGTCAACGAGCAAGGTTGTGAAGGGTTAGCCAGCATAAAGATTTCTTGACAGAAAACAATGACCTTTTGATTCAGCTAACAGAGTCCACAAACACTTGCAAAACAGTTGAGACACTTCTGCAATAAACCCGTTTTGCAACTTAAGTGAATAATTACTGTCTCAAGCCTTGTTGCTGCTATTTAGAGCAATTTCGGCGCAAGACGGTGAAACGTTGAGAGCTCTTGCGTCTAGAGGAAACACATGGATCATGATCCCTTGCTAAATTTAATCTAATAAATCTTTTCCGGGTTTGGAATCTTTTACAAAAAATGAATGGTCCGTTAGACATTATATATAGTTACGCTGTTGACCAAGCTTGTTCGGTCAAGGTTGGTTATTGGACGAGGCCAATGTTCAGGCATCTTCAATGATCGAACAAGGTTGGTCAATGAAAGATTTACTATATGGTCAAAAAGAGAACTATTTCTTACTGGGCTAAAGCGGAAAACCCTAAGCTGACAAGATGCCCATAGTACCCTCTTGGGTAGCCAATCAAACCATGATATTCGTTTTATCTTGCCGGCTAGAGGATTCAGCCATATAATAAACATGGATATGGCCTAAAGTGCATAGCACTCAGTAACAGGGAAAGTCTACAGTATCGCAAGCGGTGTTTTTACCTCTAAAGCTTTACTCCTTGCAGGTTGACGTGGGATCTCTAGACCCAACATACCAACTCTAAAAGCCAAATGATGGAAGTGCAGGTCATCTTCAAGCACGCGACAAAGAAAGGCTGCCTTCACCAATATTGTACTCGCGAGTGATGTAGCCCCTAGAAATTTCTTCTTGCTTTTTGAACCATTACAGTGAGAGGAAACATTTAATTTTGTACCATAACTCAAAAAGTTATCAGCCAGTTTCACAGCAAGTTTTCCAGCCACGGTGTGGTAACCATGAACGTGAAGAGCTTCTGTTCGAGCGCATAAAACCTCAAGGTCATCGTCAATGTCTTGTACTGGGATGGGACGGCAGTCACTTTCCAAAGCACTGCTTGGGTTTTCTTCATTCACAGTCTGGTTGTTTTGGTCGCTGAAAACAAATTAGGATCCACACAAAAGAATATCAAAGGAAATTTAGCACTGCTCACTAAACCAATGGGCCCCAGCTGTTTTAAAGGTAGTTAACGCCATCCATCAGGAAATCTCTATCCACTACATAGCGCACATTGTTTCCCTGAAACTTCTTCACTGGATAATGGCTTATCTGGTGAATAGCATCATTTATCTTTGAACAACTTGGTCAGAGGGACAATCAAACCTCCACTAAATATTGTCATACCACACATCACATCCAAGCCCAGTATGGAAAAACTTCAATATCTTTCCATATTAAGCAAGGAATTTAAAATATATTGCAACGTTTAGAATTACAAAGTCATAGAAGACACGAGTATTCTTTAAAATGCTCTACCTTGGGCATCCTGCGTAGTCTTTGAAGCCTCAATGGTTTACTGTTTTATCTTATTATGTACATGACCATGTCATAAAATTCCCTCTGTCAGCAGACGAAATAAGGACACCATTTCTACACTAACCATAACTAAACCAAAACTCTCAAATCTGATTGGCTATCAGCTGTTCTGATTTTAGCATTAATAGGACAGTGTAATAGGATGGGACACATCATACCTAAGTAACTGGACAGTACACACCATCACGCACACTTGAATGGGTTTCTAATTTTACTTCTAGCAAAAAGAAAAACTCTCGGAATATCCTATGTTTTCTAAATTAATAATTAATATAGATAATTAATTAAATAATTATCTTAAATTTTGCTATAGTTATGATTAATTGGTAACAGAAATTTGTGTTCTCCAAATCGGTCTGTAATCTGACATACTCGTGATTAAACAAATCAGACTCCTGCTATGCGGCCATTCCATTTTGTTAATGACTTGTATGATTTCTGACCGAATTGGACTCCACTTAGTTCTATTACCATCATAAACACATGCTACTCACTCTTTTCCTGTAACGAGATCCGTGACAGTAGTGGTTGACTGTTGTTGTTCGCTCTCTGGATCTTTGTCTGAACATGGAGCATAGATTCTTGCACAAGGAAGAGTAAGAGGAGGTAAAACTTGAGAATCAATCTCTTCCAGATCAATACCAAGGTCAATGTTCTTCCAGTTGAGGGCACAAGCCTCAATTGCAGGTAAGAAACCAGCAAAACAAGACATCATTGACTGAGGGATTGTATGACCACCAACTCTCCCTGAAAAAAATATAAAGCATTTAATATTAGAGAAATTTTATACACAGATCAAGCAAGTGAAATATAACGTCATAGTGTTGTAGGGTAGCACAGAGGCATTGTAGGGGGTAAATAGCCTGCGAACGCAGATGTATGTCTGGCCCTCGCATCTCTTCACCAGAAATATGTCTGTTTTTGCCGGCTAGCAGGTACAGGATCATACCTAACTCTAACTATAAGACATAACTGCATGTATAAGTATTTTCAGAAAAACAGTCAAACCTCAACATGGGATCACCTCTAATAAACAGCCACCTATCACAAGCAACCATGATTATATCACAAGCAACCAACCAAATTTTCCAAGCAAATCCTTATAATAAAAACCTCTTGTAAACAGCCACCTCTTATAAGCAACTGTGACCACTTTATTGGCCTGATGGTTTTATCATTTCCCATTGCTTTTAACTTCTTGTAAGTAACCACTTGACACATGATGTGGTCTCTGTTCACTGAACGTACAATGCCGCCCCTAGTATGATAAGGACTTTCAATGACAACATGGAACTATTTTATACATAACTTAAAAATCATTGCATTTTAGCACGTCAACTGTTCTGAATTATTTTCTCTTTTAATCAGTGCCATATAAAAGAGTTTTGCTTTTTTTCTCACGAAAGTTAAGTTATAAAAGCAATAAAAAAACTTCTTTCCTGTAATTGCATGGCCTGATATAAACACTCTAGGGGTTTGGGAGAATTCTCGACAGTATAGGGTTTGCATAACTGTCTCGAATTCTCCCAACCCCTCCCGTGTTTAAATTAGGCTATGCAAACATGGGGAACGTTTTCTATTGCTAAAATACGTAACTCAGAAATTGCATGCAATAAATATCTTCCAAAAATTAGATGTGTTAGGACCCCTTCTCGGAAGAGACCCCCTGCTTCTTGATTCTTATACGCACAAATCTTTGACTTTTAGGTGGTTGCTTACAGGAGGTCTGACTATTGCTTATTTTCACCTGCAGGACCCTTCTCAATCACTTTCTGATGCCACTCCAGTAACTGAACTTTGATCTCCTCTCTCTCTTCATCTGATAACTTAGGATTCAATACAGCCAGCCTCCACAGGGACACCAGCTCATCACAGAATCCTGCACAAGCATGCTTAGTGGCTTCAGTGCTTGCTGCATTTGTATTTCCTCTGTTGCCATGACTGTGTGAGGATGAATTGCCTGACAACTGGCTCCGACTATCAAACCACCATACCAGTACTTGATCATTGGCTAGACATTCTTCCGTTAGAATGACCAATAGGTTAACGGCATTCATATCACCTCTATGGAAGAGTTCACGGACAATAGAGAGAAGGTTCCACATTCCCTCAGGCTCTCGTCCTCGTAATGGTCTCAGCAAATTAGACCTGTTGTAAATCAAAGAAGTCACACTTTTGTAACTTGGGGACAAAAGTTAAAATTATAAAGGGACAATGTTGTAAAGGTCCTTACTTTATGTCAGTACCTCATCACACTACTCATTAGACTGACAAATCTGAGGCCAATGGCATGCTCATTTTACCCCCTCTCTCCATCAGTGCTCATTTTATGGTTATTTAAAGCTAAGTAAAGCTATGCAGAAGGGAAAGAGTCGAAACAAGGATTGAGATCACACCTGGGAATCAAACTTGGAACCTCCCATGCACTAACTGACTGTACTAATCTTTGCACTGTTCCCTTGGACAAAGAGAACTCTCTAATAGAAATGTGTCTACAAAGAGAGGTGCAAAAGTCAGGGGTTTCATTATACAATATATTTGAAGATGCAGCTGGCTTGAGTACAGTAACCAACTTTATGAAGAAAGTTGGAAAGAATCTTGTTTTAGTTACTTCAGTAAAGGGAAAAAATAGTCAACTTCTCTGAAAGGAGCACCCAATTTTTTTTAGCCAATGATAATTATTGAAAGCACTAAACAAATAACTTTAGAGTGGCTGATAACTGCTAAAGACAATTTCAAGTTCGGTTCCCTTTTTAACACAGTTGTTGCTGTACTACTTGGGTATTCCTTTCACCTAAAACCCTTCTCTTTATCCTCCTCATTGTTATTAAAATGAAATGAATAAAGTTGATCTTGATCTACCATTCCTGGTCAAATTGGAATTTGGCGATGTTGGTTTTTGAGGAGAGGCCAGGGAAAACCATGGAGTAGGTACCTAGAGAAAGACCTCCCAGAGCAAAGGAGAGAACCAAGAACAAACTTACCCACATACAGTGTATGGTGTTGATGCCAGGAATTGAACCCAGGCCACATTGGTGGGTGGCAAGTGCTCTCACCAATGTGCCACACTTGCTCCCATGTTAATTTAACAGTGCAACAGTATTGGAGTAGAATATTATAATTGCAGTACAGTATTTAACTGTAATTATTATAATCTTACCACTCAGCAGCTGTTGGAGGAGCAGTGTTGGCTAAATACAGAGCATTGACGTCACTAAACACCAAAGGACTTGGACCACAGAATCTAATCAGCATCTTCTTGATGTTTTCATGGAGGGAACCCTCATCCAAGCACCATTTAGAATAATCAGTAGCTGATGGCCCAGCAGTGGGATCTAACAGAGCAATAACTCAGTGGATGTTGTGGAATTCAAAACAATTCTTGCAAAGGGTAAAATATTGTTTTATTACAACATTTACAGTCAAGGCAGCCCAAGTGTACCCCTAAGATTCTATTTATCAGCTGATTATTTGAAAAATGAATCTGTTAGTTGTTCCCGTAACTAGTGTCAAATTCAAATCAGCTGCCTGCATGTGTAATGAGCAGTGAATATTTCAATGAGAACTTCTCTGTATTTGGTCAGATTGAAAATCTTTGAATGAATTAAATTTCTTAGGAGACATTTACATCAAATTAAGGAAAACTGAGCTGGTGGAAATTTCATAGTTCTGCCTTGCGTTGGATTCAACTTTCGAATAATGATTTCATGAATGGAATCTTGGAAGGGTACGCTTGACCTGGTTTGACTGTACCAGGGAAATCAAAATAATTCATTAAAAGATACAAAGAGTAATCGACTAAAATGCTAAATGAGAGCCTTTAAATCAGGTAAAACAAAGATGAGGTTTTTCCAAGCAATTAGAGCTAAAGGTGTATTTTCTCCTAAAAATGTAGGCAGGGTTTTTTTTCTAAGCTTTTGAAGAAGGCACAAGTCTGTGCCCTAAGAGGAACAGTAATGAGCCTAAACGCCCTGAGCTCATAAAGTCCAAGGATCCCAGCATATAAGTTGTGCGTAGTTACTAAAACAAGGAATGACCTACAATGACCTACAATGACCTACAATGATCTACAATGACCTACAATGACCTACAATGATCTACAATGATCTACAATGACCTACAATGAGCTACTATGACCGAACGTGTACTCCCTGTAATGAACTAAAATGAAGATTTTAGAAAAAGACGAAAAAAAAAAGATCAAGGGACGTGTGTCGTAGTTACTAAAACAAGGAATAACCTACAATGACCTACAATGGCCTACAATGACCTACAATGATCTACGATGAGCTACTACGAGCTACAATGAGCTACTACTAGCTAAAATGAGTTAAAATAAGCCCGACAATGAGCTACAAAATGACAGACAATGATGTTTGTCGTGTGTCACGCTTGGACGTGACACTAGGCTCATGGTATTAAATTGCCAAGCACATTTTGAAAAGGCAAAACCAAAATTGTACCTGATCTCAGGTAACTTGAGAAACTTGAAAATAGATTATGGCAATCGCGTTTTTACCGGTTTAGCACTATTATACCCTGTATTGACGGAAGTCATGCAGGCACTTCCTCATTTGGCCTAGATGGGTATGGGCCGCTGAGCAGGATATGGATTTTACTATTTAGCGTTACAAACAGAGCATCCTGTTGGACCGGAAGCCATTTAAAGGGTCTTATGATGTCTTATACAGGCCAGGGTACTTAAAAAAAATTAACAATTTTTCTTTTGAACAGGATCAGAATTTGAAGGCCTGCTACTCCTTTGTTCACTTCTACCCTTACATCTCTTGAAGATCCCCCCCCCCGGATCGACAGTTGGGGTGACTTTGTTTGTTCAATTTGTTTGAAAAAAAGACAAGACAAAATAAAACTAATGCGAAAGGTTGCAAGGGATGGTTTGGACAAAAGTCACAGTATCATCATACATGTATTATTACACTGTAAATTTATCTCCAAGCGTAATAATTAGAGATGCTGTCATCGTTAAATGGGCTGTCATGCAGTAGACTAAACACGTTACGTTTATGCACACGTCCCCTGATCTTTTTTTTTTGTCTTTTTCTAAAATCTTCATTTTAGCTCATTACAGGGATTACACATTCGGTCATAGTAGCTCATTGTAGGTCATTGTAGATCATTGTAGGTCATTGTAGATCATTGTAGATCATTGTAGGTCATTGTAGATCATTGTAGATCATTGTAGGTCATTGTAGATCATTGTAGGTCATTGTAGATTATTGTAGATCATTGTAGGTCATTGTAGATCATTGTAGATCATTGTAGGTCATTGTAGGTTATTGTAGATCATTCATTGTAGGTCATTGTAGGTCATTGTAGATCATTGTAGGTCATTGTAGGTCATTGTAGGTCATTGTAGATCATTGTAGGTCATTGTAGGTCATTCCTTGTTTTAGTAACTACGATAAGTTGTGTGCCAAAACTAAAAGGGCAGTCCTCACTAGCAACGTAACTAACTAGCAAGCATGAGCTAATGGGGACGGTCATGACATAAGCATAATTATTAAAAACTGAATCATTGGATAATGCAAATCTAGACCTCTGATTGGCTTAACCATCATGGTATATCAGCCATTATACCATGCTCTCTAAATATGGTAACTGTACGCGTCTGCTCAAGAATATTGGTCAAAAAGTCTGAACAAGGATAAATTCGACTCCTCAGTTGGCAATAAATTAAGTCTGTACAGTGAAGTGAAAAACGAAGTCAGATTTGAATCTTATCTTGATTTAATAAAGAATGTTAAGACAAGAGTGGCAGTAACCAAAATGCGTATTTCTTGCCACTTGCTACCTATTGAGTCTGCGCGCTACAAGAAGATACCCTGAGTTGAGAGGCTTTGCCCCCTTTGTAATAGATCCGAAATTGGTGATGAATTCCACTATTTGTTGAAATGTACCCACTCATCACTTTCTCATATAAGGGGTATCTTCTTGGAGAGCCTATACTCGATACACAGTAATTTTACGAAAATGTCTTACAAAGCACTATTGTTATATATCATGTCCATGTGCGATCAAAACATCTTAAATCTCAGTGCCTCTTATATCGAAAATATTCTAAATTGTTATGCATCCGAACTCTAATTAAACTTTCTTACCATACAAGTAGCATGGAAGCCGTACATAGTCAAGTAATTTTTTTTCTTTTATGACAATATTCAATTTGTTCCTTTCTTTCTTACTTAACTTTTATTTTACTTTGTTTCATATGTCTTTGTATTGACTGTTTTAGTACTGAAATCTTCTTGTTGAAGATAAAGTCAATAAAGTTGTTGTTGTTGTTGACTGTTGTTGCTCAAAATTAAAAACAAGCTGAAAATCGGTGGTTTTTACAAATAAAGTCGCAAAGAATTATCAATATTTTGTTGGTGTTTTTAATAAAACAATAATTATTCCACTCGCGCTTGTTGGATGTGAAATGATTATAGCCAACTCATATCCAATGCATGGAATAATTGTTAAGTATAAGCATAAGACCAATGCAAGGTTTTAACATTCTTGTGTTTATTATTATGCTTAATGCTGTCCATGCTAGCACATACATAAGCTTTTTATACTGACTCATGCTTATGCTTGCTTTTTTTTGTTTATATTGGATGTTCCAATTTGAAGGAAATTCTACGCAATGCTCACAACTGACAATTTATAACTTAAAAAGCAATGTTTATGTGATTGAGAAAGTTGCAATGTTTTAAAGCAGTGTAGTCTTGTATGGCGGCACTGCTGTCAACGGGTTAAGGGCAACACATGTAAAATGTCCGCGAAAATCACAACAAAATAGGCAGTGGTTTGGATCAAAACAGGCTGTTGTATGCCAGTACTGTAACCACTTCCTTATGACATGTCTACTTAGAACTATTGAAAGAATGAATAGATCTACACTGAGAGAAAGGGTTTGAAGCTGTTCCATTCATCAACTCTTAAAACACTTACATGTATGTATGCCTCATATTTTAGATTTACTAAAATGTCCTAAAAAGCAGTGAGCAGTGTTGGTTCAATGGCAGTAATATAGTCAAAGCTCCAACCAGTTGCAAAAAAAGTTGAGACACTCTAGCGAAAAAAAAATTTGCTACTAGTGACACAACTGTGAGATATAAAACTCATTCCCTCTCTCTCATCAATTCAAAGTTGTTCCTCCACATTTTTTGCATGGTCTCATAGTGCAAACAACTTTGAAAATAGGAAGGGAGGGGAGGGGGGATCACAAGCACTAGATCATGGAAAGGCCAAGTAAGCACAAACAAGGTACAGTGTCTCAAGTATTTTGTGCCTTAGGCAGACACCCTCATGACTAAGTGTAGAATGAGTGTTAGCAACGAAAGCTAGCCATTAAATAAGACTGCTTGCTAAGCAGGGAGTCCAAACCATGTTTTCTCAAGGTGAACATATGTTAAGCTCATTACTTGAGTGTCCATTGAGAGAGCTTTGACTGTATACCAGTTTTTAACTCATCAACACGGGCAACAAATTATTTGTTCCAACTCACCTGGCGCTCCTGACACAGTGTTGATCATGGACTCTTGTGATGAAAGAAGCTCATCTAGTAGCCTTTGGGCAGTGGGAAGTAGCTGTTCAAGAAAATGACAGTGCCTGTTAGCTCATTTTCAATTGTTATTTTGCCATGAAAAAGTATGAAAAAATTAAAGAGATACATGGAATGTTGTATTTAAAAAAACGAGATTACTTGCTGGCTTCTTTAACAGGTCAAGGAGGATATTGGCCTCAGCAAATAACAGCCTCTAAGATCTGCATAATTCTTCACATGACAGAGAAGCCAAATTCAATAATTATTGTTTTTATTCCATCAAAATATTTCCAAGTTCCTAACAACCTCACCTCCTCCAAGACATTCACCTGTTTCTCGGCATGTTTCAGGGTATAAAGAGATGTTTTTGCTCACAGATAGAAGAAAAGTCGGTAAAATCCATCAAGCAATATTTTTGCTTATTGCATTTCTTCCTTCAACTTTTAGTCAGAAATTTGGGTATTTCGTCTTTCCATAGTCATGAACGCCATTTTCTTTTAGTTCATGTAAGTATGAACAGCTAGTAGGTTGCTGCACTCTTAAGTTATGCACAACTCAAGCAGTTATTGCCTGGTAACAAGGCTGCTAGCAATATACTATCAAATTGATTAGTTATTGCCTAAATCTTCCAGATAAGGTCAGCGCTGGATGGATATGAAAAATTAGCTGCAGGATTGTCAGGGTTTGAAATTAACAGCTGTGCGGTTGTTCCGGACAACCAAATTGTCAATGAGGCAACCAATAATTTTTGTACTGAGTGGTTGCCCCTTGGATAATCCAATCTGCTGAGCCAGCTTTTTACCTTGGAAAAGTTCATGATGCCCAAAGGTTAGACAAAAGTAAAACAAACATGGGAATTAAAAATAGACTATGAACTTAACATTTGGCCTGAATGAGCCTGTTGTGCTTTAACCAGCAGTTTATGTAAGTAAACGTAGTCCATGATGAACTGCAGTGAGATGTGCTCCATATTACCGCCATGCTTTTTTTTTTCAGCCTGCTATGGCTTGTTGATTCTTTGTGCAATTGTAAAATACAAAATGTACAAGCCTCCTCTACTATTTCAATTGGAATCCACGAAGACAGATGAAGCAACAGCAAATTAGAGGTGCAAGAATTAGATAGCCTAAAAAAGTGTTCATTATCAGATGTTTTACAAGTCCTTGACGACCTCATAGTAATGGGCGCAAGAAACAACGGAATGCACGAATCTTGATGGAGTCTCTGTCGAATGCACTGTTCTTTTCGCATATTATTTCCCCATGAGGACATTGTGATTTGTTACAAAAGAAATGCTATGTTTTGTAGTTATCGCAGACAGTTTTCAAAAGATAATTTCACATTTGGAAGCCAAACAAGTATCAAAAGTTTTCGCCTTGATGAAATGAAAAAAAAACATGAAACAAGTGATGTGCATTTTATTGTGGATGTCTAATAAAACAATATAATAACTTGAGCAGCCTCATTGTTAATAATTTTACTTTCTTAGAATGGCACAATGTTTTGAATGAATAATACTATACGTTTCTCCTAATCTGCTGGCCCTGGTTGCTCAAAACATGAATAATTTAAGGCTATCCGTGGGATAAGACACTATCCAGTGGATAAGTATAAGGGAAAAGCATTCTGTTATAAAATGGATAGTGATCAATCCAGTGGATAGCGCTATCCACCTTTTTAGCAACTGGCACTGAGTCTGTAACAGGATATAGTACTTGATCTCATACTCATAATCAATTCTAAATGTCACCATGTACCTGTTGAGGAAGCTCACTAATAAGATACTGTGCAAATTTCTGCAGTTGATCTCGTCTTAAGCGTGATAAGTATTCAGACACAGGAGCTCTAAGACACACATGGTTAGGGCAGTGTATTCTGAACAGACACAGAGCAATAACATGCGCACACCATGTTGCAGCTTTTTCACAAGTACAATTGCATGATGTGATGCGGCCTCGGTCAAATGTCACAGCAACATTAAACGTTCCTTTACTTTTGCAGGGGGAATGAGGCTGGTGAACAGTTGCACTAAGATGAAAACCTGTAAAATTAATACAAAAGAGGAACTTCTGTTTCTGGATTTTTATGTACACATAACAATGACAACAGTAATAAAAACAGTCCACTTCTATTAACTGGCCATCCCTTTCATGCCTGAGAGAGATCAGCTTGAAATTTCTCCTTATAATTTCAATGCTCCGAGTGGTCATGGAAATAGAGGACATAACCACACAAGATTAATCTAATTGATGTAGTAACAAATTCTCCCCAAAACTTCTATTAAAAATGTACATGGACAACAAATGAGAATTTGAATTTTGATATTAGGGTTTAAAGGGTCAAACCTACGATCCCCAGCTAACTGCAGGTTCAAACAAAATTAATAGTCAGGCCAGCAAATGTGAACAATTTATAACTGCTAGGGGCACTTAATTAAGGAAACTTTATAACCTGCGCAGTTGCAGGGGTTTCATTAAGGGCCGGGCACCGGACATATTGACCAGCTGTGAATGTGACTTTGCCTGGCTGCTTGTCATCCCAAAGAACCTTTCTTAAGGTGACTCGACCCAGTTTTTTTTTTTTGGGGGGGGGGGGGGGGGGGGGCGGTACCATCCTACTTTGAGGCTCTCTGGTATCCTCACCTTTACTTTTATCGTAAGTCTAACACATAGAATGGATAACATATAGATCAATCTACAATATAACATAAAATTTTTGGCGATCGGAGTAAATGTCACGTGGTTATAATGCCACGCCCCTTTGAGGTCTGAGTCGAAAATCTGCTGTTGCCGGCATTTTTTCGTGAAAATCTCTCGGCTACACATAGTGCGCATTAGTGCCTTGCGCTGAACAGAGTTTCATCAAAATCGCAAAGACCCAATTCGAGAAATTCAACGGTTTCCAAATTTAGGTCATAATTTATGCGAAAACGATAAGCAAACTTTACACGGATTATATCTAATAAACTATGAGATTCATCCCTTTATTTTGGGCAGCGTTATGACAGAAGGGTCCTTGCAAGTCAGCAAAACGCTTTAGGGCCTTGTAAATGCGCGCGATTTCGAGCAAAGCAAACATATAGAAATTATAGTTTTCGCTATTTGTTGACGTTTTTCAGCGTTTAAGAGTCCTTCTCACGAAAAAAGCATTTTCTTAAAAATTCGTAGTTTTTTTTCCTTCAAATTTTTTCAGGGCCACAATTGATTAACTAACTACCTGGACTCTGAATTTCATGGTCATTGAAAAACTGTGACATTATCTTCTATAAGCCCAAACTTGAGTAAACATTGAAGATTTTTAGCGTTTTGGCTGAGTTTGTGCTTTGGGAGTTGTCTATTGTTTCTAGTCTGTCATTATACAGCATTCTTGTTCAGCACGCGTGCAATGACCACGCTTGGCTGACTTCCGAATGCTCACCGAGATATGATAATTTTGGTACAGTGAGACAGGCCATCGCGTGATACATAGAGGTTTAATTCACAATTTTTAATCATTTCTCGTGCTTCTTGTGCATTTGCAAAAAAATCAAGAAGTGCTACACACTAAATCTATTTACTATTAAAAAACTATTATTTTTTCATAAGTTTAATGCAAGCCAATAATTAAACCAACTCGTGACGGGAATATCTCGGTGAGCATTCGCAAGGTCAGCCAAGCGTGGTCATTGCACGCAAGCTGAACAAGAATGCTGTATAATGACAGACTAGAAACAATAGACAACTCCCAAAGCACAAACTCAGCCAAAACGCTAAAAATCTTCAATGTTTACTCAAGTTTGGGCTTATAGAAGATAATGTCACAGTTTTTCAATGACCATGAAATTCAGAGTCCAGGTAGTTAGTTAATCAATTGTGGCCCTGAAAAAATTTGAAGGAAAAAAAACTACCAATTTTTAAGAAAATTCTTTTTTTGTGAGAAGGACTCTTAAACGCTGAAAAACGTCGACAAATAGCGAAAACTATAATTTCTATATGTTTGCTTTGCTCGAAATCGCGCGCATTTACAAGGCCCTAAAGCATTTTGCCGACTTGTAAGGACCCATCTGTTATAACGATGCCCAAAAGAAAGAGATGAATCTCACAGTTTATTAGATATAATCCGTGTAAAGTTTGCTTATCATTTTCACATAAATTATGACCTAAATTTGGAAACCGCTGAATTTCTCGAATTGGGTCTTTGCGATTTTGGTGAAACTCTGTTCAGCGCAAGGCACTAATGCACACTATGTGTAGCCGAGAGATTTTCACGAAAAAATGCCGGCAACAGCAGATTTTCGACTCAGACCTCAAAGGGGCGTGGCATTATAACCACGTGACATTTACTCCGATCGCCAAAAATTTTATGTTATATTGTAGATTGATCTATATGTTATCCATTTTATGTGTTAGACTTGCGATAAAAGTAAAGGTGGGGATACCAGAGAGCTTCAAACGAGGATGGTACCTCCCCAAAAAAACAGGGTCGAGTCACCTTAATACAAGGAACGAGAAAAAACAGTCTTAATTTACAATCGTGCCCTTTTCTTGATGAGTTTTCTCATCTTATTCTCATCTCAAAACATACTTTACGATCAAATTCCACTTTATCACACGAGGCATCCCCTACATGTAGTTTGTTATGCATTGAAAACAAGAATCGCCTCATAATGCATTGTGAAAACAACTGTGCTCCATAACAGACCATCTAAAATGTCTCAAAAATTATGAACTATTAAAACTTAAAAAGAGAACCAATTTGTGTGGTGGATATTGGAATCAAATCATGATTCAAATCATGATTGTCAAGGAAAGTTGTGATTTGTTTGGCAGTTGAAAAACATTGTCTGTAACTTACAGAATTTCAAAATTTGCCAAGGGAGCATGCCCCCAGACCCCCCTAGGAGAGCAAGACCCTCTCACCCTTGCCAGCTCTTTGCCTGGGTGTCAAACCCTGTCACCTTCCTGTTCAAAACCTTAATGAAACCCCTGCAGTTGTTGGTTTATTTATACAGCTGTATGCCACTGTTTCAAGGCCCCGCTGCTTGAGGGAATTGTTTTCTAAAAGGTCCTTATCCTATGCGAAAATAACCCTTAAGAGGGTTAGGAAATATTGAGCATTGACTACTTAGCACAAGGTGATGAAGAGAGCATTTAGGCAGATAACTAATCTTTCCAGAAAAGTATCGGTTTCTGTTGTCAGTCTCAAAAAGGCCTAATTTTCAACCAGAAATTCTCTAACATCCATAAAAGTATTGATATCAATTTTTGTCCTGAACACCTTGAGTGACACCCACATATTCATCAATTTACACCCCTTAATGAGGCAAGCATACCCCTCACATTCACATGGAAGTCTGCCCCCCGCCCCCCGGCTATTTACCAAGTATGGCAGAGAAGCAAAGCATTCTACTCCACACCATCACAGAACAACTCCCTCCTTTGTTCAGAGACCAGCATAATTTTCAACCTACCCTTTTAGAGTAATGATCGAGTCAGTACTCATAACCTGCACCATTTTTTGACCCACCACCATCTCCATGTAAATGATAAACATTTCATTTCTAACTTATTAAAAAACTCAGATTTCTCTCCATAGGGAAACCCGGGAGGGAAACGTGGCTGTTTACGCAAGTTAATTACATTTGAAAGAGGTTGAGCAAATAGTCACAGTAAAGCTAACTATTTTTTGTCCAAATAAGATGAATGTGTGTCACCTCATGTTGTATGTGTATGGAACCTGTTTTGCGTTTGTCGGTTCGAGCTTCGTGTGCCTTTCAATAAAATAAAATAAAATGTAACCCACGCGTTTATATTAATACGCTTACCAATTTGCAAAGCGTCTCTCACCGCCTGAACCTTCAACAGCTGTTCGCCTTCATTGAATTTATCTGGGGAACCATTTGCTAGACACGAGTAAAGCCTGATATCTTCCTCTAAAGGCGGGAAGGACCAAAAAGCGATCCTTAGCTGTAGCTGTTCAGGGATTTGAGGGTATATCCGTTCAACGGTTTCAAAAGGCAGATGTTTAGCCACTTTTCTAGCACATATTTCAAGCAGAGGTTCCACTTCTGATTCACCGAGCTCCGCGTCGCCATCAGGTTGGACCACATTTTGAGAATTTCTTTTCCATCCTCGCCAGTTTCCACAAATGCTTTCCGGCTCTGAAACCCAAGAACAGAGTGAGTCTTCTTCAAAACGATCACTGTCGTCGAAGGAAAAGTGTTCCTCGTTATTTTCTTCCCATTCAAACCACAACTCCATGTGTTTTTGTTTACCAGAAGTATCAATACGAGTCTTCAGCCATGTTACTTTTTATGAGACTCGTCACCAGGTTTTTCTCCGTTTTGTTGTCTTTGGGAGCGTGCGAAAAGGCGCGGAAAACAAAAAAACTCAAAGTAACCAATTCCCCGTCTGAGAAATCGGCAATGTGTTTTTATTACAATTTACATTTGCTCTTCTGGTTTTCATCGCAAAATTTTGAGTTGTGCCCATCGCAAAATTGACAACTCTAACTTCACAGGCCGAGCAAGAAAATCTGTGTTGTGATTGAAGAGATAATCTAAGTGAAAACAGAAAACGAAGGCCACCTACAAAAGCGAAGACCCTCTTTGAAAAGAAAGCCTCTCACACTCGAAAATGAAGACCTCAGCGAAAACTAAAACCCCAACGAAAACGAAGATCCCCTTGAAAATGAGTACCCCACTCCACCCCACCTCCCAACACACAAACCATTTCTCGATGTTTACGCCTCACTTCTCAAAATCATGACTGACCGTTACTCCAAACCTATTTACAAAGACCAATACTTACTAACTTCTTCATGCCTTCCCATGCACACCAAACGCACTATTCCTTTCAGTCTAGCTCTTAGACTTCGCGGCATTTGCTCTACCAACGAAACCTTCACACTCCCGAGCTTATTGCCTTTCTCCACCAACGTGAATACAACCGATATTTCCTTAAACGGGAAATACCACAAGTAGACACCACCTTCCCGTCTCTCCCGAGCCCCCAAGCGGTTTTCGTGTAACTTTTTTCGATCTGCTTTCTCCGGGAGGTACTTCGACATATGGGCTGGAAAGATATGTGCCGTCCGATGGGGGTAGGGTACATTGATTTTTGCGCGGTTATTGGGGCGTTGGGTTCCCGGTTTGATCCTTAGATGGGGTACCTAAATTGTATCAGAAACACTTGTAAAGGCAAAACCAAAACGACAAACCAGTGAGGCTCATCCTGATCTTTGGTAGACCTGGATCAGTAATATCTTCAATACCAAATTTTAAAATTAAAACAGTAGAATGATCCCTACGGCAGGAAGAATGATAGAAAAACTAAAGAAAGAAAACAAAAAAAAAAATGGTGAATTGGGCAAATACAATTCACCAATTTATTTCACTCGATAAAACGAAAAGGTAGAGAAGCACACCACATCGAGAGTGGTAAAATTCTTGAACCTTTAGGTATAAGTAAAAAAGATGAAAAGTAAGACCGTTCCTTCAGTTTATATTTATGGTTACGTGGATTCATTTACTGTAAAGCTGTTGCTTTGCCTGTTGGAATTTTCTATTGTTTTTAGGCTGAGCAATGAAATATTCCAACAGGCAAATGCAATCACCCTATTTATACTATTTGTACATTTCAAATTTCTTTTTCCTGTTGCGGTTTTTGTTTTCATCTATCTTCAAAGTTCACTTTTCTTTCTAGTTTATTTCGTAATGTAATGTTATTATAGTATCACGCCATCCTTCGTGAAGTTCAGGCTTGGGGCTGGGGAGAATCCGGAGAAAGTTAGCTAGGTATAGTTTTATAATTTGAAAAGAAAAGAGAGGCCCGCAAATTAAATTACGAGACCTCATATCAGTAGAAAATCTCTCAGTAATCTCCTTCACAGTGACGACACTAATAATGGCCGCGAAGGAGACTAGCAGGGATCTGGTTCCGAAAAAAAATTGGTATAGGTAATAGCACGATTTGCAGTGATATTTGGCATAAATACCACGAGGGATATTTTAAAATTGTTATACGTAATTTCACGAGCCGTTAGGCGAGTGAAATTTGAGACAATTTTGAAATACCACGAGTGGTATTTATGCCAAATATGCTATTATTTGTTTATACCACAACACGCAAAAGGTTTGTAATTTTCACATGTAGGTATTTCAAATTAAATACCACTTCTCTAAGCCAATCAAATTGTAGAAACATCTCACGTAGTACGTAGTATAATGGGAGAAATGAACCAGTGCTTTCCTTCTGCTAAGGTGTCTTGCAACAAATTAGGTTGTAGCAGGTTTAAAGTTTTTGGAGAAAGTAGAGAGTAGTTGTACTTTTTGCGACAAAATCTGTACATGTTGCGCGTTTTACCGGCCCAACTCCCCTGAATGGCGTGATTTCCGCGTACTTTACATTCTATCCAACCAGAAGCCACTGTTCACGCAATTTGCAGCAACCTTTATTTCAGTGCAAGACTGAGCCAAGACTTTCGAACCTGTCTTGCAGCTAAAAAGGTTGCAAGGTCTTTTTCGTGGGTGGTAAAACGCGCAACATCGCTATTCAACTCGTTTTGCAGCAGTGTTTTAAAACAAATCGGCAAGTTTTTTGTTGCCCGTTTTACCTTACCTTTACTGCACTTTTCATAAACACGTAGCCTGGGACCAGGCTCCGCAGTGGGGGAAAAAGGCAAAAAACGGTGTCAAATAGGAAAAACAACATCAATCTAAGCGAGCCGAGCGGTATCCTGGGAAGGGAGAAAGGGCCACCCTTTCCCCTCCCCAGAGTACCTCTCGACTCGCTTCATTGGCCGATTTTTTTTTTTCGCCAACGCCGATTTTTTCTCCTTTTTCCCACAATGTGGAGCCTGGTCCCAGGCTAATATACACGCGAATTCTAAAGTTCAAAAGCCAACTGACGTTTGCACTTTCCGCTGCCGTCAGTCATCTTAGCGGACCTCTTAGGGAACAAACGTTTACATCAATAGGTTCAAAAGGTCATGGTTTGTTACTTTTCTTATGACTGATGGATTTCGATCTGTTTTGTGTGTTTCTGTGTTACAAGGTTCGTTGCTTGTGATCGTATTGTGATTGACGGCAGCGAAAAACGAAAATGTGAAGGCGGCTTTTTGAACTTCAGAGTTCGCGTGTTTTTGAAAAGTGCAGTAAGAAACTTTCTTTAATAAGTTTGTGCTTGTGTTATTTTTATGTGCTATTGGTGTTCTCTTTTTAAAGTTTGCACGGGTAGCTTTGCGGTACCCTGCGTGCAGACGATAACTAAACTCTGATTAGTACCGTCTGCGAAGCAGCGCAGAGATCCTTGTTCTGGACCCCCAACGGACTCATCGAATTACCGGAAGTGCGTTTCGAATTCCCGTTCAACCTGATTGGCGATCACGACAAACAAAACAAAGGCCTTTTTTAACTGGCTAATCGTGGCGCGTACTCAAATCTGGGTACACTGCTGGAAGTCCAGAACAAGGATTTCGGCGCTGTTTCGCAGACGGAGTTAACCAGAGTTTAATTTCGTCTGCGCGCAGGCTACTTTGCGGTAGCTGACTGTAAATCGTAGGTAGCCTTTCAGAAAAAATAAACAAACAAACAATGAAAAAAAGAGATGTTAAAATGCGGTTTTCCAGTACCTTACTTTTTACAAGCATGATAAACGAAACTGACACAGCAAGAAGTAACAATATTAGGGCTTGTTTACCTGGAGGTAGGGGACCCCAGATAGGTGAGGTAACATGTGGTGGGTCACCCCACCTATCATGTAAACATGATGAAATTAAAATGAGAGATTATATGGACAAGTGCATAACCCCACCAAAGCGGGTTACCTCACCTACATTGTACCTGAGGTCCCCCACCTCCGTGTAAACAGGCTCTAAGGCTCGACACACGGTGCGCCGTCTGAATCAGATGTTGCGCCAGTGTGGCTCCAAAGTCGAACTTACTCAATTAGGCTTGGCACATGAAAAGTATGGAGTCTTAACCAGGCCTTAATGGCACTGATTCATGCACATGGCTAAGCTAGGAGTAAATAAGGCGACTCTCGTTTTTCTCACTCCTAAACTTTGCAACTACTGATGGGTTCAAGTGTGGTGTTTTCTGCGATTGTTTGTGATTGGCTAACTAAATAACTTCCTGCCTTTTCACATGCCCCGCTCTCATAGCCTACATAGGAAGCGTTTCTGCGGGAGTTCGTCAAGAAAGTTAGGACAGGAGCAGAAGATAACTCAGAAACTGGATTTCACAGGTTCAGAACACGGGGCTCCTTTCACTTTTTCTTGCAGCACAGCACTGACTAGGCTACTTAAAATATACAAAGAAATTTAGAATGGAACTGCACGTTTCATAACTTAGAAACTGTGCAAAATAAATTATCATCCAGAAAGTAGATGTGTCCGGACATCTTCCCAGGAGAAACCTCATGTGGTTCTTCTTACAGTCAAACCTCCCGTGAGCAACCACTAAGTCTTCGCATTTTGGGCGGTTACTTACAGGAGGTTTGCCTGTATCATAAATGGCAAGGAGCTCACTTCCGGTGGATGTCCATCGCTCAAAAAAGCCTTTGGTCAATACCAATTTAAGCACTGAGGCACATGTACTACTTCCGCGGTATGGCCAGTACCTTGCGCATGCGCACCAGCATATCACCCCGGCAGGGTCAGCCATGGACAGCTGTTTCGCCATTATTGGGGCTCATCAGCATGACCTCTGTTCAGGCAAAGCCGTTTTCAGACCCTTAGTCAGCCGGACAAGTCCAGGTACACAAAACCCAAATAAAATGAAAATAGGAAGTTTGGATCCCAAGAAAAATGAACATCTCTATGCAGAAGTCAACCCAGAAAAATAATTGTATAAAAACATTTTTTCTTGATGGTGACTTTTATTTATTGCTTGTAACAGACAAAAATTTACAGACGTCGTCCACGGCGACCACCCTTTCTTCTTGTACTGTCTGATGGAATGGGAGTAACATCCTCTGTTAAGAAAATCAGAACAACATGCAGGATTAACTTAAATCATGTTACATTACTTACCATATAATGTAAGCTTAAAAATATAATACAGGAAAAATTCCAGAGGGCCAGATGGACATGTAATAGTCAAACTTACTGATGTTGGGGAAAGTGACTGGGGTACAGGGGTTTCATTTTAGGCTGGACACAATGTCTGCTTGTTTGACATGCAACATGCGGTAGCTCACAGGTGAAAATATTACTTTTAAATGATTTTCACTGATTTTTCTGATGAGTCCATGCAACAACTGGACTGGACATCTAAATTTGTGACAAAAAAGTCCCTTTTACTATTTGAGGAGGGTTATATTTGGATGAATTTTACATGAAGATAGGGGCTTATTTACAAACTGTTTACTAGAAATTAGGAAAAGGTCATGTATAAACCAGGTCACATAATACAACTTGATAATATAAAACAAACAAAAAAAATCACTACAAATTCCGTTCCTACTTACCAATACGACCAATCTTCATTCCTGATCTCGCAAGAGCTCTGAGAGCAGACTGGGCACCAGGGCCAGGGGTTTTAGTTCTGAATACAAACACAGAAGGTGTCATTGTCAAATAGAAGACAAACAAGTGAAACAAAAAAACATTTACCAGTAAGATGTGAGAAACAACAACAGCAGCAAGCTCAGA
Organism: Porites cylindrica; assembly: GCA_964035525.1. Lineage (NCBI taxonomy): Eukaryota > Metazoa > Cnidaria > Anthozoa > Scleractinia > Poritidae > Porites > Porites cylindrica. Next base: position 55,558,745 of record OZ037776.1, read on the forward strand.
TTGTGTTTCTTATCACTGGAAAGTCAGCGTATATTAAAGACATCACTGCTTGCTTAGCACTAACAAATTATCTCACCTAGATTTCAATACATTGCAAATACAACATTTTCCAATAATGTGGGGTGACCAGAGGAGCATGCAATCCTAATCCCTAGGTTGCTATTACACACGCGCAGCTAGCCTTCGCAGCTGGCAGTTTCTGTTGTGTTTTTTCTTTTGTGGTTTGCAAAGGAGAGTTACAGCCATGCAAAAGCTCCTCACCCCCCCCCCCCCCCCCATTGTTTTCTTTTCCGTCCTCGGATCAGCTTTTGTGCGGCTGAATATCTTTTTTACGAACCACAAAAGAAAAACCACACCAAAAAAAAAAAAATGCCAGCTACACAGTCTAATGCGCAGCACGTGTGTAGCCAGCATTTGTCTGTACTTCCACTTCAAATGAATGGAATGCAAAGAACACAATCTACATGTATTCATGCAGGTTTGGACTCTTTATCACGTAAAACTCACGCAAAGCACAGTGTTGGAGCCAGTGTATTTTGACTTTTGATCGATCATGCCCTCATTCCCTAACCTTTTGTTACTGACTACTTTTATAAATAATTTGCCCAACGTCTGGAAGTCAGGAAGGCATTTCAGTGTAATTATGTCCTCTAGGACTAACCTGTTACCACCAGTTGCTCTAAGTTTGATGTGAAGAGCTGTGATGCCAATTTCTTTGCACCTAGCAGCTACATCTTGAGCAGCCAACATGGCAGCATATGGGGAGGCCTGGTACAAAAATTCAGCATGACATGATTAGAACCAGCCTATGCCGCAGATGTAATTTAACCTTGAAAAGTAACCTCTACGAAGCAGCACTGATATCCATGTTCTGGGCCCCCAATGAAGTCAATGAATTACTGCAAGAGCGTTTCGAATTTCCTTTCATCTTGAAAGGCAAATCGACAATGGCATTTTTAACAGGCCAAACATGGTGCGTACTCAAATACTGGTTTACAAGTGGGAGCCTAGAACAAGGATTTCGGCGCTGTTTTGCAGACGGACTTAACCAGAGTTTAGTTTCGTGTGCAACGCAAGCTAGATTAGAACAGGACCAAATTTTAAAAAAATATTTAAAGCTGAACACGCTATTCAATGGATTAAAAGTATACACTGAATGGTGATTTATTTGGTGGATTTTACTGTCCACCATTTGAGTAGACAGGTCTTAAAATATTAATTTGTATTTTGAGAGAAACACTTGACAGTGAAACATATCAAGTACAGCCGTCCAAAAGCCATTTATTACACTCGGAGAACTGCAAATAATCTCTCTTTCTTTGAGTCACATGTCTACAAGTCAGCATGTTGCTTTTAAGTCCAATCACATTTGGCATAAATACCACTCATGATATTTATGCCAAATATCACTACAAATCATGCCATTATTCGTTTATATGACTACCCACAAAAGGTTTATAATTTTCACATGTAGGTATTTCAAATTAAGCTGAAATACCACTGCTCTAAGCCAATCAAATTGCAGAAATTTCTCATGGACTAGTATAATAAGAGAAACACTTGACAGTGAAACATATCAAGTACAGCTGTCCAAAAGTTATTTATCACACTCGAAGAACTGCAAATAATCTCTCTTTCTTTGAGTCACATGTCTACAAGTCAGCACGTTGCTTTTAAGTCCAACATTTAAAAATGTACAAGAATGTGATTGGACTCAAATAAGAATAATAAACCTCTTTGATAAACACTGCTTATTTTAGGCACGAAATTAGCAGGAAGACTTATATTAATGCCATATATTCTCTGCAACACTGTTACTTCTTTGCTACGACAACCCACATAAGCTCAAGTACAGTCGCGGTATCCACTTGGTTCCTATTGAGTTCACTATGTCTCACCTCATCACGATCAGCCTTCACCTTCATTCCTCCTGTAACTCGTACAACTGTCTCCCTAAGAAATATAACAAAATTGTCAATCAAAGAAGAAATAGCTTCAAGAAAAACTGCAACTTAAGCCAAGCTCAGTCTCATGACTTGTATACGCAGTTGCTTGCTTGTAGTTCTTCGCAAAGTGTTGTTGCAATAGCTTGCTATTTCCCATTTTGTGTTTTGGTTTTTCCCATCCCTCCCTCCCTCCCTCTTGAGGTAAGGGCCAGGTAAGTATTGGTTGGTAAGTATACCACTGAATTGTTCAGTGTGACGGTTCCTGGTGGGGGCTGCTTGCAGGGTTGCCATGGATACCTCCTCCTCATGCTAGAGCATTGCCTGCCTCCACCAACTTTGTAGACACCAGCGCCCAAGCTCATCTATTGGTGATGAGTTTAAATGGGCTGTATAATTATGCTCACTTTTTCAATTCACATTAATAAAATAAAAATTAATGCTACACTTACTTTCCAGACAGATCAGTAATGTGAACAAAGGTGTCATTAAATGAAGCAAAGATATGAGCTACAGCAAAAACATCTTCACCTTCACTGGCCTGAAAATTTCAGAAAGTTTAATAGTTTGAGACCACACTGTTGTCTATTGTAATGGTGAAACGATTTTACTTCCCACTTACATGAGCAACAAAACAACACACAGTCATAAAAGGGAATTAGAGCTGGATTGGGCATGAACAGTCAAAAGGAGATGCTCTGTATAATGCCGAAGATGCCATACCCTAAACATGTATGCCGCACACGGGCTATGTTGGAGCAAACATAAAGAAAGTTCAAAATTAATAGAAGCCTTGGAAGCTATTTTGAAAATTAATGAATTCAATGGCACTGCCACAGTAAGCGCATTATCGACATTATTCTCGCCGATTACGAGGAGAGTTTTTTAAAATATCTCAATAATGTAACCCGCTTATTTAAAGATCGACTGGAGTTCGATTGAGGAATTATAAAATAAGGAAACCATTAAATTAATTTCGGATCACAGGGGACTTGCAACAAATAACTGCATTTCTGAGTCCAGTATCCGGTCGAGTTAGCAATGCAAAAAGTACAAGATAATAAACACCTCTAGTGGAAATAGTTTTATGTTTGTACCTGAGGACCGAGGGAAATATTTTGTTCTCCACCTTGCTGTTTTTGACCCTTTCTAGGAGCCATACTACAAAATTCCGAAAAAAAATAACACATCAATCATATTAAAGGATCAATGAATTTTTATTACACTGGGTTTGGGAGTCGGATGCTCAATATTTGAGGTAAAGATACATGTGATTCTACACAAACATTACTTTCACAAACCTGAAAGTTTCCCGAAGAGATCGAAGAGGAAGAACCCAAGATGCTTTGCGCCAAGAATTTTATCGAGCGCCTGCTTTTTTGGCGAAAACCGCAGACAGCATTGAGAAGGAAATTTTTCTGGCAATGGCAAATGAGCTTGGCAAATGCTTTTATACAGTACTGATTTTGTTGTGTCTCAAATACAAATATGCCCGATAATCGAGCTAGATATATAGCCACAGCAATACAGGTTATCCTTCTTGGTGCTGTGACATATTACGGAGTAAAATGGTTGGTAGATGTGCTAGATCCGACAAAAAAGAGCCGCTTGGCTGCGCAAAAACAGGTGAGCATACTTCAAACTAAAACTGAGCTTTAAACTAAAAGTGAAGCTTAATTTTTACCGGATTTTTCTAACTGAAGTCATTTTACCAAGTAGAAAAATTTGTGGTTAAATACATGTATTTAACAGGGAATATTTTTTCGTTGCCCCTTACATAATACCCAAGTCGGCACACGTATTATAACACATGCACCAGGTCAAAAAACACATACAAAAGTAGGACTGAGGGCTTAGATCAGTCGGTTGGATCATTCTCGAGTGCTGTAGATCTTTATCGAAGGACAAGGTGCATCAATAAGGAGATGTTCTAATTTTGTAGACAAATAATCTGTTTTGACATTTCTTTGTGATATTTTTTAGGCTGAACAACTGTTAAAGAAAATTGGTGTTCAAGGAGTCAAGGTAGGGTACAGCCCAGTATCAGGGCCGTCTTCAAGGGCCGGGGATTTCTCCCGGCTGTTATAAACATCATTCCCGGCTGCTTTTATAGAAAAACTAGATCCAAAAGCCGAAAACAATAGCTGTTTGATTCCTCACCTACCCCTTGTATTTAGCCGGCAACTTAAAATCTTAGTCACGGCTCTGTTGTACTATTTTACATTTTTAATTACATTTACATATTGAGTTGATGCAGCATCTTTTATTGCTGTGTTCAGTGGAGGCAAGAGGTCTGACTCCCTCCCCTCTAATTTTTTGACTAAAAGTGAGGCTGGTTGAATTGGCAGGACTGAGGTGCAGAAGTATTTTGTTTCAGTAAGAGAACCCCCAGATTTCCCATCCCCTTTATGGGCTGAACACATTAAAACTTCAACATTTCCTCCTCTGCCATACTCTCGACATTTGACTAGGTAGGTAGTTAGTAGGTAATTCATATCAGAAGAGAAACATGATAGCCTGAAGAACACTTGGCTGGTTTCCATGGAGGGTGTGTTGACACATAAATACTGTATATACCAGTAAATTACGAAACTAATCATAACTATAACAAAATTGTCAAATCTGATTGGCTATCAACTGCCCTGATTTCAGCCTTAATTGGACATTTAAATAGAACAGTACGCGTCATGCCTAAGTAATTGGACAGTACGCGCCATCACGCGCGCGCTTAAATGGCTTTTTTTTTCACTGCTAGCAAAACAAAATTTCAAATTTCTTGTGCTTTGATTTAAAAAATAGCCTATTATATCACAAATTTTGTTAAAGTTATGATTAATTGGTAACAGAACTTTGTGTCGTCCAATTCGGTCTGTAATCATACTCGTGATTAAACAAATCGGACTCCCGCTACGCGGTCGTCCGATTTTGTTAATCACTCGTATGATTACAGACCGAATTGGACTCCACTCAGTCCTGTTACCATTACTAATACTAAAATTTCTTATACATCTACCACTGTACTACTACTACTATTTCAGCAAGTCATATAAAAGGTTATCCACTATTAAGATACAAAGTTTGGCAAGACCCAACTATAATCTAATAAAGTTTTTTAAGTGAAGAGATTGACTCAGCGAGCATTGCTTCATTTGAGAGCTGGTTCCAAAGCATAGCACTGTGCTAAATTTAAAACTGAAATTTGAGGCAATAAATTTTTTAACTATAAGAGGGGTGGCTTTTTTGCAATTAACCACAACAGGCATGGCTGTTGAATATTGAAACATTCAATGGAAAGGTGGTTTTGTAAACTGAAGCATGTTTAATAAAATAAATTAATCATATTATGTACATGTAGATGTTGTTAATATTGGTTAGTTGTAAGAACTTCCAATATTGCATCAGCATGATTTGTTGTCAACTGCTAATTT
>OZ037776.1:55569115-55576615 GCA_964035525.1 Porites cylindrica
AAAATAATTAAGGAGTAATTCGTCACCTATGATATTACATTGTGAAATTACATCACATAGAAACAAATTAAATATAATAGAACTAACTGACAAAAAAAATGTTTTCCTAAAAGCAATCAAAATTTAAAAGGACTAATTTAATAAAAACGCTTTCCCTTTCCTGATTTTTTTTTAGGGCCACAATCCTTTCGTGCATGTAAACTGATTTGTATATGCGCACATCAAAATGGTTTGTGCAATTCATTCTTTGCAACTCTTCATGTTCAAAAAATCTTTTTGCGTGTAAAGAATTTTGCAAAGTAGGAGAAAACAAAATTTTGTAACACAGAAATCAATGTTTAATAATAAATAACAGTAATAATAACGTGGGCTGAGTTTTTGGTTTTTTAGGTCGTAAATAAATAATTCAAATCCATGGCATTAAATGTTTGATTGTTTTACAGGTCTGATGACTGATTCATCATGTCAGGTTATTGTTATGGGTGCCACTAACAGACCTCAAGATGTCGATAGAGCTATCCTCCGAAGAATGCCAAGTACTTTTCATGTGGGATTACCGGTAAGTTTACCATGTTAGAGTTAAACATTCCTTTTATACATGTAGTTTCTTTTTGGGCTTCCTCACCCAATTCCTTTGCTTTGGTGTAATCTTGTATTCTAGTCCTTTGCATTTTAGGGTAAAATTAACTGAATTCAATTAACTACAGCTATCAATTTTTAACAGACGTATATTTATGTACTGACAATTTTTTTTTCATCAGAATTTAGAACAACGCAAAGAAATCTTGAACATAATTCTCCAGGGGGAAAAGGTAATTAATAAAAAGTACAGTGGAAATGTCCAACATGTAGGCCACTTTAAGGTGTCTGAATAACTTGCTGACTTAAGTTTGGCATCTTTTCTCTAACCAAAGGCTCTTAATATATCAAAGAGAATACTACTTGACTCTACAGTATTAATGGTAGTGTTGATGAATGTAATACAGTTGAACCTCTATGTGCGACCACCTCTTGTAAAGCAACCACCTTCCATAAGAAACCTCCAGTCCAAACACTAATAAAATTTTCTAAGTCAAATCACTACAGTTAGAAACTCTTGTTATCCTCCACCCCTTGTAAGAGACCTCCAGCACTTTTTTGGATGACGGTTTGTACAATTTTCCATTTTTTACCCTGGTAAGAGAGCATTCGCCCTATCATTTTAACTCTAATGTTCACTGACTGTACTACATACCAGCATGCAAAGAAAGTATGCGATAGGAAGGAAGTGTCCAATAGGCCGGGGCTGGTGGATTTTGGTTTCGGGCTGGTGAATTCTGTTCTTAACTTGCCCGACGGGCAATTGAAATATTTTGAGGGATTCAACTTACAGAAGAAGTGTGAAATCAATTCTGCTCATCACAAAATTTGGGGGGGGGGGGGGGGGGGGGGCTAGTTGAAATGATGTTTGGGCTGGTAAATGCTAGCTTCAGCTTGCCTGACTGGCAAGCTGTAAAAATGACCTTTTTTGCCCCCTGCATACGCTACTCATAGTACGCAAAAAAAGAGTAATTTTAGTGTCAACATGAAACTACCAGATTGTGACTTAGAAATTGCATGCAATGAACTCTTTCAAAATGAAGACGTATTCAAACATTTCCTAAGAAAAGACCCCTGACCCTGTGGATCAATTCTCGTAAGTGGCCACTCAATGTAAGCGACCACTACATCTTTGCATTTTAGGTGGTTGCTTACGGAAGGTTTCACTGTATTTCACTTGGACAGCTCTATCAAAGTAAAAATTGAATACTTTATATCTCAGATTTAACTCAGTCAAAAACTACATGTATTTTCTAAAGTTCACTTTTCCTTTGTTTTTTGCAACTTGTCATTCTTAGGTTGAAGAGGATGTTGATTTTGATGAATTAGCAGCAATAACTGAAGGATTCTCTGGTAGTGGTTTGAAGGAGATATGTGAGTTTTAGTTTAAGTACATCCACAAGCACTTCATCAATGTTTCAATGAACTCCTAACTAACAGTATTAAAATTAGTGATAATTATCGCCGTTTAAAGAGTTTTTTGACAAGGCTAACAAGTTTCCAAGGTGGAAACAAATAACTTGTCAGTTTCTTGGCTGAAAAATTTCCCTAGAAAGCAAGATGAGAAACAATGGAGCCCCCCTCCCCCCCACAAAAACGTTAACTTTGTCTGACAGAAAGACTAGAATACATGCTTTTAAAAAAAAATTAATGCAACAATTCAGTAACTTTGTTCTTAACACACCTTGTTTGGTTTTTCAGGTCGGGTTGCAGCTATGTCATGTGTAAGAGACTTCATGAAAACCAGAAAAAATTCTCAATCATCGTAAGTTGTGTTTTGTGTTCTATTTTGAAACAGAAATAAGGGACTTGTAATTACACTGTAAGGCTATTTCATAGCACTTCTAGTGATGTTCATCGTAGTAAAGTTCTGATCTAGGAGGGAAGTTTCTTTCCAAAGTTACTAGTTCTGTACCAGGGAAGTTTACAAAAAGGTTTCACTGAAAGGAACTTTTTATCAAGGCTTTGTCGCGAATCCTCTGGAGAATGAGGGTACTTCTCAGTATGGCTCTCCTTGAAGAGGGTTTTTAGTACCGATGCATGCAGCTTGTTTTAAAATGGTGTTAAATGACACAATTAGAGTCTGAAACCATTTGCACATACCATAGTTACAGAGAACATTGTGATGTTCAGTATGTTAAGACATAGACAAAGGAAACATGTCAGTGTTAGAGGATTTTCTAATTCATTTGTGACATAAATAAGGCATAGGTTTTTCATTGCTACCTCACTTTAGTCCTTTTTTGATTGCATAATTTCCCTCTATTTCTCCCACTTCCCACCCTCTTATATCTCCCACTTCTCAATCTCTCATCTCCTACCCCCCTTACCAACCCCTCCCACCCCCCTTTATCTTGGGCTGCCACCACCCTGTCCTCCCTCACTAACAAGAGTACTTTCCCTCAGTGCAGTTTTTCTTTCTCTTTTTTTTTAAAGGAACGAAAGAATGATGTGTAGTTTCAGAAATTACTCAATGTATTTTTTCCTACTAAATTTCCCTCTTTTTTACAGGGGTGTTAAACTAGATGATGGAAGTGTCAAGTCACATCTGCGACCAATTCAAATGAATGACTTCATAGTAGCTGTTGAGAAATCAAAGTCAAATACAGATTTCCACAGGTGACAAGATCCTTGATTGTCAGTCAGAGGTGCAAAGGAAAGACCTGTGTTACCATATGAAAGATAGAAGAGTCAGAGGCTGAATAACTAACCACCTCACCTCAGAGTTCAGAACCGACTGTGCATCTTGTCTTGTCTACTGAAACACTGTCTGGTGACGGATTGAAAAGCCTATCTTTTTTAGGCAAAGGGAAGCTCAGGAGATAAAGACCTGGTCTCTCACTTGTTATTGTAGTGTTTGGAGTTGGCTGAGATTTTATAGTCAGTCATCCCAAACAATTGGATTGGCCAACCTTTCAACCTGACCGATCATTGATTGTAGTCGGAAAAACCTTTCCACAGAAATTCCATTTGTTTTTCACCTTTCTGCCAATCAAAGTAGATGTGGTACAAATTTTTAAAAGTTTTTTGACTGTGAAGAACCACTAAGCTCAGAATTTTTTTGTATGCTTCCGGGTAATCAAATTTTCTTTCTTTTTTAATTACGACACCATTAAAAAGACAACATACAAGTATTTATTTGCCAACAAGAAATTTTATTCTTTTCCCATATATGGTAATTGATTAAATATTTCTGTAATCAATTATCGCATTGCTTAAAGATTTGAATCGATGATCGACACACTACTAGGTTATTAGAGCAGACGGTTTTTTTAAAAATTGATTTTATAAGCTGGTTACTTAAACAAAGTTTAGCTTAGACAGTGGCTTAAGACTATCAGTAAACCTCTAATATTATAAGTATATAAATATAGTTTCCATAAAAACGTTTAGATGCTCAAAACGTTCTATTTAGCAAAATGACATGGAACGCAGTTTTGGTGAGCACTAGCTAAACTCGTCATGTATGGAGTTCTCTTGTTAACCTCTCTCAAAAGGAAAGGGCGATTTTTATTTGAGGAAGACTAGGAATAACATAAAATAGGCCCGCAATGCGTGCGTGTAGCTACTGCGTTCTTGTTTGCATTGGTATGTGAATACGGTGCAGTACTGTTTGGTATGTACAGCCTTTTTTGAAAAGGTTGTCGTAAGGCCTACGCGCCCGTACCACTAGGTATTTTGGCCGTGGACGCTTGGGTACTCATAGAGCGACAACCTTTTCTAAATTAGCTGTATACAGCTATTTCATCTAAGGTTGTCGCGGCTCAAGTGTACACACCCAGACCGCGAAGGAGCATGTGAGGTAAAAATAAGTGGTTATCCGACAAACGACTGACATTCTGCAACATGGACCACATGGAAATTGGTCGGGGCTCGGCCCAAACAATAGGTTTGTACGACTCGACAATATCTTTTCGAAATTTTATTTTCAATGGATTTTTCTCAGCGCGCTCAGATGCGGCTAAACAATAACATAAACATGAGGCATTGTTTTCTCATCAAGAGATAAGTCCTTGTGTAAGTGGCGTCCGATTTGCTGTTCATGAGGTACAAAAATAATCTGCCGTAGATGCGGTTAACAATAACATAAACATGAGGCATTGTTTTCTCATCAAGAGATAAGTCCTTGTGTAAGTGGCGTCCTATTTTCTGTTCATGAGGTACAAAAATAATCTGCCGTAGATGCGGTTAACAATAACATAAACATGAGGCATTGTTTTCTCATCAAGAGATAAGTCTTTGTGTAAGTGGCGTCCGGTTTGCTGTTCATGAGGTACAAAAATAATCTGCCGTAGATGCGGCTAACAATAACATAAACATGAGGCATTGTTTTCTCATCAACATATAACTCTTGTGTAACTGGTGTCCAGTTTGTTTTTAATGAGATACAAAAACAATCTCGTACCAGTAGGCGCAGTAGCTACAAAAACACAAATCTGAGGGGTTTAAAGTGCAAGGGAGGTAAAACATTTCACAGTTTACAAGTGTCTGTATCGAAAACCACTGACGCGTGCCTGGGTGGCAGGAGCCTTTCTTCCCGTAAAAAAATCTTCTAATTTTCGGCACCCGTAACAATTTTTAATTTATATTCTAGTAACAAAAGAGCGTAGACAAAACTTGAGTCGCTTTTGTCTCTGCTTTGCGGTTAGGCCTACGTCACTCTCAATTTGCTGATACGTGATTGGTCACGGCAAAATGATAGCTTGGGGTAAATATGGTTCTGGGTGGGAGACTAAATTGGACGCTGCTGAGTGCTTTTGCGCTTCCTCATGGATAGCAGCGATATTCTTGGTGACGATGGAAGGGAAGCCGTATTTGCTGTTCTCAAAGTGTCTATTTTGAAGAAAAGACCTCGGGCTGTTCACCAAACTTTTAGCGAGTTCATGAAGGGAAGAGGGCGAGAGATTCCGAACGACCAAATTCCCAACGATAAGTCAGATAAGTGCAATATTCCTGTTGCTGAAGATAGGAGTGAGGATGATTATGAGGAGGTTGATTATGGTTCTGGTTTCATCATACGTAATAAATTCAGGAGTGAATTAATCATTACTGCTTATCACGTTGTCGCAGATGCCACTGAGAACAGTGCGGTCGAAATGGAAATTCGTGTTTCTAATGCACGAGTTAATGGATTGAAATGTCAGGTTGCTAAATGTGATGTACAGAATGACTTAGCATTACTTAGATGTGAAGAACTGGATGTAAAGAAAATTGGGATCTCTCCATTACAGTTGTCTGAGCAAGCTCCTTTGCAAGGAATGTCAGTCTTTACCCTTGGATATCCGGTTAGTCATGAAGGTAAAACCGCTCTGTTTCTAAATGGATGCGTTGCCGGTGAAACTGGCGAACAAAACGGAAAGCCGCATCCTTTGTGGCAGTTCAGGTGCTCCTGTATTTTGGCGGTGCAAGGGTGAGTTAAGCGTGTTGCTGTCGTCAAGGAAAAACATTTAAAGCGTGTTTCCGGCTGTTGGGAGGAGGAGAGCCTTGTTGAGAAAGTCCGATCTTCATTAAATACATTTTCTACAGGCACTATAAATTGGGATCTACAGGCTGCCTTAGGAATGCTGCGTATATTCGCCTCACTGATGAACAAATGGCTTGATTCCTCGGAAAAAATTGTCAGCGTTATTTACCTAATGCTGTGCAAGCTCATTTTGTGCGAGAATAGTTAAATAAGCAATAAAAATACTAAAGACAGTGATAAAAGTAATCGATAAATATTGTATCAGGTAGTTAAGAACCAATTGTTTGAAGATCCTAATTTGAAGTTTCCGCAGTTCATGATCGTTTTGTTCTTGGAATAATCAGTGAATAATGTACTTTTGGTGGAATAATGCCATAACGAAAAAAAGTAGATTTTTTCGAACTAAAGAATAATTTTTTTACTGCATGTAATAACTAAAATTTCGAGCGGGAATAATGTATGAGACAAAGTGCAGAGCCATTAAATATTGGCTGAAATTTTGTGAGCCGGAGCACCAAAATAAACTCTCTGGAATAGCATTTACAGACCAAATTGGTCAAGATAAAAAGGAACTTTGGTCAAGCAAATTAAAACGACTATTAAACCTCGCAGGTCTTGGCGACATATGGTCAGCGAAAACTAACACTCCCGCAATCATGAACTATATACGACAGAGACTCTTAGACATAGAACAGCAAACATGGATTAGCGAAATACACAATGATGAACGAAAGGACCCGCATCAAAAAACAAACTAAGAACTTTAAGGAAATTTAAACTTACCCATGACTACGAAAATTACCTCACAAATGTAAGAAACATCAATCATAGAGTAGCAATCACAAAGCTAAGATTAAGCAACCACAAACTAGCAATTGAAACTGGACGATACGTTAAACCCTATCAACCACCAGACCAAAGAATCTGTCCATTATGTAAAACTGGATTAGAAGACGAGGAGCATTTTTTGATGAATTGCATAGCCTATAGGGATCCTAGGAGAGAGCTGTTCAATACGCTAAAAAAGGAAACTAATCTTATTCTTGACTCTATGACTCCAAGCTCTGCCTTTACAACGTTGATAAGTATGAAGCAAGGAGAGAAAACGCAAAAAATTGTGCCTAAATACGTATATGATCGCTTCCGTGAAAGAGATAGACGCGTTAAATATAACCTTGTTTAATAGTTGTATAAATTTTACAAATGTACACCTCTGTAATTATTGCACGAAAATCTTTGTTATCATTGTAAACACATGTGTCTGTAGGCGCTCTGTTGATAATAAAGCACTTATCCTATCCTATCCTATCCTGAACACCCCGTCGTTTCCTTTCACCCCTCTCCGCCCCCCCCCCCCCCCCTCGAAACTATACCCCCGTTAATGAGGGGTATATTTCAGTGGTGGATCCAGGAGAGGGGCTAGGAGGTCCGCACCCCTCTTATATTAGACCAAACTG
>OZ037776.1:55579115-55724115 GCA_964035525.1 Porites cylindrica
ACAGATTACAACGAAATCATACCAATTATAGGGAATTTATGGGAGACACGCTGAAATAATTCTCTTACTTGATCGACTCGATTCGTCCAATGCGATATTTAGGTTAATCTTAGTCTACGTTTGTTGCGGTTGTGTACATCGGATCATTCATGCTCATAGCAGAGTTGTACTACAGAGCAAATTACGGACATTTAATGCTCCATATTATCTCTGATCCACACTGATCGTTGAACGCGGGAACCATGTATTGCTTTCCCGCCATTTTGAGTTTATCGATCTTGTTGTCCTCCGACGAGCCTCGAGCGTTTAGCTTATATCTTGACTCTTTCAAAGCTTTAGCTTTCCGTTTTTTCGGCTCACAGCAGTAAAAAACGAGTAGGTCTCGGTTTCTTGTTGATAGAAAATTTTTGTGTTTCCCATCAATAGTTAGATTTATATTGATTAGAATTAGCTGCATGCTCGATCGAATTTCAAGTCTTCCATTCATTCCAATCTAATACTGAAGAGTTCGATGAACTTATGCCATGAAGTAATTGGTAAATCTATCATTAAGTTTTACAAATTATTTTCTAAATGTTGTGGCAACAGAAAGGAATTTGTAAATTCCTTTTGGCAAGGAGCAACCAATTGGCTAATTACAAGCAAGGCAACAAAGTTGCACTTAACATCTGAAAAATATAAACTCCTGTTCCTTGGGAATATGCGAGTCTGATGCATTGGAGACCAGAGTGATTTGCATATGGAAAAACCCAAATTTCAAAAATGGTTTATCAGGGGTTTCAATAAAAATGGAAGTAGGCAGCAGGAGTAAAGTAATTTGACAGTATCCACCAGGGGACAGTAGGCTCTTTCTTGTGGTGGAGTTTAAGAGTGCACTAACTCAGAAAATTTGGACCTTCTTTTCAGATCAGACTGCTTTTATTCATCAATACATTCATCTCAACTTCATTTGTCAAAATGTTTGAAGCAAGACTTGCACAAGGCAGTGTACTCAAAAAGATCCTTGAAGCCATTAAAGACCTGGTTCCCCATGCAAACTGGGACTGTTCTGATACTGGCATATCTGTACAAGCCATGGACAGTAGTCACGTCAGCCTGGTGTCTCTGTCATTGAGTCACGATGGATTTGAGCAGCCATACAGGTGCGACAGAAACATCACCCTTGGCATGGATACTCCTACACTCTCAAAAGTTCTTAAGTGTGCAAGCAATGATGATAGCATTACTATTAAAGCTGAAGACTCAAGCGATACAGTTTCATTTGTCTTTGAAAGTCGAAGTAAGTAATTTATTTCAATTAATTACTATTTATGTTGACACTGTCAATTTTGTTGTCCAAAATTACTACCATATGGCATTAAATTTGCTCAGAGTTTTAATTTGGCAGATAGGCAATATTTTTTATGAAAACTGTATTTTCTTGTTGGAATTAAGCTTTGTGATTTTTAGCAAATTTCATAGCACATTTTGCTTTATTTGGGCAATGTATATGAGAAGCAATGCCCAGTATTGAATAATTGTATGTCATGGACTTTCCATCACAGTCAAGAATTTTTATGGTCTTTTGATGATGGTGAAGCTCCACATGTGCTTTAAGCATGTGTCAGCAGAGCCCCATAGCCAAGAAAATTCATTTATCTACCCATTGCAGAAATTTTGGTAGTCATGTGATTGTCTGCATTACAGAGGAACCAATGTGAAATGCCACACTTTCTAACAGGAGCTTCACCTTTGCTAATATTTATATATTAGAAACTGTTTTTGCCAAGGTAACTAGTGCTTTCAATTTCTAATAGCCTGGCAAAATCCCCATCTTGACCTAAAATTATCTGTGTACATTTTTATTCTTACATTTATGTTTATTCATATCCTTATTTCAGACCAAGAAAGAGTATGTGATTACAGTATAAAACTTATGGACATTGATAGTGAACATTTAGGAATCCCGGTAGGTCATAAAGATTCCTTAAATGTTCCATTTACCGACAAATTTTAGGTAAACTCTTTAAGTCCTCAGAGTGGGGGCCAAAATCTCTTTTCTCCTAACATCGTCAACAGAAAGGTTATGAGAATTAGTAAAATGATCACCGAAGGCAAAAATAATGCTTTGATCTTTTGTCAAATTTTCTTAGCTAATTGTTAAAGGAAATGTATGGAGATCAGCCTCAAGGCTGTTGTGTGTAATCTAAGAAAAACGTAAGGGAGCCCATTGCTCTAAACCTGTGACCATATGATTTCTGTGAAAAACTATGATTTCCTAGTCATCTAAGAGCAAAAGTTAAGTGCCAGGGGCCAGCCCAATTCTGGAGAATTTGTGTATATGGAAACTGGGGCTTGAACTCATTCTGAGAGTTAAGCTTGGAAAGGTATAAGGAGGGTCAAAACTAACTTGTTTTCACTTTTTGAAGTCATTAGCTTTAATAATTTTTTTTTTGTGGATGATAGGACCAAGAGTATGATGCTGTTGTTCACATGCCTTCCTCTGAGTTCCAGAGAATATGTCGTGACCTGACACAGATTGGTGACTCTGTAAAAATTAACTGCACAAAAGAGGGTGTAAAGTTTTCAGCTTCTGGTGATCTAGGAGAGGGAAACATTCTCCTTAAACAAAGTGCAAGTGTTGATAAGGAAGAAGAGCAGGTAGGATACTAGTAATAATGTAAATTTCAAGTGCAGTTCATATTCTTGGGGGTCCTGTGCTACTAAGTGCTGATCTTTTCATTGTGCTTGCAACTTTTCATAACTGCCATCTTGAATTTTTAAAAGACTGTTGTGTCATGCAACAGTTAAGTGGCCACAAGAAAGTTTCCATATATAGTTTAGTCAGAGTTATTAACAATTAGCTTTTAGATAGTCTGATTTTGTGTTATGTTATTATGTATATATTTCATTCTTAGGTTTAGTTTTATATGGACGACCCCATAAGCTGCATAACATTTAATATCATTGTGTTAAAATAGAGTTTGTCTGTCTGTCTGTCCACATATGCACATAATTTATAAGGTTTATGTAGGTGGCTTTATCTATTGGGCTTTTACCATTTGAACATTCCCTCTATGGTAGAACATGTATTAATTTCATTGTGTTTGAGTTCATCACGAAACAAACACATTTAACCAAAACAAACTCTAATTTCAAATGCACTCAATAATTTGCAATCACTTCTGTAGTTATATATAGTACTATTCGTGTTGTGGTCATGGCTAACAACATACCTGTAAGATTAGGATATATTATATCAGCCCAAGAAAATGTGTTTAAAAAAAAAGTGTTTGTGTTAAAATCAACACATACAACTTCTTTTGCATCTGCCATAATTTACCTTTTTTGATATGAAAGTGTGACCCCTATACCTAGATTCCCAGAAGGATGGGGCGGAAGGGTGGTGAAATGAACAAACCCAGCATTTATTGAGAAAAATATTGACATGTGCTTAAACCCACAATTGCAGGTTTCAATTGAACTGAATGAACCAGTGGAACTTACATTTGCCCTCAGATATCTAAACTTTTTCACAAAGGTATGTACAGCATCCAACCTGCCAAATTATACTCATAGTACTTCGATCACCTTATTTCTTAAGCATATAACTCTTGTAGGCAGCCAAAAAATACTGTAGTTGACAAGACCGTGATCTTAAGAAAATCCATAGGGATGCCCAGCATAAAAATTTATTGCAAAAAAACTAAGACTCTTTTGTCTGCTAAACACATCACTGCCTAAGGCACATATCAGCAAATTTGGAACTCTAGTGGCAGTTGTTTTGCTTGCCATGGTATTTCCTTCTCACAATAAAACCAAAACTGTTGCTGCTTGGAGCTCTGTATAACATGTTGCATGCTCACATTAATTTTTTATTTAAATCATCATCATCATTATCATCATCACCATCATCATCACTTATTTATACAGGGGTAAACATCAAGCTAATATGCAAATGTAGCTAAATATATATGTTGTAGTTCAATTTTATCATTGCTTTAAATTTTATTTTCTTTTGTTTCAAACTCATTATACATTACCATACCCCAAAACAAAGGAAAATATAATTTAAACCAAGGATAAAATTGAACCACAACATTACATATATACTTTTAAAATACTGAAAATGTTACAATATATATTGAATACAAACAAAGCACTAACAATAAAGTTATGTTGAAAAAATTAAATTAAAGCCTGTTTTTCATAAATGCTGTGTTTGAGTTAGAAGTTAACAGTTGTCAAAAGCAAGTCAAAAAATTTTGCTTGTCTTTTATCAGAGAGTTAACTGTTACACAGAACAGTCCCGCTGTAGAAGAAGCTGTTTTTATAGTAATTGGTTTTTGGCAAAAGAACAGCAAGCTTATTAGATTTTGTAAGGCTATAGGAGTTAAATTTATAGTTGTGTTGTACATGTATTAAATAATTTGACAGATTTTCCCTTACATTTCCCTAGGCATCTCCCCTGTCAAGCACTGTAACCATGTCACTGAAGGATGATGTTCCTCTTGTTCTTGACTACCGCATTGGAGAAATGGGCAACCTCAAGTAAGCTGACATTTTTAATGCTTATGATACTCGAGCATAATTTCACGGTAAATCACATTCACAAGCTTGCTTTGGTATCAAGAACAAAAGATCCCAGACTGGGGATTTTCTGAGAGTTTTGTGAAGCAAAAGCAAACTAACCCAGGAATATCTGAAACTGATTGACATCAATTATTGGTGTGGGTATCAACAAGTTAATAATGCAGACATGATAAAAGGGAAATCTAAGAAAATCTGTAACAAGCTTGCAGAGGTCTTCGACCTACTAGATATGTTTTGCAATATTACATTAGTATAAGAAAGATATGAGTGGAAAGTAAAGATAAGTAAAAAATATTGGTCATGAAAATAACAAAAAGTCACAGCTTGACTCTGATGTCTCTGTTCTTTTGATGTCCTCATAAATGGAATGAGTGTTTGCTTTGGTTTAACATTGCAGTGCATTATACAAACTTTTTCTCTTTTTTAGATACTATCTTGCTCCAAAGATTGACGAAGATGAGCCCATGACAAATGAAGATTAATTGATTATAGATTTAAGTGTTAACTTTCTTTATCGTGGAATTAACCTTTTACTGCCATCAAAATGTACATAAAAAAAAGAGACGTGTTAGCAAGATTTTTGGATTGCACTATGGTATTTTCTGTGTTTAACACCTTCGGAAGATTTCTTTCTTAAAATAACAATAGTATATTCAAACAGCCAAATTTAAGTGCATATTTAACTGAAATGGAATAAAAAGCGTCTGTTAAGAGTGTTGTCATTTTTCAATGACCTGCTAGGGGATGTGCATACCATGCTTGGGTTTGGTGACACCTGCTGAATATCCTTTGGTTCATGGTAATAGGGAAAATCTCTTATAAACTTAACATTTTTAAAGGCATGTTCTGGTACAAGGATAGCTATTTTCACCAACAACAGTGTTTTTGGTTGGCTTAACATTTTTCACCTTTTAAAACGTGATAAAAACTCTTCTTTATGCATTTATTTCTTTATTCGGCCATTCCAATATAGGTATAAGATATTCATAATCCCATTTTTCATAATTCCAACTTGTGAATGACTAGCTGCAAAAGGACCCATTAACACTGACATGGCATTTTGTATAAAAGTTGAGCGGCCCTGAATTGTCACATTTTTCATCTATAGTGTGCACTTTTTACAGGACTTAGAATATGAAAATTGATAAACTACAGTGTGGTGTTTCTTCATCATTGAAATTCCTGTCTGTACCCCTCTGCCCTAGAAACTCTGCGTCAACCAGGGGAAAAATACTGGCTTAATGTAATATTCCTTGGGTTTTCCCTTAATACCCTGAGTTTTTCCCATTAAGAGGGGAAAACTGGGTCCTTTGCAGCTAAAAAGTCACATGATACAAAAACACCTCACTGGAGAGCAAACAATGCAGTAGAGTCTTAGAGGAAATTAAATGTTTTAATGGTGTGTTTGTGTTGCATTTCTTGCCTTACTGCATCTTGTGCACTCCAGCAATGTGTTTGTGTCCCATGTTACAGTCACAGTCCTATTCAGGACTACATTCATCTGGATTATGGGTAGAAAAATGAGCCCACAATAGTCTCATGTAAATGGCAAGATGCACTATTTCTGTCGGTAAGCGTGACATTTTGCATTGTCTTGCTGTGTGTACAAAATAGCCCTGCAAGAGGGTCATGTGATATGTCAGCAGATGCCTGATTTTGACATCTGTCAATTCACCATATGGATGTCCTCAAGTAGTAAATGTGACATTTGACATTGGCTTACATGTAGGAGGTAGATGGACAAATGGTTACATGATAACCCATGGTGCTCTACTGTGTGCGATTCATGCATGCAAGAGCTCCACCAACAACTAACTCACAACAATAAATATTTATTGGAACAATCGACACTCAGAGTATACATAGATTTTTATTCACAGTCACCTTGCTAAATATTAATTACACCACATATAAAGGCTAATATACAATAATACCCACTAAAACTAATAATAATTAATTATTATTACTAATTAGTGACATGAGAATAATATTATTTTAAGAATAAATAAAAGAGATGTTTGCCTCCCCAGCAGATTCGTGTGGACCGTTAGAAACGTTTTGGCAGAGGTGGTATTTTGTTTTAGTTACATGACAAACAATGCCATATTTCAATAGTTAAATTTCCCATGCATGAATATATATTGTTGTGCACTATGCCCCTAACCCTCCCCCCCCCCCCCAAAAAAAATAACATTTCTAATGGTCTATCCCTTAATGGATGACTCCCAAGTAGGTGCTGAAAACATTTCATGGTCCCACATGAATAAAAACTAACAAAAATACAACTGAAAAACAATATAGGCTTGACTACTGTAGATATAATTTTGGATAGAATATTAAAGCAGAGTTATTTTTACAATATCCCCCCACAATACCTGCACTGGGTGCTCCCTGTCCCAGGGGGAGTACTTCGGATTTCAAGTGACGGGGATGATCGAATGGGGGAAAAATCAAAACCTCAAAAAACCCCTTGACCAAAATATTAACCCCCAAAAAATCCCAAATGGAATTTCCAAGCCTCAAAATTTTCCAGAAAACTGATATAACATGAAAAATACCCCCAAACATCCCAACTTAATCAAGATGGCCAAAAAAATACTTGCCAAATTTTCCGACCTTAAAAAATCCTGGACACAAAAATTTCGAATGAAAAAATATCCTTCAGTCATCTCCGTCATATTAAATTCAGATTACCTCCCCTGGGCTCTCAGTACATGGTAGGTGATGTTAATAAAAGTCTGTTTACTTAAGTACAAAATGTATATTATCAGTTGAGAAATTCACCAAGTTATACATTTTGATGTGCTGTAAAGACACTCGGAATCGTACATCCAAGTCTCTTAATCATTTCTGATATGACAAGGCCGCCCTAAATTGACCGCTGCTGTTATTTTTACCACTCATTAAGCTCTGACAATACAGCATCTTCTAATCAGATACATGAGCTGAATTGGCCAAATTTGCTGCAGGAATTTGCTACTGTACTGATATTAATATCCAATCATTATAATCAGGTAGCACCAAGAACCTCAACCAGGCTCACCTTCTACACAAATGTTTCAAAGCACTCACCACTACTCAAGACTGGCTGGCCAGACCAGTCCAATCTTAATGAGAATTTCACTATTACCGGTAATCAGAGTTATACAGCCAGATCAGTCTACTTTTAAAATAATAGTATGCATGAAAGTGGTGAATTTTTAGTGAAAACTATTTTTTTCAAAATAGCTGCTACGGCCAGACATTTCTGACTTCTGGTGAATGCCCTAAGAAAACAGTAGTTAATTAATTCTAGTCGGGGACTCGAATGATTTCCACTGTCTCATTTCTCGACAGGTAAATAGAGTGCATGCCAGCTAATGAATCGATCATGTCTTCAGCTAAAAGCAAACTTGATGAACTTCAACTCACTTATCATTCATAGATGAAATATGGCACCCTTCAGTGCAATATTGGTGATAAATAGTTCTTCAATACAAAATTTCTCACAATGTTTTCCCTAGATATTTTATGATACCTGAGTGGTCATTTTGCAGCCCCAAGAAGCAAAAAGTAATGCAACAGGCATAGAACTGAATCCTCCTTTGAAGTTAGATACATGAATCTGGTACAAAGAGGTGTGTCTGAACACAACACCATTTGTACTGGTACCTGCGCACTAGTGATTTAATACCAAGTGTGGACATAATTGCCAATTGCCCTCTTGAAAAGGTTTGAAGTAATGAAGAGCAAGAAATGTGCTTCTTTGCTGACCAAGTTATACATGTATGTTCATTAAGTAAAAGAATTATAATTATTATGTTTTATACAACATATTATCTTTTAAGGACTTGAGAAGAGTCCTTTTTGGTCATTTGCAACAAGTAGACATGATTCATCAAGAGCTGGAATCCATTTTTTTTTTTAGCCTATGACAAATCTAAGTTAAAATAGGAGACCACATGATAATTGTACAGGACATAGGTGTTTTTTGGCAGGTTTGTTAGTAGTTAAGTGAATGTTATAAAGGTCACAGCATTCCTCTTCTTATCAGGTTGGACCGAAGCTCCGTGTAGACTTTCAACTGTTGTTCTGGTAGCAGTGATAAAACTTGCTGTAATACTTTGTGAGGTTGAGGTGCCCTGATGCGTAATAGTAGGAAAAAAGTAATTAGCTGGATATTATTTAATCAATATAATAATTATTAAATTATCTTTTTAAAGAAGGAGGTACATATGTAAATGTATTATTAATAACTTAATACATACCTTATGAATGTGGAGTGATAGACATACACAAACGTTGCCATAAGGAACTGACAATCGAACCTGTCCACTAGTCCTCCATGACCAGGAATAGTGTCTCCAAAATCCTGACAAAAAGTAAGTAATGTATGAATGAGTGAGGCTTCTAAACCATTCTAACAAGGAAATAGGAGAGATTTTTAAAATGATTTGATCAAAAAGTTAAACGCTAAAAGATGTTTAAAATACATTTAAAAAACATTTAAAAAACATTCGTTCACATTTAAAAAACATTTGTTCACTTTTTTAAATGTCTTTTAAATGTATTTTAAAAATCTTTTAGCATTTAACTTTTTGATCAAAACAAGGAAATAATCAGAAATTTGTTGGTCAACTAATAAAAAAACAAAATGTTACCATAGAAAGATGCAGAGGAGGGGTTGGTGGTTAATATGTACAGCTGTAGGCCTTGCAGGCCTTCAAACCTTAATAGACAAGATGCTTTGTTTCTCATCACCAGAGTATAATGTGTACATGCTATGCAGGGCTGTCAAAAAGTTTTAAGAAGCAGGCTGATAATGAGTAGTAGGCGGCCCTGGAACTCGCACCAAAGGCACAAGTTCTTGAGGGTCAAGGCATCAAGGGACATAGTGAAATTTTGAGTCTTGAAATGGTTTTTCCAGCGGTTTTCAGGAGGTATTTTCTACTGTGGACATCATGCTGTTTCGTCAGAATACATGCAAGACTGGGAACAATGCCGTCGAAATGTCCCAGGTGTTCCAGAACATTGCACAGTTCAAACGTTTCACATCGATCTAAACTTGTTTAAATATGTGTTCAATGTCATTCAAAACTGGGAAACGGATGCTTTACAATTTTATTCGACGGTGCTTATTTTTTCATCGCAATATTATAGTAGGAGATGAAAGTAGCTGGCTAAGAATGGCTAACTAACCAGCGGTTTTGGCTGGCTACCGGCCCTCATTGACAGCCCTGCTATGACTAAAGAGGGTAAGACAGTGGTAGACAAGCATCCCTTGCAGGACGCAGAAGCAACTCCCCCAGTTACTTCACAATAATAATTATGGAAAGCATGATAGGATCCAGTGGGATAATATGTGCCTCACTCGTGTATACTGTGCAGTAACTATGGGAAAATACTGTTACACAGGTTTCACCTACAAATGATTACTCTTACTATAAAACTCTACCCACAAAGAATATAGCTAGATCTTATAACCCCATCATTACCTCCAAGAGTTAAAGGGTTACACAGCACATGACAGAGCAGAGCAAATTTTTACCAAGGAAAATAGTAATTAATTGATATTAATTGCTAACTTAAAAACTACCTGTTCTTTGGAACATTTTAAATTTAAAGCTGCTTTGCATGCACAAGACATCCAATTATTATTATTATTCCAGAGTGGCTTGATTGTTTTACCTTCACTTTAAATGCTCTCTTGAATCCACTGGCAAAAAATCCTCCAAATGGAGCAATCAATGAGCAGAATAACGAGAGTGCAATAGAATGGAACTGCATGGGGTAGAGCCAGACATCATCTTGTGACAAACCACCCTACAATCAATTTCAATAACACATGAGCATGCTCAGTTAAGAGACAAAAATTTACTTCTTTAAAAATTTAAAATTACCTAAAGTAGTTAGCACCTGAGGGATCAGCCCTAAAGAGATTCATCAACCTTACAAGTACCTTAACTTACAAAAAGTGTTAAATTTATCTGAGATGACAAAAAAAGATCATGAAAAGAGACCTAAATTGCTTTTTAGTCTGCCTTGCACAAGCAGCGTGATTCATAATCTGCAAGTTGTTTTTCTTCGTATTTAGGACAAAAAAGGGGGGTCATGCTCCCAGGCGTTCCTAGCGGAGACCGTGGAAACTGGCAATAAGAAATGTTGTGTGACCAAAGCCAAGCACGTTGTGCTAACAAAGCTTAGGAAAGATTAAATTTAGAGCTTTTCCGCAACAGGTCAGTCCACGAATTCTATCGCTTGAAAGCGTTGATTACTCTGGAACAAGTGAACACTTCAGTGCTCAAAAAGAAAAAAAGAAGAATTATCTTTATTAGCAAAACTTCAGCAAATGAGTTTTGTGATGAGCATGCAGTTTAATTTTGGCAATGATTGAAATGACACGCCATGTCCTCATCACGTTTTTTACCTCTGGCAATGATCTAAAGGAATGTGGTTCGATTCTCAGCAGCTGTTTGTGGGGAGGAGCGTGAATGACGACATTAAAAATGGCTGTGTAGCAGACTATCCCCCAGACACCCCTTGAAAAAGTAGACTATCAGCCCCTTGTTGATACTGTTGGTTACTCTATTTAAACCTGCTGGCTACTTTAATTTTTATTGAAATGCCTGGTAATTCAAAATAATGTTGTCATGGTAACAGTAAAGTAACTATAGGCAGTGCAGTTCCATTAAGTATGAGTTTTCTTCAGATTTAACAACTCATGCATGCTAAAAAGATTTGCACCACCCATAAAGTTCTAGCAGCAAGTCTTCTCATTGTGAACTACTGAAAGTCCTAAAATAATGGCAACAAAGTTGAAGATTACCAGTATTACATGTTTAGCAGCCTGAATAACTTGAGTCAGAAACATTGTAACATTATTTTAAAAGTACTTACAAATCCAAATTACCAGTATTACATGTTTTGCAGTCTGAATAACTTGAGTCAGAAACATTGTAACATTATTTTAAAAGTACTTACAAATCCAAATTACCAGTATTACATGTTTTGTAGCCTGAATAACTTAAGTCAGAAACATTGTAACATTATTTTAAAAGTACTTACAAATCCCAGAAGATACTTGACTGGTGCTGGGATATTGAAGGCAGTGAGTCTGTACAGTGACGAGGGTTCACAACTGGTCTTGAAGTCTGTTATTGAGCCACTGAACTGATAACATGAAAGATTGTGAGCAGTTTTTGAGGGGCATCAATAAAAATTTAAACATTAAAGTAGCAGTTTTTGAAAAAAGATTGCAATCAAGTGATGGAATTACTCAAGTTCACTTTTAACCTCAAAAAAGCTCAACAAGCACATGAAAAACATTATCAAGGAACATGCTTTCTTATAACTTTTTAGACACGTGAGAAGTGTGAAAAGGACTTCCCCTCTTTTAATTATAATAATCCTGCTGCAGTTTCATTAAAATTATTTTAATAACCTTCAAGCAAAATTCATTTAAGTCAGCTAATTAATTAGCGATAAACTCAGCCTTTTTTGTCACAGCGTGTGCAATTTTAAGGTCTGTATATCTCAGTAAAACTCAACAATGATACATGTATTAAGCCAGAGGGAAAGTACATGTGAAGGCACTTACGCAGGATGTGTTGTTGTACGTAAGGACTATTTGAATGGAATTGGACAGTTGGGTACATGGGTTGAGATTTGCAGATACGGATGCAAATGAAGTGCAATGTTGTCCTTAATGAACTGAACAGGTTACCGAACTACTGTAATATCACATCTGTCTTTATACCAAAGTTTTCTAACTACAGGCACATCTCAAATAATTTTTGAAAAAAAAACTCATAATGGTCAATAAAGTTTGAGCAGTTCTTAAAAATGGCAAAATTATGTAAGTTCACAAAAAATGATAAACAATGAAATTGAAACTCAGAATGAATTTTGATAAAAAAGACTATAGAATTCGATTTACTGCTTTCAGTCAATAAAAGATATGAAACTAAGAAGCACTGAATCACCAAGTTGAGCTTGTATACTGGCGATACAGGTTGATGCTTTAAACCAGCCCTTATTTAACGAACACAGATAACAGGAATATTAAGATAAAATTCTAGGAGTTTTTACTCCGTAATCAAGTCATAGAGATAGACTTGCCAAAACTCCACTGATTTCAATGCCTTAATGGAAGGTATAGAGGGGCATTCATGCAAAAATTGAACCTGCGTGTTGTGCTTTTCAGTGATATTTTAATCTTATTTCTACCTTACGCACAAATATTAAGCCTGGTTTTTACAACATAGTCCATAGTTCGCATTTTACATCAAGTCCGCAGTCCACCAATTCTATACTACATGATTGCACTGAAATCGGTTTGTGAATTGAAGGGAATGGTTGTTATGCCGTGAAAATTGCTTCAATATTTATTTCATATTTAAATAGTTTTTTGCAATGAAACAACTCTTCCTTCGATAAGTCTACAAGTGAGCTCACTGGTTTGATTATAAATATTATTATAAATATTATCATGGACTCGTTAGTTCAATTTGTTATTGTGAACCTATTGTTTGACAACTGCGAACTCGTTGACTGTGTGGAAAACTAAACACAGGCTAAAAATCACATTCTGTGCAGCTATTCACGGCTTATAAACACACAACTTCAAAATGAAGCAACTTAACCCAATTATCCAGTCAAAATCACACACGCTGGCTTCCCCTTCCATCAATTTGTACTTTACCTTTCTAAGCAGAGCTTTTGTCTGTTTGTGTTCAACCTGACTTGCAGGTGATTTGAAGTTGCAAAAATAATCGCACAATTTTTCAGGATGGCCACGGGATACGGGAAATTTAAAAAATAAACAAAAGCAATTTGTGACTCTCATGAAAAAGATCAACCAAAATTTATGATGCTGGCTGATTATGTCGTCCCGCGGAATTAGTTTGAGTTAGTGGCAAGTATGGGTTGACAGAGTTCGGTTTAGAAGTTGATGGTAAGTGATGCATAGTCTTTTGTGTACATTTTAAAAAAATGCCAGTCAATCAAATTTATTTACACATGTTAAGTGGACAAAAGATCATGACCTCACCTCAAGAGGGCAGATAAAGTACTGGTACTGGCACATGAAATGAGATACCTGCAAACAACAACAGATAAGACAGCAGACAACGGATCGTGAGGAAATTTAGAACTAAAATTTCAAAATACAGAAACTAATCTGGCCTGTATCACAGACAAACTTAAGTAAAAAAAATTGTTAATAATTTGCAACTAGTATTTTTAAATTATCAATGTCTACATTTTTAAAGACCATAAAATTAATGATAAGGATAATTTTTTTTCAATTGTTTCAATAAAAATTCAAATAGTCTTCACTAAACCAGAATCTATCAAGGATAAAGGAAGGTGTCTTGAAATGTCAACAGCATTTATTTATGAACAAACAAACTTGATGTACAAAGACAGCCATTTGACAAGAGCACATGGATAAGTGTTAGAAAGACCAACTGCGCATGTCCCTAGTGTTACTTAGCAACCATGAAATATTACTGCATAATATCAACACAAAAGGTTACCATTTTTTTCAATTAAAGTGCAAACACTACAACAAAATCTTGCTAGCCTAAAAGAATTTGTGGTTGAATGTAGCACTGGGAACTCTATTAAGTATCAACTCACACTTACCAACCAGCCATAGATGACTGTTGCCACTCCTCCACCAATGAAACCTTCCCACGTTTTCTTTGGTGACAGCTATCAAATAAACAAATCATTCTCAGATACAAAGGTATAGATTAAGTGTTGGAGGCTAGTCAAAGAGCCATACCAATGATCTCATCTTTCATTTAACAGATACAGTAAATACAAGTGTGTAAGAACCCACAATTTTTGAAGTCCGACCAAAAAGGTTCTTGTATTTTGGGTAGTTATTGGCAGGGTTAGGGTTTAAGGTAAGAAAAATGTATAAACTTGTGTTTGGAATTATTCAACTGTACATTGCAAACATTGTTTTTCATGAAAGAGTCTTTACTTTATTTAGACCTGTTTTTGTTGTAAAATGGAGTACTTTTATTTATATAATACATGCTCAATTGATACCATATTTTCTGGTAAAATAAATTTTAACATCTCAAGGTCAAACTCCTTGAATTGGTTGAAATGTTTATCACAATGTAACTGTAATTCAGATATAAGAATCGGTGCAATCTTGTTTTACATAACAGGTTCTTATATTTTGGAGTATTTAAATGGCAAATTTCTGTCTGAGGGTTCTTAAACCACTAGGTTCTTTATACAAATGGGTTCTTACTGGAACATATTTATTACAAATTAATTAACAACATTATCATTAATAATTATTTATGTAACCTTTCATCCTGGTATTAAAACCAGTCAATCATGTTTGCTTCAAAACTTAAAAACCAGTGAACATACCTTGATAAGAGGTGTCCGGCCAAAAAAGAACCCTGAGATAGTAATCAAAACATCAAACTTGATTGTCAGTGAAAAAAATAATAGAAAGAAGCAACAACACAAAAAGTTAAGATCATAGTGAGTCACAATTCTTACATTGTTTGTAATATATATAATTAATTTCTACAAGAAATCCAAATACTTTTCTTTGTATGCAAAGGTTTTCATGCCCAATGCAGCATTATACATACATTGTCTACATGTATATAGATGAAGTACATACACCTGTACTTAATCTCGTACTCAGATCTAAGTACGGTTATGTGGAAATTTATGAAAAACAAAACAATACTATATTCACGTACCAAAAATGTAGGCAAAGATGTCATTACAAATCACCATACTGACAGGGAGAAAGAACCTGCAAAACAATTATTCCACAAAACACTGATGAGAAGGGAAGGAAAGAAATCAGACTCAGCAGTAAAAAGACAAAAATTTGATAAACTAGTAGTACAAACTATTGGACTGGATGCTCACAAAAAAATGGTCCTAATAAGCTACAACTACCAATTACTTTAACTGAGAAAAAAATCATTCAAATTAAAGTGTTGGAGACAAGCATAATGTATTTGTACCAGACAGTTCACTTTTAAAAAAATGTTTTTGGAAGGAAGAGCTTTCCTTCAAGCACTCTCTGGTCATACATGTTAGAGTATAAAATTAAAACAGACATTTGCAGGAACATTCAGCAGCAGGTACAATACCTGGATTAAAACAGTTTGCCTTCAACTTAATCTTTACTTTGACTTTTATCTGATAAATCAACAAACAATGATGATGATCTGGGACACTGAACACTGAGCGGACCCTTGCTCCACGTTTCCCGCATTCGTGAACTGTAGTATTTTATTTCCTGAAACCATGACCAGCCTATATTAGCCTTAATTTGCTATCCCCAGGTATGATGTTAAAATTATTGTATTTCAATTTGAAAACAAACAAAAAATGTATGTATGTATGTATGTAATGTATGAACTTCTACACTTGCACTGTAGATCCACACAAAGGACTTCATTTTGACTTACCAAATAAGTCCCTCAAACAATGTTTGCATGATGAGGTGTGACTGAGTAACTACAATCAACAGTGTCACATGGGTCCAGCCAAACTGAAAAGCAACAAAAAGGTGCATGCAATATCTTTTACTAAAATTTTCATTCCAATTTACTCTAACAGTCAATTCTACATGACACTGTGTGCACTGCATATCTTGGCTCCTTTAACAAATTACGGCTTTTATGCTCCAAAACATTTCTGTGTTCAACAGAGGTTGTGCAACAAAGTAGTCTTTGAGCCATTGAAATGGAGGCATCACAAGTGTTGGAATGATTCTAGCTACATAAGCTAGGACAGTTTCAGGTGTCGCAGGTGTAAATGAGCCAAGGAAATCAATTTGTGATGTTACCTCTGGGATAACTGTTCCAAGTATAATTATATTGATTTCTCTTCAGTCTTCAGATTATCCAGAACAGTAAAGAACTGTCAGTTAGCTAGTTCACAAAGTAGAAATTTGAAGTGTTTTTTCTTACCAGTGAGAACTGTACTTTGTAGTAGTCCTTTTTTAAGCTAAAAACAAATAAAATAAAACCTGCAAAGCAAAAATCCAGTTTTTTTTTTACCAAAATCAATATATATCCCAGAATCAATAAGGTAAATACAAGTGTGGTAAAACTATGCTCATAAATCCTTTCAGTACCATGGGCCAAGTGAGAGTTTTAGTCCATACTTTATTGGGCAAGACTAAATTAAATGAAATATGCATACATGAGAAAAATGGAAAAGTAAAAAAAGGATAGGATTAATGCCCAAAAGGAAAAGGTACGAACAGGACACTCAGGCCCATTCTGGATGCCTATCCAAGGGCTCTCCACGTAGAAAGTATGTTCAAAACCCTAGCACTAGTTTGTCTGGCATGAATGGCCGGGCCAGTGTTTCTGAGCCTTTGAATGTTCTCCAGAAAATTGAAGCCAGGAAAAGTCCTGTAAATTAAACCCTGCTAAGGTCTGGCTTTGTAGTGGAACTCTGGGAAACATGATCACTTGATTTGGAAAGCGAACACAGGGTGATCGGATTGTAAATTTATTAAAAGTGAGTTTAGTACAAATCCTCTCGTAGAGTCATACGTCTACAAGTGGTGGAGAATCTAAAGTCATGACAACTATCAAAGAACTACAAGGAGTCGTATATGGTCTCGTAACCATCATAAAGCAGCTAACCACAAATGTTTCACACATCTCGCAAGCCGTAGGTCAATTGGGATAACCTGGCCGGGTTCTTCAGAAAATTTAAAGAAGAAGGGGAAAAACTTCATGCACAGCTGATAGAGGCAACTAATAATATCTAAAGGCAGGACTTTCTTGGGCACAACTGTGTCTTGGGGTTGGATATTATAGGAGGAGGAAGTCCCCTGAGTTCTAGCCTGTGCCAGGCTCTCAGATAGTATGGTGGGAACGTATTAAAACGAGCAAAGCGAAAATAAGACGGGCACGACTTGGGAAAGGGGGCGGTGGCGGCGGGAAAAATGGGAGAGAGAGCCTGTTAGCATTTCTTTAACGACCGTCTTCCGCCCATTTTTGTCACGTCTGGATTCGGCTGTCTAAACTGTTGACACTTCAGTTAGCTACAAACATTCTCAAGTTTCTCGCGTGAGCATTGCACGCGACGCGAACTCCTTGTGCAATGTGTGGAAATTTATGTCTTTGAATTCGTTTTCCTGTGAGAGCATCTGTTTTTTTGGCTCTAGTTTATAGCAATAAAAGGGGGCGGTAAGGTTTTTCCTCTGTTGGGTAGGTTATGCTCTGGAAGGTTCTACATTGTCACTGAGCAAATGTGACTTTAGCCGCTTGTTTCACACTGAGAGGTCATGGCACACATATCGATTTACTGTGGTGTTTGTTTCTGGTCGGCAGGATTTGCCCTCTGATGAGAGAGAATTTTCTTTGACCTCTAATTTGAAGCGTAAAGCTTTTTATTGCGACTGAATAAGGGTTTTAATTTTCTCCAAAGTGCCTTCTGGATTTGACTAAAGTGATTTTCTTTAGTCCGTGAATGTAATGTTTTTCTGCAATGTTGTATCACACTGGGCCAAGCTCGTTAGTTTTCTTTGCAGAATGTTAAATTATCACGGATAGTGATTTACAGATCCTGAATTATAAGAATGAAGTGCAGCTTAAACTTAAGCTACATCAACTAAGAAGAATTGCATTGTGACTTAGTAAACCCCAGCTTAATAGTGTTTCTCTTAAAATAGTGTGAGTCTTTTGACTGGAGCGCATAGTTTCTCCCTTGGTAATAATGGAATAAGCTTAACAGTCTTTGGACTGTTTTGTTATTGCCACTTTGTGATCAACAAGGACTCCGGATTACCGAAAACAATTTCACACTTTCCTTCTCTCGCTTTCTTCTCGTCCTCCTCTCCCTCTTCACCGATGCCAAATAGCTGCGGCCGAAAATCCAAGCTTTTTCTATTGTTCCACTTGGTCTCGCATTATAGATATCAGCGGCGAAACGACTATTATCGTAGAGTTTTCTAGGGTTAGAGCAGCTTTAGCCAAGCGTGGGAATAGCTGAAAGATTAAACTTTTTCCGAAACCGGTGGGCATAATACCGAAAACATCTTTACCACGAGCCAAGTCGCAGGCACTCGTCTAAAGCACAAGACAACGCGGATTCATGAAGATCACACGCGCTATTTGCGTTAGCCATCTTGGTGATGACAAACTGATGACCACGCTACTAGGCGATGATGTTAACTGTCACAATTGACCAATCAGAGGGTATATCAGGAGCTGATATACCGGAACAGGCCTTTAAAAAAATGCGTACAGGCTCCGCCGCCCTTTCTCTCCCCAGCCCTCGCGCGTTTTTCACATTTCTTATACCATTACGGAACGGCGCCTGTAGATACGTGTCGCCCGCAAAATCGCGGGTCCCATGACTATTTGCGCGCTCACAAAGGGAGCCGACGCATGTCGCGTCCTTTGATTCAAGACTCAAGTGTTAGGGTATTGTTTCCACGATACAAAGGTAATTTAACTTAAGAAAATCTATAGATCGAAGCTTTCGCGCTACTCTCTGTTTTATAAGGAAATGCAAACGCTCAACTTGATAAATATTTTGACTTCATAACATATTTTAACGATTTAGGCCAGCAGAATGTATAGAATTCCAAGAAAACAATTCAGGAAGCCGAACGGTTTTGAACTGCGCTAGAAGATGTTTTTATCAGTATGCAAATCACCTACCCAATCACTTACTTTCCATCGAATTGAAATATCCTGACTTTTTTTTACCACTTTTCGATTTGATTCGTTTCATTTTATATTATTTTGTGCAAGCTAAGCTCTTTCATGCGAATTTACGCTTTCAAAAGGAAAAAAACTTCGAGGAAACATTGTGTTTACAACCACGGCAATTAGTATCTATTTCGCTTCACTTACGCTTATATGCAAATTACTGTTCATGCGCCGGATTTCGCTGGAGACAAAAATATCGATTTTGAATTCCCAAATGCTTGTCTTTTGGAGCACCCCTTTTATTTTGGCTATAACGATTTTAAAAGCTAAGCTTCAGACTTTTCATTCCAACGTTTTAATGCGGGAAAGCTAGGAGAAATGCTCCAACTGATTTAAGTCACGCAACACGCTTTAAGACCGCATAACTTGATCTTTCTGTTATCTTTTGTTCTTCTATTGTCTCCAAAACAATAACGATGTTTTACCAATTTCCACCTTCAAATAATAGGACACATTTGATTGACAGAAAAATTTGCATTTACTAGCGATGCGTATCTACAGGCGCGATTCCGTAATGCTGAACGACTTTCCACAACCATCTCGGAGCCTGGAACAGGCTACCTGAGTTCTTGCCCAGGGGCCTATTTCTCGAAAGTCATGGCAACTTTTTGGGCCCAGACTCAAATAATTATTGAAATCAAAAATATCTAAAGAATAAGCGCGCAGATCCTACTTAAGAAACCAGTCCATTATGTTTTACTAGCGGACATTATTTGTTTATCTGAAAAACTGTTGAAGCCTCAATGATCTTGAATGCATAACAAAAAAACAGCTCTCCTGGCCCATTGGGGACTTTCATAAGACAGGCCCAAAGACACAATTGTTCCTGATCTACAGCACCACTTTCTCCTTAGCCCAACATTTTGGTGACTCATGACAAGTTCCAAAAATTCCAAGTATAACTTGAGCATGTTAAGTCCACCGGCTCTGGTTGCCAACCTTGCTGATATTTTTAGTTGCATGTTTTATGCAGTTTGTTGAGTGAGACCATTAATTACAAGCAGTTTTTTTCCAGCTCAAATTTAAATCATTATCCTATAGACAAAACATAAGTTATTCAAAGTGAATCGATTTTCTGGTAGCTTGCTAGAGTTTTGCTTGCCCTGGTAGTGAGGCAATCAGATTTTCCAAGCCCTTTATTTCAGGTTAATGATTTTTTACATTAATCAATTGACAATACAGTTGAATCCCAATAACTCGAACCTTCAAGGGAAATCGAAAAACGTTCGAGTTGGCTTGAGTTCAAGTTATCAGGAGTGCAAAGAAACTGCAAAGAAACAAAACTAATTTACTTTGAGTTAGCGGGAGGTTCAAGTTATCAATGGTTCGAGTTACCAAGGGTAAAGTTGCAGTAAATGTATGAAGGAAATCCAGGGGAAATAGATTTTGGTTCAAGATTGCATGAGGTTTGAGTTAGCGAGGGTTCGAGTTATCGGGAGTGGACGGTACATTTTACAATGCATTGAGAATGTAAACCTGTTTTTTTTTTTTTTTACAATTTTGCATGTTTGCAATAAGGTATTCTTACCAATAAGGTAGAGTGCATATGAAATCAGTCTGTGATATGGGATGTATGTTTTAACCACTTCCTACCAAAGAAAGAAGAAAATGTTACGAAAACTCTTGGCACAAACATATCTAACTAAAACTCAAAACACACTCATATTCTCTAGTCCTGATAGTCAGGCACAAACTTTGCAGACTAAATCCAGTTTATATGTAGGAAAATGGTCCCGGGAAAGAAGGTCACCCTGCGAGCTCAGTCAACTCAAGTGAGTGTTTAAAGGCGAAAAAGGTTGACCCCTTTGCTGAGCCATCAGAGTTTGCACATGCTCCAATAGTCTTGCCTTGACTAAGTTGACATGGCAGGTCACCCTTCCAGTGGAGCCAACGTTTTGTTTCTCATGCAAACAGTTTAGCAATTTTTGTAAGGTAATAGGAAATGTTGGTTTGCCCAGGGTACAGTATAGCTCAGGTAGGTATGTGCTCCTTCTGGGGACCAGTATTCTCCATTATAAATGTGGCCAAAAACTTTAAAATGTACAGGGCTAAAAGAGGCTGGAATTTACCTCTGATTCATCATCCACTGGTGGGTTTGGGTTTCCGTTGAAATAATCAGTTATGCTTTCACCGTAGAAGAAGAAGTTTGCACAACCAAGGAAATACCTAATAAGAGATGAAAGGCAATCATTTCAGCTCACTAATGCTGAGAAAAATGGGTTATTTATTAAACAGGGATTTCCCCACAGTACTTGATGACAATTCCTGATTTAACTATTGTATATGTGCATCAAACTAAGCATCATGCTGAATTTTGAGACCAGCAAATCACCTTTTTGAGCCTGGAAAGTTCTGAGATTTTTTCCTGTATTTCCTACACTTTCTAGTTACCAATGGTTTGCAGCCCATAGTATTAATTTTGGTGAAAATTCCTGATTTAGCTATTGTATATGTGCATCAAACTAAGCATCTGTGCCAGGTTCTGAGACCTGCATATCACCTTTTTTGAGCCCAGGAAGTTCTGAGATATTTTCCTGTACTCCCTACACTTTCTTTACCAACAGTTTGCAGCCAGTTTTCAGCAACCTGCTGTTCTTAACCCTTTAAGTCCCAACGATGACCAATATTAATTTTCTCTCAACAATATCCATACATAATCAAGAAAAAAGGTTGAATGCTCTCTGATCTCTAAGCAAATTCTCTCAACTATTTCTTTAAGGAAATGTAAGGAGATCATTCTGGAGAATTTGTATGGGAATATTAGGCCTTAAAGAGCTCATAACCCAGTCCTTTATAGGCTTATACAGCTAACTCCTATTATTGCAGAAATCCTTAAGACTGCAAGTTAGTGTACATGATAACAGAAGTCCATAACAGCAGAGTACAAGAAGAATTTCTTTATAGAAAACATTAGAACAGCTGTGGATGATATGCTACAGAAAAAGCAAAATATTGAATAGGAAAGACAAGATGATGATACACCGTAAAATACAAATGAAATAGATTTTATTGGTGTCTTAACATCAATTTTGAAAGACAACACTGTCTTGATGTCTGTCAAAACAAGAATTACATTTTGATTTAGAACAATAACACTGTGATGCCAGGATCCAAAAAGTGTCTGCAGCAGTGGGGTATTTTTGCAATTGTTAGAGGTCTGAAATTTTTGTTAAGGATTCATCTTTTGTCCATATTATTAGGGTGTCCATATTAGCGAGGTGTCTGCAAGGTAAGAGTTGGCCGTACAAAGTGTACTTATGAAAGTGGAGCTTCTTATCATTCCCAGTACTTGCTATATGGCCCCATCATTTCTTTGACACAATGATTGTACATTACTTGTGGTTCAATTTTGCCCTTGGTTTAGATTATACATGTATTTTCCTTTGGTTTGGGGTAACAATAATGTATAATAGTGAATTTGAAACAAAAGAAAATAAATTAACACCACAGATAAAATTGGACCACAACATACTGTGTATGCCTCTCACACTCAGTCTAAAGCTTTATTATCAATAATCTTCCACTGGCAACAGGTACTATCACAGAAGCAATTCAGTATTAAACCTTTGTGGTAGCAGTTATTTCGACAGAATTTACTTACCAACTTAGCGATCTAAACCAAGGAAGATTGTGCTTTTGATACTTTTTATGTCCAATGGAAATTATTTCATGGTAACACTTGATTTGAATACACTGAATCTGAACAAATCAAAAGAAAGAAAAACTTTGAAGTCTAATCAA
Source organism: Porites cylindrica (assembly GCA_964035525.1). Taxonomy (NCBI): domain Eukaryota; kingdom Metazoa; phylum Cnidaria; class Anthozoa; order Scleractinia; family Poritidae; genus Porites; species Porites cylindrica. Next base: position 55,602,140 of record OZ037776.1, read on the forward strand.
ACTGAAGAAAAATGCTCTTCTTCTTCCTTAAGCTCAGTATTTGAAAGTACATGTTTTCAATCACATGCTTACAAAAGGGGCGGGGGGATTCTTCATTGCTCTCATCTACTCCTGCAAGGAGATCTTTTAAATGATTATACACTGCACACTATGTAATTACATATTCTTTTCATTCCAACCCCTTCCTTAGATAACTAGCATTATACAAGGTTCATACAAAAAAATGCAACCATTTTTCAAGGACTTTTCAAAGACCACATTAGATTTTCAAGGACCACCTACTAGGAATATAATGTCACAGATTGTATAAAAATGCACATTCCCAGTCTATTCTAATAAGACTTTAAGGCTCGAACTGTTTGCTTCACCAACACTTTTCAGTTCACTTGACTTACATTGTAAATTGGTAGTTAATAATTAACTATCAATAATTATCATTGCATACAAAAACATAGAGCAATTTATGTAAATAATCTTTAAATTCTCTGAGCTATGATTTGTATTCTTCCTTGGACAACCAAAAAGTTTCAAAAAACACTTTCCACGCCCCTCAATTCAAAGCTGAAGAAAATTAAAGGACTTTTCAAGGACTTGCACAGAAATTTAAGGACTTTTCAAGGGAAAAAGGAATTCAAAGACTTTTCAAGACTGTGCAAACCCTGTTATATCTGTAACAAGTCAAATTTGATTTCAGGTTAATTTTCATTTAACCTAGGTTGGTTCAAAATTTCTAATGTCTCCTAGTCCTAGAAGACAAAGGAAATTACGAATCAACATGGTTAAAAAAAGTCTCCCCTAAAATCAAATTTGACCTGTAACAGTATACTTAAAGACACAAGGATTAAAATCTTGAGTGATTAAATATACTACTACGGAGGAACCTAGTAGTTCTAAGTCCTTCTCAATGAAAAAGTCTAACGATAAACTCACCAACAAGATTAAGGCAAAAGGGCCAAAGTAAATAATAACAGCAAACCCAACAAACATCACCAGAGTAAACATTCCTCTAATCCACCAGTTTCTCCATCTAAACAATTACAAGAAGAACAAAGTTATTACGAAAGTTCAGTTCGCTTTGCAAGTAAAGCAGGACTATTACTAAGGTAAAATAATTTTTAGAATACCTGACTGATGATAAAAGTAGGAGGCAAAAAAGGTTGATTTGAAATTGAATTTTTGGTCATAATTCAGCCTGTGATTGTACCAAGACTTGAAAAAGTCCTGTCCAGTATTCCGGGACAAGTAGATTTTTTTGCAGGGCAAATAATAGGGGCCTTAAGATGAGAGGATAATAATGGCAGCGAAAAAGTTGATTAAAAAATGAATTCCGTTTTTCAATTTTCATCACGGTTATTCCAACTGGCTTATTTTGTCAAATGTAGCAGCGTACAAAGAAAGTAGTGTCCGATAGCCCGGGGCTAGTGGATTTTGCTATCGCGCTAGTGAATTCCGTTTTTAACTTGCCCAATGGGCAAGTGATGTTTTTTGAGCAATTCGAATAAAGGAAGAACTGTGAAATCAATTCTGCTCATCAAAAAGCTTTTGGGGCTCGTTCAAATGATATCTGGGCTAGTAAATGCTAGCTTCAGCTTGCCCGAATGGCAAGCTGTAAAAATGATTTTTTTTTGCACCCTGTGTAGGCAAACTCTTCAGGGTCTGAATTCCTAAGACCGCCACCCAGGTTCAGAAAGAGAAAGAAAATTTTGTCAGGCTTGTTTACGTCCTCCATAGAATATGTGACATATGACAGGCTTACATCACATAGTCATACAGGGCGATCACTAAGATTTATCATTGCCAGGTATACGCAATTAGTTAGTGGTGAATTGAACAACTAGGACCGTTGTTCTTTTGGGTTCTATTTTCCTTTCTTTCAGAATCCTGTGAATGCATAGAGGGTTCATGCTAAAATAAGCTCAACAGTCTATTTTATCTGGGAGATTTGGTGACCCATAGGGGAGAACAGGAGATCTGCGATCCATTTCACCTGGGAGACTCATGCATAAACAGAGAGAGTTGTAGTTTTTGTTTACATATCCCCCAAAATTTTGCATAACTACAGTTTGCAATTTCTCCTGGATGTTACAGTTGTCCCAAGAGAAAGCAAGAACCATACTTCTGCAAAATTTTGGGGATAAAGAAAATGTTATGGGCAATAAGAAAATGGTGAATTGTTAGCATTTGGGATGTAGTCAGGAAGCACTGTCACGCAGGGCGCTCATTTTTCATTTTCGCTAAACATTTTGAGTAGAAGCAGGCAACATGGCTTAAAATCTTCATCTTGCCATCTTGATTAAGAATTGTGCTGTTGCCCACTCCAAATGTTATGATATCTGTCATTAAGCGGGTTTTTTGTCTAGGCCCTCGCTCCTGCAGCATGAAGACGAGGCTGAACTGTAACATTTATTTAAACCCAATAAAAAGTGCACAATACGATGGGAAAATAGCTGAATCTTTGCTACTTGACGTTTAAAGCCCGATAGACAGTAGTGTGGGAGATAAAATGCGTCACGTGATCAGTTATGAAGAGTCACGTGACTTTCCAATAAAATCTATTTTAAAGCATAAAAGACGCTCTATTCACACTTTCCTTTAAAATAGTTTTCAACTTACTGACGTTTGTCATTTCGATTTACACATCCAACAATAAAAACACAAAAATGCAATAGGTGATCAGCTATGATGGGTCACGTGACTAGATAACAACCATTGAATAGATACTGAATTAGTCTTAGCTGTGTAAATAACGTGATTGATTAATTGTTTCAGTAAGCTCTTCAGGAATTATTAGTGGGATCTGTATCTCTCGTCGTTCTACGAAATGCTTCCCTATTTTGAAGATGCTTCCGCAGACTGCCCCTCGGGTCCAGCAGGCATTTGAGAGTGGCGACTTTGTCACAAAGGAGACAGCCAGCACCTTCAATCAAATTCCTGACGACCAAGCACTGGGGCATGTGAACAAATCGGGACAGGTAGCTGTAGGCCTTATTTGAATTACAGGGACAGACTCGACTCGAGATCGCTGGTGTCTTACCTACAATGAGCGCACCAAACTGTCAGAAGACACCAAAGAAATGTTTAAGAGAATGCACTAGCGCCAAAGATCTGCGGAAAGCCAGAATGCGACAAGATGCAGAGGATGTAGCTAAGCTGGAGGCGCAGTTTACGAAATAAGAGGTCTTCCGATGTACGTCTGACTTAGTTGTATTTACCACTGGAGATGTGGCAAGCAACGCCATTAAACAACCGTTGGGGAAATTGGTAAGAAAGTCATCAAAGAGTTCGTTGAAACCAGGCTAATGAAGAAAGAAATAAAGTTTCATGACACTCTAAAGCAACAGAAGGTGAAAACCTTTGAGACACTTTACACTGTACCAGTCTCAGTTGATAAGAGCAAGACAATCGCCATGAAAGCAGACAAAGATCTCTCGAGAAGGGTGATAGTAGCCTTGGAATCCGGTCGTGATGTAGATGTGAATACGTTGCTTCAAAGCGAGCTTGCTCCAGTCCCAAAGTCACTTGCTACCTTAGACGGAAGTCTACGAGAAGCAGGGAAGTCGGATCTTGGTACCATTTTATAAGGAAATGTCTGTAAGAGCCAAATGCCCATCAGCAGGAGTCAAACATGCACTATTATTGATGGAATGGCAGCTGTTCAGTCCCTCGCCAACTCTTCAGGAGCAAAAACCTTTGGTGAGTGGAGTGACCGATTTCTTCTTCACGTCACTTCCCATTTTTTGGACAGATCTACAAGGGTAGCTATTTGACAGATATGTCAAGAACTCGATAAAAGGAGGAACCAGAGACATGCGCAAGGAGAAAAAGAATACAGAAGAATTAAAAAAGAATACATGTCTTGATGCACCCGCAATGTGGATAACAGAGATCAGAGAATTGGAAACTGGGAAAGGTTCTAGAAGATAACAAGGCTAGCCTAGCTCATTTCCTCTCGACTGACATCTCGGAGAGTTACAGACCGCCTCCTGGGCGAGAGCGGGTGATCAATGGAGGCTTCAAGGATACACTGACGGTGTGGTCATCTGACACATCACGACAAGATATAAGGGAGCTCGCATCAGATCATGAGGAGGCAGATACTAGAATAGTACTACACGCCCGAGACGCAGCAGCAAGAGGGTACAAGCAAGTCAACATTTTGTGTCGTGATACGGACGTTCTTGTCCTCCTTTTGGCACACTGAGAGCAGCTTTGCCAAGAGATATGGATGTTTGCGGGTACATCAAGACAAAGGCGTTTACATACCAGTTCACAGAATCCCGCTCTCCGAGGAGAAGAGGAAGTCGCTTCTGGCATTTCATGCCATTAATTACTGGCTGTGATACGACAAGCCAGTTCTATAGTGTGGGCAAGGCATAGGCATGGAAAGTCTTCGAAGATGCACCTGACCTCTTGGAACACCTTGGAGAAGAAAGCCAAATCAGTGCTGAGGTTCTTGCCAAAGCTGAAGCCTTTGTATGCAAACTCTACAATCCGGGAACACAAGCGGTGGAAATCAACAAAGAAAGAGCAGCAGCGTTTCGCAAATCCAAGAAAGATCTCGACACCCTACCTCGAGCTCCTACTCAAGATGCACTGATTCTCCTCATAAAGCGGGCAAACTATCAGACCATCGTATGGAATAAAGCGCTGGAACCATGTCCTTCTCTCCCAAAGCCTGAAGACAGCGGATGGTACTACAGTGAAGGCCTTCTGAAGCCAAAGTTAATGACGCAAGAAGAAGTGTCAGTGGCGTGTTTACAGTTAGCATACTGTGAGTGCTCCCGAGAAGGCGGATGCTGTGTAAACCGACACTGCACTTGCGTTCAACTATCTCTTTCCTGTTCCAAGGCATGTAAATGTGGCGACAGGTGCGGAAACAACAGGAACACTGCAGCAGAGGCGAATGAAGCATGACCTATAACTTTGATAAGGTGGAAGTCACATGGTGGTCTTTTGTAATATAAGATACTTTGCTTGTGGTTTATAAGCTTGCATTTCTGGCTTAAACCGTGCAGCCAAGTAGAAGAAAGTGCAGTCTTTTTACATGAAAAATCCTAACTCATGGGAAATGTTACATAGGTTGTAAATGCTATAGAATGACTGAAAATAAAAAAGATTTCATTATATCACGTGACCCATCATAGCTGATCACCTATTGAATTTTTGTGTTTTTATTGTTGGATGTGTAAATTGAAATGAGAAACGTCAGTAAGTTGAAAACTATATTAAAGGAAAGTGTGAATAGAGCGTCTTTTATGCTTTAAAACCGATTTTATTGGAAAGTCATGTGACTCTTCATAACTGATCACGTGACGCAGTTTATCTCCCACACTACTGTCTATCGAGCTTTAAACGTCAAGTAGCAAAGATTCAGCTATTTCCCCATCGTATTGTGCACTTTTTATTGGGTTTAAATAAATGTTACAGTTCAGCCTCGTCTTCATGCTGCAGGAGCGAGGGCCTAGACAAAAAACCCGCTTAATGACAGATATCATAACATTTGGAGTGGGCAACAGCACAATTCTTAATCAGGATGGTAAGATGAAGATTTTAAGCCATGTTGCCTACTTCTACTCAAAATGTTTAGCGAAAATCGTTTTGTGGCGAGCTGCCTCCTGACTAATGGGGGAGGGGGCAGTGAGGGTCATATGTGGAATGTGGTACCATTATAAAAGTAAGATGACACTAGATTCTTGATCCTCGCGAGAATCAAGACTCAATTCTTCATGACTGTTGCAACTTGATTCCCGATGTTCGATTCCTGCGAGACTCACCAAACCGGAGTGGTCTTGGTTTAGTTTTGAGTAATTTGCTCTTACTCTCGATACTCAACTGCTGAGAGAATCTACAACCTTTGTTCAAGTTTTGAGTAATCTTCTAACTTCTTTGATGTCAGACAGCTCTTTCTACTCTATAAAATAACAAACTCTCTGCAGTGTTTGATTCCTTCGAGAAATGCCTGAACTATACAAATTCAAGATCCGCTAGCAGTTGACAGCTGTTCAGGGAATTTGCATTTGTTGCATGGCTCAGGTGATATGTCGAAACCTCAACAATCTTACGCATACAGTCACTTGCCCGTATAAACCATGCCGTGTTGCGTTACATGTATGTCAATGTCAAATTATTGAGAAATCAGTCACGGGTGAATCTTTTATTTTATGTCTCGTGAGACTTGATCCTTGACTCAATTCACGATAACTTGTTCTTGATTCACACAGGAATAGAGAATCAACTCAAGAATCGAGACTCGTAACGGACTGTCAACTTACTTTTGAACAGTAATGTATTTTACAGTATTGGATGATAAAATTAATAAACTTATGTTGAAAACAGCTCATTACTTGGGATTTAAGCTTGACAGGAAAGGCATGCTTTCTTGTTCTGACGTGGCTGCAGCAAGACTACTAGTTTCTTCCCTGGTATCCGTTTCTTGATTTTCCTGCAAATACATCAAGAGGCAGCAAGAGGTTTCATTTGAATGGTAAGGCCCAATTCAGATGCCAAACTTTTCATGAGCCAAACCAAATTCGAAGTGAGGTCAAGCCAAACAATTAAGACTGGCTCAATTGATTCACATGCCGATCTTAATTCCAGGCAAACTAAAATCAAAAGGGGAAAAATGCTCTCGGAGTTAAAGTACTTGCAATATACTTTATCGTAATTTATGCTTTAGGTCTGGCACAGGAAAAGTTTGGTGTCTGAATCGAAGCAGTTCTAAAGTTGCTCCAAAGGAGAAGTTCCCGGCCGGGCTAGGCGGGAAAAACGGCTGAGCCATTCCACATTGAAATAGGCATTCCTAATTGATTCAGATGCCGAACTTTTCACGTACTTATTTCAATGTATTAGGTTCGGTCCTAAGGGAAAGTTCATTTAATATGACAAGGGGGGGGGGATGAAGATATTGAGGGGGGGCTCCGAAAATTTTTAGACACCCGAAAGGGGGGGGGGGGGGGCCTCTGAAAAAATTGTTGCACTAGGAGGGGGGGCTCCAAACATTTATATACTTCAAAACCAACACATGACATCATCATACAGATCGGATGGTTTTCAACTCAACAATTTAATGACCTGTGCAACCCCGCTCCGAAATTTTTTCGACTACCAAGGAGGGGGCTCCTAAAAAATTGAACCGCTAGCGAGGGGGGCTGCTAAAATTTCAAGCTTTGAGTTTCAATATCTTCATCCCCCCCCCCCCCCTGTGATATTAAATGAACTTTCCCTAAATGTACAGTATTTTGTTCACACGAAGTTACATGTACACTGTGCATGACAGATTTAACCCTGTACATGTAAGCCCCGATATCCACTTACATATTCTCCCAAGTGATCTTCACTCTTTCCTAAAGAATTAGTTGGAAGAATTTGTTATCTCTTGATGTTTTGATTTTGTGAAGAGAAAATTGAAGTTGGTCAAACTGGCCTTGGGGCTTCAAGGATTAAGACAATCAACTTTGATATGTTCTCTATTTACATGTACCACAACTAATGCAGCACTCAATGTCAATTACTGAAACATGCAGGTGCACAATTCTCCAGAAGCTCCAGCTTATACATAATTTTTGCGACAAAAAAGCAGATGTAATTAAGCATTTAAATATTACCCCTGCTGTACGAACAATATTATTGTACTGCTATGAAATTTTAAGACAGCTTTTAAAGAGAATATTTGGATATTTTTAGTAATCACATGACATTCGAGGTTATCCTGTGCTTCCTTCTAAGACCGGTACAACAAGAAATCCAAATGTTACCAACATTATACAGAGGTGGCCATGCAATCATTAATTAGGAAACATTCTCCATTATTACAACAAACATAAAGACGGCTGCACGTAGCGAAATAACAGTTTCACTTGTTTCTTCTAAAATTTCAACTTGGAGTTAAGGAAAACAGCTTTCTGAGAATCAGTATTACATGTGGCACTTATTATTCAGCTTCACTAATTGAAAGTTTTAAGCTTTAATTTTGCATCACCAATGCCATTATGTGTGGTCTACAACAGACAACAACACGACTGGAGGAACGCAAAAATAAAATAGCCCATTTTTAAATAAAAAATTTGAACAAACGTCAAGTGCATGCGAACAAAAACAACTGGAAAGATCGATCACTTGATCAGGACAGTTCTTCGAAGTCGCCTGTCATTTACAAAGTCGCGCAAAATTTGAACGATCTGTTGATATATACATCTATAAATTAAAAAAACTGGTATTTCCGAGAATTAGTGAACTCGTCTCAAAGACGGAATTTTCTACAATGCATCAAGGATGACAGCGCAATGAATAAGCAAAAACTAAAAAGAACGACTCGATTTATTAGCTTCACCAACCTTCATTCCTTCCAAAAGATTTTCGCTGGACCCATTCGCTGCTAGGCCTTCTTTACCACGTCTTCTTGTGGCACTTGATTCTGTGGACATCTCCCAGGGAGAGTACCTCCTTCAGCACCGTGTGTCTATTTTCGGAGGCCTAGTTTCACCATAAGTGCATGAAAAATTGTCCACTGCAAAATGAACTTTACACTCGGTCTAGATTAACCTACCCGCCTAGCATCATGGGAGAAAGGGGTGTTTTCTAGGGGAAGTTCCCATGTCGTTTAAATGACGTGGTATCTTGTACTAGAGTGTTAACTGACCAACGTGATATGCTACTCAAGGTTTTCAACATGGTTGTCAGACTTGAGCAATTTCAAGTTATTTCAAGCGGTATATTATATATTGAATAAGTTTGCGTGTGTGCTTCCTAAATAATAAGTTAAGTGAGCACTCATGTCTGGAAATGAGAGTAACAAAAATAAGGAGGTCCCTCTTTCTGCGAGAAAGACTCCACTGCTGGGGGCAAGAGGCCGAGGTAGGCTCATGTTCGGCTCATTCTAGATTTAAGCTTATATTTAAGCAATAGGAAACGTTTACCATGTTTGCATAGCCTGAAATAAACACGAGAGGGGTTAGGAGAATTCGAGGTAGTTATCCTCTCGGGTTTGCATAGCTTTCGAGAATTCTCCCAACCCCTCGATTGTTTGTATCAGGCCGGCTATGCTATTCCCCGAGAAAAACTGCAAAACTTTTTGTTATGGCACTGATGGAAAGATAAATTCTCACCAGTCGCGAAGTCTTGTACACAAAGTCTTGCAATCGTAATCAGTTTTTGTTTTACAAAAAGGATGCTTTCCAAAAGGAACAATATTTCAGAATACCTGGCCACATCATTTACATTTGTCAGAACGCTTTAAAGAACGAGGTATAACACAGTACAAGGCACTTTTGTTATGAAATGATATACAAAGAAGTGGCCGGGTATTCTGAAATTTAGCCTTCTTAAATACGGATTTTTCTCGCTTAAGAGTGACTGTCTGTAAAAATCGACCAAAATCGACTTTTTGTGGCACAAGTTCAAAATTCGAATTTCGCTCATTTTTGGCTCATCGATAACCCTTAATGAGTAATGAAACATGCTGTAGTTAGTTTTCCCAAATAACATATTCTTTTGTTCAAATTCGAGAAAACGCATTTTGCCGGTTCGGAGCTCAAAATCCACTTCCGGTAAAGCGAAATTTTACACAAATTCAATTGACTCGTACGTCAAACCACAACGATTTGGCAGCCTTTGTAGAACACGAATAGTTTTTATGACCCTTTCTTTCTTATAAGACGATAAATTTGTGAAAGCTGTAATAAGTTTGTGGCCAAAAAGATATTGTTAAAAATAGGCCCTATTGACAATTTCTACCGTTCAAAATTATAGGGTTAAAATAATGTAAATTTTTACAATGCGCTATAACTTAGAATTTCACAAATTGACTTTCTACGGCTTAACTAGGCCCCAATCTATCAGAAAATCGAAACAAATCTCTGGGCAAACGATTTTAAGTAGCCCGCAAGACGCCGAGTTCAACCCTAATTTTGCGAAAAATTGCGACATTCCAGTGGTTAAAAATAGCGTGACACGGCCCGTCACGCCAGCGGTGTTAACGACAGATTCACTTTCAACATTCTATTCAACGCTGATCACATGCCAAATTCCAGCATACAATCTATATTACATCTTTCGATACATTTATCTTATTTAGAAGAGTCATTTTGTTTGGATACAATATATAGTGTAGAATTGCCCAAAAGTCGGCTTTTTTGAGCAACGTCGGCAAGACGTCGACGACCGAGCCCAACGAAAACAAACTTTGAGCAAGTACAGTGGTGTGTGTTATTAATTTAAGCATGCGTCAAAAGGCATAAATACATTAAATTTAAGACAGGGATAACCAATATTAACTAATTAGAACTCTTTTTTTTTCTCGCGAGTTTTCTCTTTCAAGTAATTATGTATAAGTATAAATGTACGTTTCGATGTATTACTATCACGCTTATAAAGTTACATTGTAATGTTTCAGAAAACATTTTAACTCGTTTCGATCGACGATAAAACACCATCATCGAAAACAAATCCCCAAAAACTTTCCTCTGCAGCAAAACGAAAAATAGAAAAAAAGTGTAGTTTTACTAATGCTAAAGCAGGAATAGTTGCAGTGTGATCATGAGCTTTTAAAAATGGCAAATGCTCCTAAATGGACATCTATAGATCCCTTGCATCGCCATTGGAAAAAAACTCTCTGGCCCACTATGAACTAGCCTATTCCAAGCATAGTGGACGGTGGACAGTGGATAGTGGATAGTGGATAGTGGACAGTGGCGCGAAATGGGGAACGGAGGAAAACAAACGTGAAAGAGAGTAAGAGGGAGAGAGTAGGAGGACCTTTCGCCCTCTCTCCCTAACCCCGCCCCTTCGCCATTTTTTCTAACCCACTTTTCTTTGCGTTTCCCCAACTACCTTAAGGCCTGTTACAGGTTAACTACGTCCTTCATTTACAAATTTTTATGGTATATACCGTATTTATTCGATTAACCACTCTGGGCGCTTATTAAATTTTTGGACCTTGAGAGTGGGCGCTTATTCGAGGTGGGTGCTTATTCGAGGCTGGGCACTTATTAAATTTTCGCCATTCTCAGCAAGTGTAGTATGTTAGTTTTGCAGCAAAACAATAAATGGTAAAAACAAAAAGCGGAGATGTAACAAAGCAAGGTTTCTGTAAAATGCTCTGAAGAAAACTCCGTCTTCGGGAGGGTCTCTTTATTACTTATTATCTCTTATTTGAGTTTGTGTGGGAGGGAGTGAGGTGGGGGTGGTCGCTTATTAACTTTGCTGCCTTTAGGATGGGCGCTTATTCGAGGTGAGCGCTAATTCGAGGTTGGGCGCTTATTCGAATAAATACGGTATTCAACTTGAGCGTCGAGCACTTTTGGCGCTTTGTTATTGATCAGCAGGAACAGATTTGTTAGTACTAACTTTTCAACTGCTTTTAACTGCTTTTTTCAAAGAGTCCTCTTAGTTTGTTTTAATGGGTCATAGTCATGCAGTAGCTTCATGATTCATACACGTTGTTATACAAGTATATGCTCCTCTTGGGGCATCCATGTAGCTTTTTTTTTTTCAGTTTTGAGAGCCCGCAAGGGTAAAAACTTCGAAAAGAACTATTGCACCAATACTTAGTCTAAAATATTTTTTTTCTTTAAAATTGCTTCAAGGAAATTAGTTTTTATAAACCAAATGGCATTGATTGGCAATGATTTAATTCGCAAATATCTCTCAATGCAAAAAAATATTTTGTTCTGTTTATATACCATTTTTTGAGGGAAATCGCCAGTCTGAAACTGAACATGAAAGTGTGTGACGCTATCCCAGGGACCCTAAATGTTGTGTCTGAAAAAAATGCTGCAATCAATGAGAATAATAGGTTTACTGAAACATTTAATTTCGAACTGGCTTTTAATCTGCCTTTAAGTAAATTGTTTAAAGCATATCTATCGGTAACACTGGCGTGACAGGCCGTGTTACGCTATTTTTAACCACTGGAATGTCGCGTTTTTTTTGCAAAATTAGGGTTGAACTCAACGTCTTGCGGGCTACTTAAAATCGTTTGCCCAGAGATTTGTTTCGATTTTCTGATACATTGGGGCCTAGTTAAGCCGTAGAAAGTCAATTTGCGAAATTCTAATAAAGAAAGGGTCATAAAAACTATTCGTGTTCTTCAAAGGCTGCTAAATCGTTGTGGTTTGACGTACGAGTCAATTGAATTTGTGTAAAATTTCGCTTTACCGGAAGCGGATTTTGAGCTCTGAACGGGCAAAATGCGTTTTCTCGAATTTTAACAAAAGAATACGTTATTTGGGAAAACTAACTACGACATGTTTCATTACTCATTAAGGGTTATCGATGAGCCAAATATGAGCGAAATCAAATTTTCAACTTGTGCCGACCGTGGGTCGATATTTACGGAAAGCCACTCTTAAAATGTCAGCTTAAGAGAAAAAAAATTGACACAACATGTTTGTAAAGTTTCAGTCAATGAGGGAATGGATAAATAAGTAAACTTGTGGAGTTTTCAACTCAAAAACTTTTTAAATTCGTGCTTGTGCGATTAGCACGTAAAAAGCAAAGCATCTTGATGTCACAACCATGTTTACTTACTCTCATGCAAATACACCTCTCACCCAATCAGAGCGTGCGCACTATCTTAGTTATTTTGTAAAAAGGATTAGACTATGAGTAGTCCCTCATCTTCCCTCAGGAATAGTAGAGCAAGCGAAATTTGAGCACCCATAAAAATCACCCCACATGAGAAAGGCAAGAAGCAGTGGGAAGAGAGAAAAATGAGGGACTACAGACAAAGCCCAAGCTTTTGACCCTTCAAAGCCAACTGATTTTGGAGTGTGAAGTTCTTATTACCTTTCAAATCAATTAAGCACATCCAAAGGGATTCCTTCTCTCATTGAGCTGTTATTGCTCTTGTCATCGGTAAACTACACGTCATCATGTTCTCGTGAATGCTACAGCCCACTTTCCTAATAATAGTGATAATTATTTGCCAAGTAAGTTTAGAGGCAAAATAATGGACTACTCACGAAGCCTATTTGAAATCTACTGTTCTGTTTGTTCAGTGAAAATGTAAGTTTACGGGTGTAGTTTAGGAGCATCATGCTTTTTTATTATCAGACAATCTCTTACCTTGTTTACAAAGTGATCAAAGCATTGCCAAGTTACTGTAATCTTTTCTGAAGGCAGGAAGAAACAGTTTTCCTTTTTTTCATGATTTGTGCCCCTGTAAGTAAAAAATCACACCTTAGGAAAATATATGACATACAAAACTGCTTTAAACATCAGTGGTTTATCATTGGGTTACATTTCCTGTTTTGATAAGAAAGGAGAAAACATTTTGATTTTCTAGAGAACCTTAAGGTGGTACCGGAGGCTAATGTGACGATGTCAGAATCATGCGATTTTCGACCAGCTTGAAGCTAGCCAGTACTTAACATTGTATGCGAAGTTTAAGTTCAGGGTGATCTCACTGAAGTGAGATATAAGCAACTAAAGTTTTGTTTCTAAGACCAATTTCGTGGGGAAAACTGGGAAAACTGAGAGCTATAAATACAGTTGTAGCTAAAAAAAATTGTATCCGGAGCGGGCAAATTTGACAGTTTTAAATTTATGTCCAGTTGTGATTGCCAAACAGTCACACGTCACAAACTCTTCTGTGATACGAGCAATTTACTTCATATTTGGGCTAATTTAGAAGTAATATACTATTTATCAACTTTTTTCTAACATATCAAAGCACCTTGACCATAAATGTCTGACAAATTCCTCTATCTAACACATTATAAAAAACACGCTTGCTATGTAATTAAATACGTCCATGGTCTTGTTGTCTGTTGGATTGTAAAGTTTTCAACTTCATGCCACCAAAACTGCCAGTTTTTCTTCTTTGTTCAGTTGCCATAACGTTAGTCATAGACACAAAAGCTTTTCCTTGCCATAGAAAGGCAAAGATTTCCTTGTACTGCATAGAACTCTAGAAAACCAGAAACAAACTTGTCAGCACCTCACTCCAGGACATCGTTGTGAAGCAAAAGGTGTCATTGTTCATACCTGCGCCTTGGTTTCACAGGAAAAATAGCCAGCCAAGTATGATGATCATGACCATATATTGGGCAGTATTTTGCGTTTTACTTCTGGAAAAGTTTATTACAGGCCTTTCGAAGATGGCGACCAAGTCAACAAATGCGAATTTCAGTTTGAGTGTTTGTAGATCAGCAGAAATTGTGCTTACATGCTTTCCACAAAATTATTACATTGGCACTGATGCTTCGCACCTTGCAAAACCAATTTTGAGAAAAAAAGAACGGTTGTTTTGCTGTCTAGCATACACTGTATAATAATATTTGCTTGATTTGCTTGACCATTGGCTGCATGGAAAGCAGCCAAAAAATAAATGGAAACATTTCTGTGTTGAGACTTGCCTGTGTGATTCACACTTACTTTTAGGTGAACTGAGGATTTTTTAATGGACCTTGATTGTTTTGAACCAATGATGTGAAGTGCAACTGGCCTCCAGAACACTTCAGTCAAGTTCAGAACTCTCTTGTATACCTCTACAGAATGTAATGCCAGTTGCCATACCCAACTACTGGCAAGGCATTAAAAATGTTGGCTTTTGATGTTCATCCTTGTATTCTTGGTTGAATTAATTTTTTGTGTCCTGATACTGGTTTTAAGATTTCATGTTTTCTCATACATTGTGACAACTGCTAATATGGATCCCTGGTATAGATTTACATTTTGTAATTTTCACTAATGACTTGATTTCCTTTATTTAACTTTCAGCCTTGTTCTCAAGACAGTTGCAAAGTGCATCGCCGAGGTACTCAATAGATATTATTGGGACAGAGAGGAAATCTAAGGGCATTGGCTGATATAATGTGAATTTTACTTTAGTTATTTTTAGAGGTTGTTTTATTCCTGGAACATCCTTAAATGCGTTTGTTTGAAATATCATCAAGTCCATACCTGACTGCCTCAATGCAAAAATGCAGAGTATTGTAATGTTGACTGTTGAATGCTCTCTTGACAACACTGAATAAAAGTTTGCAGACCTCTCTGGAAACCAACTTCCCATTAGTTTCAAGCGTTTAAGTTTTACAGGTAATGTTGGTGACATTCACTCATCCCAAGGGCTTGACTGGGCATTTTCCTCCCTGTCCCATTATTATATCTTGACAAAATATAATTTAAAAAAGGGTTTAAATTAAGACCTGAGCCCCAACCCCCACCCCCCTCCTGGAACTCCAGCAGGTATTAGGGACCTTAATATCTGAGGACGGCAAGGGCAGCAAAAGCATCGCTGAAAAAGTGAATTCATGTTCTTTCAATCTTCATTGTCATTACTCCAAGTCGCTAACTTTGTTAAATGTAGGTAATACCCTCCTAAAGTTGAATTCCTAAGATAACCATATTTGAGTTCAGAAATAAAGAGAAAATTTCATCGTTGCTTGTGTACTTCCTCTGTAAAATGTGAAATTAGGCATTTTCACGTCATAGTTGTGCAGTGACGGCAAAGAAATGTACAAAAAAGCATGATGCATGTGCAAAATTGTTGTTTTGGTTGTTAAACCTATTGCTTCTTTGACCTCCTGGTTGCCGTCAGCTTTGTGGGATCTTAAGGTCCCTATTGTATTGTGAATTACAGCCTACTTTGGCTTATATCTTGACTTAAATACTCACTACAATCCACTCACATTGCACCTCTTTGTTATGTATGTATTACAGTGTTAAATTTTTTTTTTTAGTCCTGGCAGACTGCCATCATTAAGACCAGCTAGAGACTTGACTCTTGGTACTGCAAGTGGTATAACCCCAGCAAAGGTATTTAATAGAACTACAGACAAAGTTCCTTGCTCAAGTGTATCACAAAAGTCCTTTAGTAAAATGATCATGATGTGGAATCCTTAAGTGAAGAAATAATTATATATCCTATGACTGCTTGGACAGTTTTCATCAGCCTACTTCAATTAATTCTATTGTTGTTGTTAATTCTATTGTTTTAAAAAGAAATAATTTCTTAATTTTCCTCTTTCCTCAGCATGCAAAGAAAGTAGTGTCCGATAGCCCGGGGCGAGTGGATTTTGTAATCGGGCTAGTAAATTCTGTTTTTAATTTGCCCGATGGGCAAGTGATGTTTTTTGAGGAATTCGAATAACAGAAGAACTTTGAGATCAATTATTCTGCTAGTCAAAAAGCTTTTGGGGCTAGTTGAAATGACGTCTGGGCTAGTAAATGCTAGCTTCAGCTTGCCTTCATGGCAAGCTATAAAAATGATTTTCTTTGCACCCTGTTCCTCTTAGGAATTTTAGCCCTTGAAAAATATAAAAAAGAATGCGATATTGTTTAAATTATTCTGGTACAAGGTTTTTGTCCACTGAGAATTAAAATTACTCAATTTCCTATTAGATTCCATCGTAAGTTTCATTAAGTGAATCAGATGGCTAGTTGAAAATGTTATCAAGTGAAATTGAATCTAATGAGGTGCAAAACTAATACAGCAGGTGTTGAACTTGTCCAGACTGGTCGGCCACATTGCCTCTCTCAGCCTAATAATTTCCCTTTTCTGTGTCAAAGCATAGTATTCCATGTTTAAAAGTGAAAACATGGGTAATTTGTTGATTTCATTTGTTTTTTGTTTTTTTTTTTACAGAGAACATTCACTCCTAATATCCCAACAAGGAGAATCAAACAAGAGTAAGCCAGTCACAGTTAACATATATAAATTTAAAGCTGTTTTTTTCAATTTCAGTCTAGTAATTACTTTATTCCTGGTTGTTCAAACGCTGGATAGATCACTATTCAGTGGATAAGTATTAGGAAAACCAATTAATACAGGTTAATAACGAGGTCTGTGATAACAATGTTAAGCGGGTGTCCATAAAGTGCGGTTCAACTGTCTTGATATCTGAGTTTACTCATTCTAGGGTAAGGAATGTTTTAATGCAACATGTCTTAAATTTTTCATAAATTTGCTTTTGTTTTGTCTTTTTTTAGGCAAAGAGATGAACCTCACCTTACCCCAGAAGTAAGTTTTTTGTTCTTAGTAGTTTCTACTGCCACTAATTTTTCAATTTGCCAAGAGATCTTTTTCTGACCGTTATATTTCTCATCAGAGATCTGGAGGACAAAGGCGGCAGAGAGGTGAAGGTAGAGGCAGAGGGCGTGGTGAGGGCCGAGGAAGAGGAAGGGGAGAGAGGAACAAGCCAACCATTGTCCAGTCCTCGTCAATATTTTCTATGGGAGTGGGTCCTATGGAAAAGCAGAGAGTTGGTAAGAGAATTTAACAGAATGTTTTCCAAGTAAACAAAGAGGTTTTTGGTTGGAGCAGATCCCAACAACCAAACTATACACACTTCCTGGTGCTGTTTTAGTTGTATCTGCCATGTAAGTTTTGCATTAAGCAGGTCACCTGACTGTGAGCTGAAAAGGGCCAGTCACTAGATAGGCCATGGCTCTTAATGATGGGCCCATTAAAAAGCTTTTTGGAACATACTTCTTAACACACATTTGCTTTATGTCCAACACCCAGGATCATCCATTCCAAGTTATGGTTCATCTTCAGGAGGCGGGGGAAGTGTGTCCAGTTTCACAGTTAAAAAAGAAAGGTATCGCAATAATTTTGTTAATTAATACTGCGTCTAAATAAGGTTAACCAACATTATTATTCATTCAAAATATTTCCCCAATTCTTTGTATTTTTATTATTATTATTATTGCAATAAAATTATTATTATTTTATTGAATAATTGTAATAATTATGTTATAATTATTATTATCATAACAATAATTATGATAATTATGTTATCACTGAGATATTAGCCCAGTAATGCTCTGATGACTCCATACAAATCCTTCTAAATTTAACTTGGGTCTAAACATTTAGACCCAAGCCAAATTTAGAAGAATTTCTAGGGCTAATATCTTAGAGGCAATTTGCCCCACAATGCTAGTTTTTTGCAAGTTCACCTCTTGGATGTTGTTCTTTTAGAATATCCTGACAAATCCCGTAATTTCACAAATTTAATTTTTTATGACGTCACACTTTAGATATCTATTGTCATACAGTGGATATGTTTTGAATTATTTTATTTTCAGTGCTGATGGGGATAATGATGAGGAATCTAAAAGAGTTCTTAAAATGCTTCAAACAAGTGTAAGATATTCCAGCTGTTACTACTTTGACTACTTATGCTACATTATTATTGTTGGAAAAGACCAAAATGACAGGAATGCCATAGGTCATTTTCGAGTTGCCTCAAATGTCTGTTTCAAAGCAAGGCTAAGTGCAAAGTAATTGATATGAAAATGTTTTTCTATTCTCATGCAAACTCATTTTCATAATAAGGGTTTTGAAATTGGCCTCGATTTGAAAGTGAGGGTTTTTGGAATTCATAAATCGTCTAGTGAATATTGTACACCATCCAGTCCAAAAGAGCTGACAAAAACATATAACAAAGAGATCTGTCAGGCTGTGTAACCATTCCACTTTATTAACTAAGCTCATACTCTTGGTTCAAACATTAACAACCAACAGCATTATCGCCATGTTTGATGTGCTAAATGGCTTTAGAATTACCAAAAAAAGATATCGATGCAAACAATATGTTAAGCACTGAAATTAAATAAAATTTTAATAAGCTAATAAACAATTTTTGTACATACAGTACGATCTCGACATTGCCGATAACCTAGTATATGGCCTTGATGAGTTCTCCGCAGCTCAGCAGATAGAGTGCCCTTCCGGTGTTTGGGAGGTCATAGGTTCGAACCCTGTCAGGGACTCAGATTTTTTCTTTGTTCCACGCTTGTGACAACATGCTGATTTTTTCATCTTCACAATTTTTGTATTATTTGATGGTTATTCAGGATAGCTTACCCTGTAATGATCCCAATGCTTCACACATTCGAGACTAACAGTCTTTATGATTTTTATTCTTCTCATAACAGGGTGATATTGAAGATGATGACATGGAAAATGAAACTGGAATAATGCCAGTTCAATTACCTTTCTCTCATATTGCTCTAAAAGCTAAAGAAAAGCAAGCTGAATCTGCCTCAATGGAAGCTGATATAAAAGGTTTGTATATCATGTCCTGCTCAAAGGGGGATATTCAGATAAATTTCCTCAAGATGGGAATTAGGCCAAATTGTTATACCCTCCAAAACACTCCATCGGCTCAGACCGTGGTCAAAAGAAAGTCCTCTTTCCTATAGATCAACTGCTTTCAAAAACAAGTCTGTGAGCCATTTGCTTGTCGTTGGTCTTTTTTTTTTTTTGACATAAAAATGAGAACCGTATCTTTGCTTTCTGTTCTTCCTATTTAATGACTTAGTTTTAGTATTCAAATGTGTAAATGGCTTAGCTCCAGATTATTTAGGTAAATATTTTATTAAACGTTCAGCAGTTCACAACAAGAACACAAGGGGATGTAACAATTTTGTGGTCCCCTGAAGTAGACTATCAATGGGACAAAGGGCATTTTACCTTCGTGGTCCAAAGGAATGGAATGGGCTACCTGACAATATTAAGAACACTAAAGATATTAATAGTTTTAAGCGGAGACTTTTTAATAAGATATTTCATACGAAATAATTTTGAATATATTTTGAATAATTTTGAATGTATTTTGAATTTAATAAGTTTTCTCTTTTTTTTCTTAATTACCAGTATTAGGTAATAATTAACATTGTGACTGAAAAGCCCTGTTGAAGGGAGTCTCAATAAAGTATGTATTTATGTATGTTCCAACGTCTAACCCAAAAAAGTCCTTGGACCACAAATTTCATGGCTTTTAAACCTGAGCAGCCCGATTTTTTTTGTTACCCTAATAGTAAAAAGTGAACCCATGGACATTGACTTGGTGGACGCTGAACAAGTGAAGTCAGCGGAAACTATCAAGAAACCAATAAAACAAGAAGCTGTGAAAAAAGAAGTAATGGTTGAAAAGACGCTTTCCAATCTTCTTTCCACGCAGTCACTGGTATGTATGAAAATCCTAAAGTAAATCATATTCTTGGTTGTGTTGCTACTAGTAAGATGTTTCGTTTATACTTTTACAACTTACGAAAAGTTGTATATTGTTGTTTTATAGGCATTCAATCTCGCAAAAAGGGAAGGTAAAAAGTTATAAAAATTTTGCCATTTTAGCAGACAAATCGTGTTTTAAAAGGGATTAATGGCTCGGGAAAGTCTTTCTAATGACACAAACAGGTATTCTCAAGATCTTTTGCTAGCGATGCTGAAGCAAATTCTCTGTTTTTGTCGTTTTCATACACAGCGTCGAAACACATTTAAATGTAAGCTCAGTTGTTTCCTTTGTTTGTAACCCGCCCCCTTTAAACAATCTGTATGCACCAAGCCGTCACTTTTATAAAACCCTTGTTTCGGCTGCTAGTTGTAACCAACTGTAGAACGCACACTCTAGGCTAGAATTAAGGATTTATTGGCGAGGCATTATAAATCACCTTGTGCTAATGCTGCTTTCCGTTTTCAACGGCATAACCTGAGCGCATGCACATGCGCAAGCACTAGAAAAGGGTTAATTGGCTCTGGTGCTTTCAATCAGGTCTTTTACATGGTGACATGAAGCGTTCTAATGCTTTAAATTCATTTTGGAAGCAGGGAACAACGTTACAAAAAATAAGGATCGGATCCTAATAAAGGAAACAAAAGAGACAAGGGTGATTTTACGGTCGGGAATACATATTTTTTGTTACCAATATTTCGGAAGGGACGGCCTTCCTTCTTCAGGGTCTTACATGCAATGCTAAGGTTAAGGTAAGACGTTAGAATTTGAAAATCAGCCTTGCTTCTTTTGTTCTAATGCTTGCATTTTTGGGGTTGATTAAAGAGCTTGTCTTACTCGCGTGGATGGTAAAAAGTTGGAAACCTTAATCAGTAAGCGTCATGTTCCTCAACAGCCAAACAACATTACAAACTGGCATAATCACCAGGCACCTACAAGAACAAAAGTAAGGCAATGCCAGTGAGCATGTCTTTTATCCCGCTTTTTGTAGGCCGGAGAGCAGTTATTATTCTTCCAGTTTCCTGATGTGCTGCCTGTGAAGACAGATGAGTCGCCCATGCCTTTAGATAAAGAAGCATCCGCTGAACAGACGGCTTCTGAGGAAAAGGTTTTGGTAGTGACTGCATAAGTAACTTAGGCTACCTTCACACGGCACCGCCGGACCAATTTTCGACCTAGCCCGGGTGACAGGTGTTTGAAATGAAAGGGGAAGGGGATAGAAAAAATTGACTTGACACCTTGTTCACATAGAACTGACGAACCAGGTTGAATTTTGAATTTTACCAGAGGTTTTACCATCTGGCCATGCGTAGAGCGCAAATTAAGAAAACCCAAAATGGCGTCTTCCCGCTGAGTTACCACGCATCCATGCAACCACGCCTTTTCTGTACCCTAGCCTGTTCGAGGCGGTCAGATCGTGGGGACAGAGCAAAGAGATGTGAGCAGAAAAAAAAAACAGCGAAGGGGTGGGGTAAGGGGTGAGAGCGAAGTTTCCTTCCTCTTTCCCTCTCCTCTCTTCCTCCTTATTTTTCTCCCGCTCTCTTACCTCGTGCCGCACTTCACTATCGGAACTCCTGAAACAGGCTACCCATTCGCTGAGTGGGTAAACTCAGTACAATCGACTCCAATTACGCGCTCATATGCCACACGTTCACTTATCATTAGCAATTATTCCTCGAGCCTGAATGGGCTCTAAGTCAATAGCCCATGAGGCCGAAGGCCGAATCTGCTATTGACTCAGAAGCCACCAGGGCGAGAGGAATAATTGTTTTAGTAAAATCCAAGTATTTGGTCAAAAATATCGAGAATAAAAAAAATTTAGCTACTTTTTGCCGCAGAAAAGCGCTTGCTTTTCGCTACTAGTAGGCTACAACATATAGCCCAGTAGTAGCTCAACCAATCAGAACGC
The DNA here is from genome assembly GCA_964035525.1 of Porites cylindrica. NCBI lineage: Eukaryota > Metazoa > Cnidaria > Anthozoa > Scleractinia > Poritidae > Porites > Porites cylindrica. The sequence continues at coordinate 55,624,010 of OZ037776.1, forward strand.
AGCATTGATAATAAACCACTAGTTGGATTTTACTAATTCGTTTTATCCCCGTATCCTCTCATTCAAAGAGTAAGTTATGGCGACAATATGATTTTAGGATGGTGCGAATGAAACCAGTCGATGGGTACAGTCAAATGGAACCTCCTCATTTGTATTACACCAACCGCATTTTTTTAGTATTTTCATAAGTTACAAATCAAAACTTGTGGATTATTTCGGGGGAATCCCGGAGGTAAAAGGATCAATATATCAAACTTTTAATATCTTCGATTTTTTTTTCTATTCCGACCAATAAGTTTCATTACTTGAGAAACACTGATCTGGAAGCTTAGTTTAATATTTCCTTACTTTTCCAACTTAACGCATTGTCTCTTTTGTAAATTTCCTCTATTAGCCTAAAGAACAAAAAAAGCTGTCTCTCAAAGATGCTTCCGAAGGATATATAGGAAAACTTCAATTGCTCAGGTCTGGTAAAGCAAGGTATGCAACTTTTGTGACAGTTTTCCCGTTTCTCTTTGAGCCCCTGCTACAAGTAGTTGCAAAAATTTTTAGACATGCACTCCAACGAAGAACCGACATTTCTTACCTCAAATCGCTGCCAGTCTCGCGTCTATGAGATATAAAACTCACCTCCCTCCTCCCCTCCACAGGTAGCTTAAGTATCGACGACAGCGACGGCAGCGAAAACCGGCGTCACTTTTAAAATGAATTCGTATTTTTTCAAACTTTGTCGCGTTTATTCCATTTCACTGAAAATGTGAAATGTGGGCGAATTTCCCGGGAGTTGATTTCTTGGGGACCGGACTCAAGTTTAGAAAGAGAAAGAAAAATTCGTCGTCGCTTGTTTACGTTCTCCATAATACGTGAAATTAGGCATTTTCACGTTTTAGTCCCGACGAGCATTGACGGCAAAGAAATGTACAAAAAAGCGTGATGCACGTGCAAAGTTGTTGTTTTGCTAATCAAACTTATTGCTTTTTTTGCCGGTCTGTGAAAAGCTCCCTAATTTACCTAATAAGACGCGCGACGATTCCCGAGCCTTTGGTTTGTTTTGCAATTTATAAATCCTGTATGTAAGGGTATATTTTGCGTAAACAAAGAAAAGCATTTTTCTTTCCTACCCTGATTGTGCCGAGGATTTGCTATTACAGATTATTACTGGGGGATGTATCGTTAGATGTCACCACGGGAACACCATGCGGATTTTTACAGGTAACTTAGATCGGATCAACCCTTGAGGATTCTGGGTAACGGACCACCTACCCCTCCCCTAAGACAAGGGAATTGATCCTTAGATTATTCTCAGTGATTTTGGCACCTTTGCGTCCTGCGTCCCTCACGCATAAAAATCTCCAAAGACGCAAAATAATTCATGAAATGCGTCCCGTGGGACCGGGCGCAAAGAACGATCGATCGATTTGAAGATTTTTTGGTAGAATATCCTGTTCGTGTGTTTTATGTGGCTGTTGTTTAAAGATGCATATTTATTTTAGTCTTCTTTGTGCTACATTTCAATTTCAGTAAACTGTAATAAAGAGTTTTGGCGTCCGTCTCCATAAAGGCCCAAACATTTTCAGTTTAGGACTCCTTGCTTCTTGAACTGGGACTGATTTGTTATGGACATACTCATGATATTTCACAAGATGAGTCTCAACACCTACCTTAACTATTTGTAACAAAATCACTGCATTCTACAGTTTAAAAAGTAACGTCTACTGTAAACAGTTCTGCACAAACAGAAAGAGGAGGATCGTGTCCAGTGTGGAAGTTGAACAGCCTCCTATTTTACTTGTTTCCAGTTTGCTTATAAAACCAAATTCGTTTTTGTGGGTGACTTCTTAGACGCGGTACCACAGGGTTTATTGAAATTTAACTCAAGCGGAACAAAAATAGAGCCTGTTTTACGATATTTTTAAAAACTAACCACATTCTACGGTCACTGAAACCTAGAAATCGTAAATAATTTCATTTTCGGGCCTGTGAAGTTAGGGAATTTTAGTGCAGGGTTTCTGAAGTTGTGTAAAATTATGTGCTCATTACAGATTCACTAAGAACTGCATGTTTGCTGCTCTCATCTTCCATAGACATAACGTCAAAATTCCAAAACTCAAGGGGAACGGCGAGTGGTTTCACTGCATGCAAACTTTCGAACATTTTGACGTCATTTCTATGGTAAAGAGGATTATACAATGGAAAATTGTGGTCGATTTGTTTTTTACAATAACATTGACAGTTTTTGACGTCCATTTCCGTTGAAGTTTATTCGGAAAATCTCGCGCGATGGAAAGAGAAAACAAACCCACCACCATCATCGACCGTGGCTTTTGACCTATTAGCGCGCGAGAATCGTTCAGTTTAGTATTATTGTAAAATTTATTTTACACTTTCTTTCTTGCCATTCTGGCGTAATGATAGACTTAGCTCCCGAGAAGGGTTGATAGAGACGGACTTTCTTAACTGCTTTCCCTGGGATTACGGTATTTCCTTTGTTAATCCAAGTTATCCCTCTCAAAATCGCCCCTCCCTCTTCTTCCCTCCTTAGAGGTAGCTTTCCTTGGGTAGTCGCCTCCTTTGTGTGATAGATGTTTCCCTTCTATAATCGCCTACTTTCTCGTCTCTTAGTCCTTTTGTCTTGTTTATATACATACATTCATAACCTTTATCAGTTTTAACTCGAATTTTAGAGTAGCTACACTATATAGCTAATATCTTCGAAAAACAAATTAAGATCTCTAAACTAAAAAAATATATACACACACAAAATAAGACAAAAATTTAGTAGCGGAAACTAATCAAGCGTATTGAGACTTTGCACACGTCGCTCAAAATGATTAAAAGTACTGCTCCTTAATTCGTCGGGAAGATCGTTTCATTGCTGGGCGGAAAAATAAGAAAAAGAGTGTAGTCCATAGGTTGTTGTTTTAGGCTTGTTTAGAGTCAACATATGGGTACCGCGCAAATTATAGGTTGTATGGCGAATAGTGAACATATTCCTTGTATACGTTGGATACTCGTTAAAAAATAGACTCTTGTAAACTAGTATTAAGAAATTCTGAATGCGCTTGTTATAAAAAGAAGCTGCTGCTTGATACAACTTCTAGCAAGTTATAATTGAGTTAATCGCTTTTCCAAGTTCATCGCCCCACGATCTCACTCTCTTAAATTATTTCCCCCTTTAGAGTTTAGAGGAGTTAATTCGATCCCTGCAAGCTCCCTTAGGGCAAAACAGCGAACTTGACCCGCTAATTGTCGGTACTTAGAATCGTAAATGTATCCGGCTATATGGAAGTGTTTGTGTGTTTGTTTTTCTGTAGGATGTTGTATCTGTTCACACTGAAGACAACCGGTCAGAGATGATTTGCCTTGGACACGTAAAACATCGCATGATCTGTACCCCTGACTTTGAGCACCTCCTCGCCGCATCATGAGTGCCAAACAGGGAGCTACTTGTTCAAGACTGCATACTAATTTTCGTTCCTTGTCATTACTGGATATGGTGGCTTGCGTTTTAGGAAAGATTGGACGTGCACAGCATATTACGAAATACAATATGCTATACAGGGGCACCTGTCATTTACTAAATTTGCGGTAAACCAATTGTTTATCGCTCAGTCAAGGATTCTGAATAGGTTTAAGTCGCGGTCAAGAACATAGGACAAGCCTTCTGACCATGATATCCGGTTTGTATTTTACAGATCAAGTGCTATTTACCCTTGATCGAATGGGCGTCAACAATCATTGATTTAATACGTCAATAGTCAATCTCCATTGAGTTAATTCGTCTTCACCGAAAAAAAGGACGTGTATTTACCTGAAAAAAAAATTAAATAAATAAATAAATAAATAAAATGAGCACCATCCTCCTCCGTTTTCATTTTTTTAGTTGTTGATTTTTCTTCCATTTTTAGAATTAGGTGGTTGTTGTTTGGACGTGCAAGAGCCAAGTAACATTGTGAAGCAGTACTTTAATTGGGGGTATGCTCTGTGGCTGTAACGGGGGCGGGGAGGAGGAAGGGTCTCTCTTTGTGGCTAACTCAGTTGGGGTGTGGTGCACGGTTCAACAAATCTTTACCCTTTGAAGTTTTCCCTACCCTGTTGAAAGGATCATTCAAAGCTACTTAAGTCTAAAATATGTAAAGTAACAGCTTTGCACGGCGCTTAAATGTAAACAGAAAAAGTAATCAGAGTTTTAGGCTGTCTTCGCACTATAAGGCATAGCTTTTCGTGGCGCGCCGAAAAGCCATGACTTCACTTTGGAGATCGGCGCGGGGCAGCTTCACTCCGTCACAGAAATCGCGCCGCCACAACCGTTCATATGTGTGAACAGAGACCCTGTCCGGTATGATTTTTGTGGCGACGCAAAAGCTATCCGCTCAGTGTAGTGTGTCGTTGTTATTGTCGAACAATTTTTAGCGTATTGGGCGTGGCCCTTCAGAATCGTCACCTATAAGATTTCTTGGTTTTGAGTGTCTTAGTTTGAGGGCAGAACAATCACAGGTTTCATTTCCGTATCTCTCATTCGTTACGTTTGGAAATGAATGTGAGCTAATATGTTCTTGTCGCCAGCAGTTTACATTAATTTGTGGAAACTGAGGCTTTTTGAGGTGTGTGCTGTCAGAAGCTAGTGTGTGTAAAAAATTGATGGTCGGACCGCTAGCGCGCTGCAAGTTTTCACACTTTCTGCAGGATTCGCACGCACCTTGAAAATCCTTGAAAGTCCTTGAATTTTTAAATAAAAATTCAAGGCCTTGAAAATCCTTGAAAATTGCAGTCGGTACTGGAAAGTCCTTGAATTTTATATGCCTTGAAAGTCCTTGAAAATTGCAGTCGGTATACTGGAAAGTCCTTGAATTTCAATGCTAACTTAATAGTTTAAGGAGAACTGCAAAGGAAAAGGAGGAAACACAAAGACTCGCGGGATAAAATTCTCCAGATGTGGAAGAACTAAAACAAGACATAGACTCAAGGTCCTTTTTTGCCCTAAATATAGTCCTTGAGAAATGCGAAATGTGTGCTTGAAAGTCCTTGAATTCTTTGTTCAAAAAAGGGTACGAACCCTGTTTCTGCATATGCAGCCTGATTTTGATTTGCGTGATGTTACTGATCAAAGGTTAGACTGCTTAAAATAAGTAATCGCCTTAATTTCTGACACGTTTCTTCTCGTTTCTCCGCTTTCGGTTTTGAATACGTGACCGGAAACGGAAGCTAAAAGTGGATAATACTACTTGATAACCTTGTTGTTGAATAATAGATAAAACATATTTAACCAACAGTCTGTTTTGAAAGCCCCCAATAGTTCTGAAAAGTACCTGTCTCAGCGGCGAAAAAGGAGGGTCGTAGGGAACTCGGATGTGGCTTCCTTGACGTGTTAGAAGGTAAGAATTCGGAATTTTTAGAGAAAAGGGTGAACGAGGTTCTTGACTGTTACAACAAGCGACGACACACGGGAATTGGCGAATTCACGATACGGAATTCGGGAAATGATTCAAGATTCGGTAAGAAAAATGAGCTGCATTTTCGTAAATTCACAACTGAAAAAAACAAAGATTTTGATCGCACAGAAGGTATCTCCATTTTCCATGACCTAATGACGCGATCATTCTCATTATTCTTCTACTGTGTCTGTCCGTATGAAGATGATGTACCTTTGCAACTTACGTAACGTCGCGTAACGTCTCTATATGGGGATTTTGAAGCGTAGGTAGTGAGGGGAAACCAATTTTCCTCATTTGTAAAATACCATTAACAGCTAATATTATAGCCTGTTTCAGGCTCCCAGATAGTATGGATGACGCGTTAAGTGTAAGGCATGCGAAAATATCAGCGCGTGATCTGGGAGAAAAGGCCAATATAATATTATTTTATAATTACAATACATACATAGAGAGCGTTCAAGTCCTGGCCCTATCGACTCCTAACCCTTACTATATTCACGGCCGTGCGTATATATTCGTATTAAGTTATACTCGGATTTCCGTCGCCTACAGTTTCCAATTCTCCCGATAATGGGAGAAAATGATGGAGAATTTGATAACATTTTTGGAATTGAACTTCCGCTGCTCAGTTCCTGCTACTCAAACGAAAAAGCAAAAGAGAGGAAAATGAATTTAATAGCTATAAAGGGAGCGCTTATCATAGATTCGAGTATGCGTCAAATGCTTTTCCTCTTTCACCATCTTCTTAACAACTATACACAACATGAGTAGTGTGTTTAAAATTTTATCCCCGGATTTTTTGTCTGACGTTTTGAATTTGTTGTTTGAGACAGCCACAACTATTTTCAGCTAGTTAATGACATGCTCGTGCTTGGCCTGTGGCAATTTGACTTCTGACTGTGCAAACGAAGAAACCTTTCATTTGCTCCTTCCCAACCCCAGCATTTCGTGAAGGATTATGAACTACATCTTTCGCCTGACATTAAAACCAGATTTAACAAAAAAAGATTTGTAAGGGAAGGTACGTTTTTAATTAATTGGGGCGAGGGGAGGTTACTGGGATTTTGGAGGAGAGCCAGTCAGCAGCAAAATTGTTACTGTTTTGTTCGCAGCCGTGTGGGGGTTGGGGGGAGTGGTCATCCTAATTTTGGCATGAAAAAATAACTTCGTCTCTTCTGTTTAACTTGACTGTTCTATTTGTTTTTGAGTACTGAAACATGCAAAGTCTTTCTAGGACTAAAACTTCAGTGTAGCTACAAGCAAAACGACCCAGTAAGCTAACCTTATTAGCATAGACTCTCTTTTCTGCTAATGGCGAGGAGGTTTTAATTTTATCTGGGTAATCCGGGACATTGTAGACTCCTTCCTTTCATACTGAGTTCCGCCTTCTTTCTTGGGCTCAGGGTCTGGAGGGGTATTTCGGGATCCGGCATTGACCAAAATTCGGTGCGGGATTCACGAACTGCAAACGGGATTTCACAGCTATAATTTTGGCATGGGATACAGGATTTCTTTGCCTGTCGGTTGGGAATTGGGGAAATTGTACGTTTTAACAGTGGTTCTAGTGGCAAATACGAATCACCGGTGCCTGTTAGATGGTGTCTTCCTTGCAAACGAGAAGCCGATTTACCTGCTGACTCAATACTGTACTCTTATTCAAACAGGTAAATAGGTATACCCCACTTCATCTTTACACTCTAATCTGTTCCGGCCTGTAACCGTGAATTAAAATTCCATCGGGGTTAATGGAATAGAAAAACTAGAACCCACAAAAATTTTGTGTTTCATTCGTTAGTCCACACAACGTGGTAAGAGGCATGTTTCTTGGTAAGAAACGGCCCCCTACCGTGCTTACTACGTTATAACTGGCTCGCGGCCGGTACACATAATCTTCCCAGCTGATTAAGTCGATTTCTACATTACACAGCTCTGTTTTACTATCTGATACATTCTTGATTTTTAGGTCTTTCTGCTGCTTTTAAGCCGGATGGAAAAGATTTCGTTCAGTTTTTGCTTTGTTTATTAATTTACGAAAAGAGAAAAAGAGGGAGCAGGGTATGTTCCAGTTTAGAAGAGAATGAGTGCGAAATTTAACTTAAAGTTTTTGCGCGTGTTCTAAAAGAAAGGCACCCCGGAAAGCTTTATTTTATTTCTTTTTGTTTTTTTTTTCAAGAACAAGTTAGCTTAATGATACTGAATGACTTGTTCCCGCCACGACGACAATGCTCATGGTTTGCACGCGCTCTACTTGGTATTGAGAAAATTTCCTACTTGTAGTCGTCCCTGAATCTAAACCTCTCTAATATTATAATTATTTTTAAAAATTTCAACTTGAAGTCTTACTCGAACTCGAACTGGAGCTTGAATCCAAACTCGATGTTTTGGGAGTCCCAGAAAAAGAAGTCGCCATGGAGCAGGAAAACGTGACTAATCATGAAAATGAAGATATTGTCAGAGTAAATAAGAAAGAGGGGTAGTTCCGTCTTATGTCAGTTCAACAGTCACAGACAGTCATTTTTGCTAATAAGCAGAGGCAGTATGAACAAGGTAAACTGGAGATAACATGAATATCAGAAGTAACATCAGCTGGTGTTGAAATGACGGTGAAATAATACGTCATGCAGCTTGCAAAACACACCTTTGGGAACTGGCAAAATGCCGTTTTTGATCGTTGACCCATGTCTCTTGAAAGGGTCTGAAGTGTAGGCTGAAGCTGTCATACCCATAACCGCAAAAACCGGAGACAGTTCAAGGGCAGTATTTTTGGTGAGAAAAAAAATTAAAGGTTTTATCAGTTGATTGTAACTGATTTCTTAGCGGCCGGTACCGAGGGCCACAGTAACAGAAAATAGAACGAAGGTAGTTCCGAGAGTCTCGTGATCAGTGACTACAGAGAAAGTCTTTGAGAATACAAGAAAGTGAAAAGCAAGCAGGAAAACTGGAACCGATTTCATCAGCTGAACAGACTTTGCGAAAAAAGTTCCTTTTTCGATACTGAGTCGGATCTATCCTCTTAGTGTTGCGGAAAGCTCCGCTTACTGAGATGAACCGGCAGCAATGCTAAGTGTTATAACTGTGTAAAGTATAATTTAAGCCATCACCTTAAAAGATGAAAGGTTATGCAAGACCAGGCAAGCGTACTGTTTTGTATATTTTATTGTTTAGCTTCTATTTAAACCGAAAGAGAAGGATAACTAAAAATAAAAATACGTCCAAGCTCTTGATGTATCTTATATTGCCCTTGATGATTGTCTCTATCTTTCCTCCTGTCATATTAGTTTGTTGTTTGTAGTTATTACGAACCCGCTCGTTTCTTCTTGTTTAGCTATTTAATTAAACGCAGTCGCCATTTTATACTAGCAACTATGAACTTGGAGTGTTATTTGACTGATTCTATTATATTCTATCTGTTTAGTGTGAAAACCATTGACCTCTCTACCCGAGTTTACTGGAGTCACTCACGGTCGACGCAGTTCATTTCCATTTCTAAATCCTAGCTTCTCAGGAGCCAAGCTACCGAATAAGTTCAATGATATTTTCTATCTCTTACTGGACTGACCCCGCAATGACTACGTTATTGTAAAGTTGAACGGGTGAACAGGTCTTCATTGAAGCGAATGTAAAAGAGCATTCATGTGCACAGATGTGCACTGGGCAAGAGAGTCTACAACCAGCTGATGTTTTATAAATATTCATTTGTGTAACTGAACTAAGCGATATGGAATGTTGAGAACGCGTTGTAGAGAGACTGTTTGCTTTTCAAACGGGTCTCTTCACGTTCATCGGTACAACCATTAAGAACAGGCCATGCAAGTGAACAGTGTCTCTAAACACTCCGACGACGTTTTAAAAGATATTGTTCATTCTTCCTGTTCTTGACCCACTAGTTTTGATGATAATGAGGTATTAATAGAAAACATCAATAAGCGAAAGTTAATTAGTCTATACGACAGTAATTGCAATCGCTAAGAAAATCTCAAATCAGTTTATGAAGTTTAATTGTTCAAAAATTTTCACGTTCGCCTGTGAAAAGGATTTTTATCTACATGACTATGGCCATTTGATTTGGTTTGCGAACTGGCAAAGCTGTTTCATTAAATAACCACTCGGATTTTTGTTTTCTTCAGTGTTTTCTTGGCAGGTGCTATGAAAATAACTCGGATTTTTGTTTCCTACGGTTTTCTTGTTGAGATGCTATGAAAATCAAAGAACAGGTGTGGTAAACGAGGGGATAAAGTTCCGGCTAGGTTCTTGATACTCGGTAGGAAAAGCGAAAACTAACGAATGTTTTAGACAGCTCAGACCGTTTTTATAACTCTGACCGGCTGAATGTAGACAATTTATTGGAAGATGTAACTTGAAATCTTGTTCTTAAAATTTTTAGTCGGTCCTGTTCCCATGGTGATCTTTTCGCTTATTGTTTAACTGACTTACACTATACCTGCGGATTTTGACGCGATATTTGATGCTGAGAAGAACTAATTTTAAACAATATATACCATACACGGAACAAAAGAACTGTTCTTTGACCCATATCGTTGCCTTCTTAACGAAGCATTGAGCCAAATATTTGGGAAAAGTTCATTGAAATATCTTTCGTTGTTTAGCTGCTTTTGTCTTCCAATAGGCTCAGTGGTTCTTCGCGCGTGATCGACCAAGCGGGAGTCCAGTGAACCGACTAAAGACTAATAAATATTTTACAATAGGCGAAATAAGCCCACAACAAAACATGATGTGCCGCAAATAATAGGTAAATTTTACATCGCCGGTCAAGCCAGGATAATATAGAGGATCAAAGAGAAAGGGGGGGTTTCCTCGGAACCTTTTGTGTTTGGCGTATTGATTGTCACCGGTCTCTAATCATGTCAATTAATTTGCCAAAGCTACCCATTGAGAAACCAATCAAACATCAATTTTTTCATTACGAGGCGTTACGATTGGCTGATCGCGTTTTTTTTCCTAATTGATACTTTGGTGTTAAATAGGGCGTATCTGACGTCACCTTGACCCACGTGATTGGTTAAAGACGGCACTGCACACCGCCGCAATATGATGCAGAGCAAATTTTCTCCCGCTCACTTATTCTGGATTTTGAGCTTGTGATCATGAAGATGGCGACAGGCCTTGAGTTCTGCGAGGATGAAGGAGATTTACTCGGCGATGACGTTAACGAAGAGCGGGACCCTAACTTTGTGGAGGAAAGATTTCGCGTGGACCGTCGTAAACTGGAGCAAATGCTCCAAGGTCAGTAGCACACGAGACGCGATCGGTCCATCGAACGAGTTTATTTACTCTCCATCTATATTTTGCTTCGCTAATCATTTGAACTTTATATGCTAAATCGATATTTATGAATTTCAGCTGCTGTGGAGGGATGTGGCCAGACTGGCGAGGAGTTTTTCCAGAAGGTTAGAGGAGGTCAAATTATCTTTTAATTCTCGACATAATTGCAGCTGAGTTGTAAATTGTCTTGCGATGGTATGCCTCTCGTAGATCATGGAAGAAACGGCAACCACTATAACATGGCCATCAAAACTCAAGATCGGTGCCAAATCTAAGAAAGGTAAGTCAGTGAACAGTTCTATATGACTTGGTTTAGTTTGTCTTTTCAGTGGGCCTGAAGACACTGCACCGGAGTAGTTGCGCTTGGTTGACAGAGTAGTGTGTTTTAGCACGGGTCAGATACTCAATTTATTGTAAACTGAAGTGGAAACTGGGGTTGTTTTGATCCATTCGACTGGTTCGCCTGCTGTTTCTCAGGGAACATAATAAACTATTAGCTTCAAATTGGCTAGTTAAAGTATCTATAAAATTTTCACGGCTAAAAAATTTATTTAAGCAACCTCTCTGACAGTTCCTTGTTCCGCAAAGAGCCTTATTCCGTTGATAATGATACTAGCAACCGCTTTTGTTTTTCGACAATAATTTTCTTTTGTAATAAATTTTCTTTGTCTTGAGCTTTTATCAATTTACGTACAAGAAAAGACAATTACTGCAGCTATTTGTGCCTAATAACAACATCTTCAGGCGTTGTGAGAATTTGACGATGCGAGACGAAAATCTTCTTCTCCTCTCGACTGCGTTTTGACCCGCGTACACTGACATTTCCGGAAAGTTTAGGGTTAAAACTACACGTATTCATATAACGTGCGTTTTGGGCAATGTACATATTATTTTAAAGATACAAACTATAACTCAAGGAAGAAATATAGGAAGGCTTTTGTATCGCAAGAGTCTGTTTTGGATTTCGTTTTCCCTAGATACAAGTATAAAGCGAATTGAACCACTGCTTTAAGATTTGGTCATGTTCCAGCATTGTTTTAATTTGAACCCTAGTCTGTTATTGTACTCCAACGTGCATGTGGAGAAGATAAAGACTGGCTGATGATTTAGTCGAAATGTGTTCCTACCAATATCTTTGTTCGTCAAAGCGTATAGTATTTACTCTCCAAGACCGGTCATGACACGCTCTGCGAAATTTATTTTAAAATCGACGAGTGTTTCGATTTTGTTTTGGAACTGCAAGTCACCAGCGTGTTTATCTTTGAATAATACATGTTTACTTTATTCAGCAGGAATTAGCCATTGCAGACTGGAAAAATTTTTATTCACTCAGAGTAATTAGCTCGTGCATGGTGAGAGTGAATAATCCTTGCAATATCTTTTAAGTCGAGTCAATCAAGCATGTTTGTTTCAACTGTGAATGAGAGAAGACGACACGCTTGCCAGAGCGAGTCACGCACACTTGTGACCTTGTGCTTTTCGCATGAACAAGCTTAACTGCTTACATTTTCCAGCAGAGACGTAATAAACATTTATTTCCCTAATGTGCCTGCAAACTTTCGCTAAAAGTCGACAACAGTTCTTTTTTATTTCATCTTTCGTTTTAATGCAGTAATAATTTTACTTCAGATGAAAATTTTCCGAAAGCATGAACGTGGTCTGTCAGTAGAGCCGAATCGATCTGCGGATTGTTTTATAACGTCCTTTATGTCATTTTTAAACCTTTCGGTGATAAACAACAATTATTTTAGTTTATTTGTATAATTCAGCCATAAATCTAAGCAGCAGCATTAGGGAGCGAGGTACAATACTTGTACATCGGAACGTGTCGGTAATGTTTAATTACATCATTTTAGGCCTTCTAAAATGTAAAGTAGTCCAATTTTTCCAGTTGGGTTCGCAAAACGGATTTCTTCAAACAAAAGGTGTTTAGATGATTAACAAGATTTCATAGCATTACCGACTCTTGTGGCTGATTTTACATTGTTGCATCATAATCATGTGTTGATTGGGAGTCAGGGTCATTATATGTACCAAGGAAATGTCTTTTTGCTTATCAAAATAATTTTTCTCTAACCACATACCCTGATAGAAGTTCCTACTGCATGTATAATATCAGACAAGTACTCAGGAAATATCAGACAATATGATCTGCAGGCAAACAATAATGACATATTTAATTACGCTTAAGTCGTCACATTCCTTTTGGCATTTTTCTGGTTCTATGTGTATTTTTTGATAATTGATTTTCTCCACGAAAATTAGAAATTTTAGTGTCAAAAGCACTCCGCATGATCAAGGTCGTTGCTTGCTTTCAGTCTAATAAACGTGGCATGCTGCTATGGAGAGAGGAAAGGAGTTGTTTGTTTGTGGTTGGTAGTTAAGCACAGATGGACACGTAACCATGACCTCCATTATATATGATGGATCATAAAATAAAATAAGTGCTAAATATATTTTAGCACATACAAGAAACGTGACATGAAACAGCTATCTTTTCATCCGATCCATTTTCCTATTTCATTATTTGCAAAAGGTAAGGTATCATAGCACGCCCCTCCCACTCCCCCTCCCCCCACAGGATCCTCTGTTGTTTCTAAGGAGTTCTATCATGTTGTCTTTCGTCCTTGTGGCAATGCTAACTGACAGATTTTATTGCAACCATATGAAAATCGTCCTTGACCTTGATGTTTGTGAAGTATAAACAGTGTGCTAATTTATCCTTTAAACTTTTAACCTGCCATCAGGTAGTCCTTCAACACTTGTTTTTGGGAGACAAGGGGAAAAAAGTGCCTGATCACAGGTTATTAAACTTCAGGACAGTTTTGAAGTTTTGCACACATTCAGTATAACTGAGTTTCCATGTCTTTGCTAGAAAGTATGAGTGCTAAGCTCATAATACTTTACTCATTAATGTAGTCATTTAATAGGTTCAATTATAATTTCACTGTCTGCTATCTGTCCCAAACCGAAATTTATAATTGGATTAAACTGTACATGTATGAGCACTATTGTTCACCACTTTCTTATTATTTTTCGGCCTCCTAGAATTAGAAGAGGGCTTCATAGAGAGGGTTGATTTTAAACTCCCTCTAGAGTTGAGAAAATATGTTTTTTTCCTGTATAATCACAATGTACAAACCTAGTAAGAAATTAAGACATACAAATATGCATTTTCTTTAATAATAAATTGTTTTTCTAGCCCCACTAATGAGATTAAGATTATAAATCCTTAAACTCTTGAAATAATTTATGTATAGGTGAAGTAAGGGGTGCACCCCAAGATAGCTTTAGGAAATATGTTGTGATAGCTAGGTGCATGAAGTTCAGGGACTGAAAACACAGAAGTTCACGAAATAATATAACTATCTCTATCCAGGTCCCTGTTGTTTGAAACAGAAACTTGCAAAATGCACTTTTTTCCTTCGGGCCAGCCATAAAAGTTTGGTAGCTAACTCAAAAATATGAAAAGAACAAAAAAATTTTCTTGCTTTTTTTGTTGAAAAGAAAATACTTGCTTGGCATAAATATGGCTGATAGATTTCCTAAAGTTTTAAAGTACAATAGCCTGATCATGTACAAGTGCAGTGAGTTTTGTTGGCCCAAGAGAGTTTAGTTGTGACTGCTTTAATAGTTTTTAGGGTGTTATATAGTTTTGTTATATGGCACTTGACACATTCTCATTGTATTGGAAAACATATCTATTACTTGAATAGGGGTTTATTTGGTAGGTACCAAGGCACAGATTACTTACAACAAAAGAGATAATACAACCCCAGGAGAACTCTGTTATTTGGTTCCTTTGATTCTCTTGTGATGTTGGTACCTGCAGAAAGATCCTAAATAGGGATCAAACCATAACAATGTAATTCATTCGTTTCCTTAACTTTGTATGTAAGTTAATGATAGTGTCCTTTTTTCATGTACGTACGTGTGAAGCGTATAGTAACTGGCACCAAACAACAGCTCATTTAACTTTACAGATCCTCATATCAAGGTAGCAGGCCTACCCGAGTCTGTAAGACAGGCAAAGGAAAAAGTCATGGCAGTCTTGGATACAAAGGTTTATTATTTTGATTGATTTCTGCATGCATGTTTAATGCTTCAATAGTTGAAGCAAATATATATATATATATACTTCATAGTTCATTCTAGACAGATAATGTAATGGGCTGGGATATTTTCTTTGGCATCAGGTCGACACCAAAAGTGCACAAATTGTGCGTGCATGCTAGAATGAACTCTGATCTGACGCTGTATGCAATTAAATAAAGTAAACTCTACATAATTGTTATTGTTATGGAAATGAGGTTGATAATGTTGTTGTCCTTCGTCTCTTAGTCAAGTAGAGTGACCCTAAAGATGGATGTGTCGTATACCGATCATTCACACATAATTGGAAAAGGAGGAGGAAACATTAAGCAAGGTCTGGTAATAATTAAGTATTATTATATAAACACCTATGAAATACCAGGTGATCTTTCATGCCAAAACATGATACTTTCACACGTGAAAATAATGTCTATCACGAGGGAAAAGGGCCTTTTTTTGTCCTTACAGCACACAATTTTTTACCATTATTTCATCCCACTTTTTACTTTATATGATTGGAGTGTCAGTAATCCAACAGCTCAAACAAAATAAGCAATAACCAAAGGAAATGCAAATAATTCTAATTTTCATTCATTTGTTTAAGCCAATTAATTAACACTAAAAATATTTTTCTTGTTATATTCCTGTTATGCCCAGGAGTGGATCTAGGATTTTTTTTAGGAGGGGGTGCACTCGTCTCTTGCTCTACTTCAACACCAATAAACCATATAGTTTTTTTTTTGGTAGAATACCAGTTGTATTAGAAAACCGCAGTTCATCTCAGGGGGGTGGGGGGGGTGCGCACCCCCTGCACCCTCCCCCTAGATCCGCCCCTGATGCCTAAAGGTGCTTAGTAATAGTTTATGTATGTCATTTCTTTAATAATATATTTCAGTTATGCACGACACTGGATGCCACATTCACTTCCCAGATTCAAATAGAGGAGCAACTAGTGAAAAGAGCAATCAAGTTAGTCAACCTTCACTGTAACTATACAGTACATGTCAGTTGTAATTTCTTCAAGTGTTTCATTGGTTATAGTGATATTTATTTAATTTTCATAAACTTGCAGGTTTCCATTGCTGGTCAACCTTTAGGTGTTGAAAGTGCAAGACGACAAATCAGGGTAATATTATAATACTTTTATCTCAGATTTCCAAATTCTAGCTTTAATAAATAAAATTGTATAATTCTTTATTGCTTATTATCAAGGATCCCCACTGGCCCACTATTTTCACAATTAATCATTATTACAATTCCCTTAATTTGAAAGTGAAAAAAAAAAGAATGAATTGAAAATGTCAAACTGCATGTTCCTATTTTAACATTAATAATGAATATGTATAGTTTGTCTTCCACTATTCAAGAGTTTGTCCATGCAAATTAGGTTCTGTAGTTAATTTTATGTATTTTTTTGCCTCTACAAAACCAACATTTTTTTTGTTGCATTTGATAGCATAGATTCCTTTAATAAGTTATGACACAACACAAACCCTCGCAAACTTGAACCTCACGCTAACTCAAACCAAAATTTAATTGATTTCTCCCAAATTTCCTTCATACATGTACTGTAATTTTACCCTTGGTAACTTGAACCCTCAATAACTGGAACCTCCCACTAACTCAAAGTAAATTTTTGTTTCCCTTCAGATCATTTTTATATAATTTTACCATTGATTTAAGCATGTGACAAGTTGGGAAAAACATCAGAAAAAAACCAGTCCACTGAAGAAGACTGAAACATTGAATAGGATTTTTTGTTCGAAACAAGCGTGTCAAATCTTTGTCTTAACTTTTTTCACTCCAATTCAAATTGTGTCCATCCCTGTATATTAATCAAGCTTTGTTGCTTAATTTCTTTTTAAAATCCTCCCCATTTATTTGCTTATTATTTTCCTTATTTTCAGACATTTGCTTCAAAGTCCCGATAACACAAACTTTTTTTATTTTCCTTGAAAAATCAAGTTATCAGGAGTCTGCTGTATCATCTGACAGTTATTTGAACAAGTCAATATTAATAGTAGTTTGGTGTTTTCTTTTATGATTATCAGGATTTACAACCCTTGGTTCTTACCTTTGAATTGCCACTAAGTGGAAGACTGCCATCAGATTCCAGTTCACCAGCAATCCAGCAGATAGCACAAGCCTGCAATGTCACCATCACTTTTAAACAGGTAAATAAGTAAAAATTTAATGACTTCTGCTAGCTGGTGGAAAATCAGTTTTCTGTAATTCCTGTTTGCTTGGTGTAATCATGTGGCTGTTGGTAACATACTGTGCAGATCGGGATCTGAAATCTACTATTGTCTAATGAACATTACATAACAACAACAAGAACAACTTGTACTGCAACTTGCGAAACTGAATAAATTCATGATATAAGATTTAAAATTGCTATCAAGAAGACTCAGACAAAGCCAGTTAGCCTTGAAGCAACAACAAAACTCTGGAAATCTGGCCAACCATGTGCTTTTGTCTGGTGATTACATGTAGATGTCGTCTCAGACACTTAGACCTGAAAGGTTGTCCAGTGGGCAACCAACATCAAAAGTTAATTTAATTTTGGACCTTTCAGATCAGCTTAAAATTTTTTAAATTGAATATGTCCTGTGATGGTAACGTGAATAACAAAGCCTGTGAGTCAAATTGTTTTGAAGCAGGTGGGGAAATGGTTTAGGAAGAAAATACTGGGTGATTCCACTTTTGTTGTGTTTTGTTCATTTTGTACCTGATAGCAATAGAGTGGCCATGCAGGTCTCCCATTTCAACAGCCAGGCACGCTCCCTTTGCCATTTTGGCCCTTAATGTCTGCCCTGATTATCTGTAAGTTTGGGCTGACCTTAACTACTTTAAGATATAACATGTTCTTTGTGAGAGTTTTTTTTTCATGTACTTATGTTGTCTTACAGAGACCCAGAGCTGGCAGTCAAACAGCAATAATTAGAGGTTCACAGCAACATGTTGCTGGTATTAAGGTTTGTGAATTTCTCATTTATGAAAGTAATTATATAAAGGTAGGTTAAGTGTTAAGTGTTATTGTTTGTTAGTACAATGCTCCATACTGATGACATGTTACTACAGAGATTTGGGTAGTGTTTCTGATTGGTTAAAGAAAATTTCCCATGTGGCAAAACCAATGAACGTTCTGTGCTTGTTCCTCAGACATCATTTCACGAGGAAACCAGTGATGCTGCAAAATGTCAGCTGTTTTCCTAGGTTAAGTGGGAGTCCAAATACATGATTGATTCCAGTTAGGATTATACAGACAAAATTGGACAGCACAAGAGTTTTCTGCTAGATCTGAGCATAGTTAATTGAGTGGAATGGTTATGAAACCCGTCAGACTCCTTTGTTATATGTTTTTGTGGACCTGAAAGTGCACAACGTTCGAAAGAATTCCTATCATTTTGATTGTATTGACCAATAAAAACGTTGCATTCATTTATTCCGTAACAATTTGCCAACAGAAAACAAAGGATTGTGCACTTTCATGGTACTTCCAACATAAACTGCAGCACTGTTGTTCTTATCATTGATGTTTGCCGCTTTTCATAACCAGTCTCCTCTAATAACTATGATCTGAGATAGATGAGCCCATTAAAAATCAACAGTCCAATAATAGTGGCAAGTACTGTCCTATCCAAAGAGGCTGAGGCAAGACACAGTCACTGTTGCTTCTAAATTCAGGGCTCCTCATTCACCAGTAATACTGGAGAATTTTGTTTTAGATAAGATTAAAAACAGTAAAATATTGTTTTTAATTGAATGTTTTTGAATCCTCAGGATGCTATTTCCCATCTAGTTGAGCATTTCACAGCAAAAATAGCTGTAAGTACCTTTTAAAAGTTGTTTTTTTTGTAGTTGTTAACATTACCTAAGCATGATGCTTCAGGTGCTTTTGGCATTGACAGAAATGACACCGAATTGCCATGCAGAAAATTGACATTACCATGGATAGGTATCTTTTTTAACTGCTGCAGGATTAGCTCAGGCGGTAGAGTGCTTGACTGCAGAGTGGGAGGTCCAGTTTCTGTTCCCAGGACTGGAACAACACTCAGGGTCTTAAAATGACTGAGAAATGAAAGTATTGCCTTTGCCCTGCAAATAGCCAGACCGTCGCGTGGCTCAGATGACCGCATAAAATGGTGGTCCCGTCTCCAGTAGGAGATGTGAAAATAGTGTCCCCATTTAGTACTTTTGTGCTAAATACAGTGACGCTCTTGAAAGTAAAGTACATTTTTTTAATCCTTAGGTAAATTTTTATACCAGAAATACTTTATAAGGGTGATCTTGTTTACAATACAATAGTGCCTATTTGCAGTTCCATTGACAGTTGGTCCTTGTCAGCTTTTAGGGCACTATCCTTTTCTTTGTTCCTTTCATATTTAAATTTGGTCATCCTAGCAAGGTTTAAATATTTGCACAAGAAAGCAAAACCCCTGAAGGATTCTGGTCTTAGTAGTAAAATAACGTCATCGTGCAACTGGCCTATTATTTGCCCAATAGAGAACAATTGACTTTTAAGACGGCAGGACATAGGAAATCCCAAGCAGGCAAGATAGGCTCATCTTACATGCTTGGGTAGCCAATCAGAACACAAGATTTGCTTCATCTTGCCCACTAGTGGATTCAGCCATAATAATGAAAATTATAATAACAAAGGTGTTTTATTGTTTGTTCAGTCTTCAGTTCCAGTGAACATGCAGATTGATATTGCTCCTCAGCATCACTTATTTATTATTGGAAGAAATGGAGTAAACATCAAACAAATCATGCAGCAAACTGGGGCAAGGTCAGTTGTAGCCAAATTTTTGTGCCAGCATGGAATTTGAATTAAATAAATAATATTAATATTAATTAAGAGGCAATGTAAAGATGTAAGTACTTAGCAATTAACCAACAATTAGGTTTTCGTTCCATCAATCATCTAGACAAAACTGTTGGTGGTTGTAATAATGGTAATAATATGATTGATTGAAGCAAGCAACTTAACCAATGGTTAATGTTTTGACTTGAGAGGTAGCATATGTTATTGAAAAATGCAGCAGAATGTTTGCTCTACAAATTGATAGAGAAAAAGAGAAACACTGCAAGTTGCATTTTAGAACATTCACTCCAAACATAATTCTTATTTGTTATTATAGCATTTCATTTCCTGATCCTAATGGAACACAACGAAAAGGCACCGTCTTTATCACTGGGACAGTGGAGTCAGTTATTCATGCAAGAGCACAGCTTATTGTAAGTAAACAACCAAGTCCTTAATTATGATAACTTTTTATTTTTTTTTCTCTTATGATCTTTACATGAAATAAATGCTAGTTGCATTGCATTAATCTTGCTGTTTCTACTCTATCCCTTAGGAATGCCTTCCCCTTGTACTGATGTTTGACCTACGAGAGGAGGATGGAGATATAGATAACAGTAAGATTTCTTTGCACCCTACTTGTATTTTATTAAACATCTTTGTCATTACGTAAGTTTTAAGACACCAAACTATGCACAAAGTTTTTAAGCCACCTAAGGTTGTGTACTCAAGAAAGGGTTCAAGGAGGTCCAACCGCCACCCCCTATTTTCAGTGTTGATGTTTATTTTTTTAAAGACACAATGTTGTCAAGAAGGGACTGCTAATGTCAAACAAGTAAGCCTCATGGCAGGGTTGTCAGAAAGTTTTGAAGTATAGATGGCTGAGTTGTCAGAGTAAGTGGCCAGTCCAGGCATATTTTATGTTAAAAACGCAATCTTATAGAAATGCCAAGCAGAGTAGCCTGCCAATACTAACGAAGTAGGTGACGATTTTTGCCGGCAGCCAGCTACTTTTGACAGCTCTGCACTGGCCTTCCCAACACTCCTATAATATATATATGGCAGTGTGCTAACAATTATCTAATGGTATGAACAACCACGTGGCTTCATGTCTTTGGGTGTTCACCATCTTGTCAGCAGCACACTTCAGCAGTATATTAGAGTTCAGTGACGTCTCTTTTCAATAAATTATTGATATAAAACAATGCCAAGATCTCTCCTCAGGTTATTGTCAAAAGAATGGTAAAGCCTAATGACATAAAAAAAATTTTTTCTTGGGTCTGCACCTCACCACTTTTCTTTTTCTACTTATCTTGTATTTTTTGTTTTATTTTTACTTTTGTTTGGCAAATAAATAAATAAATAATGGTAAGAAAAGTAAGATTTTAGTGAGTGACTAAATTTAGCAAGTTTGAATTCCGCTGGCATAAACTGAGGCTGTGGCTGTGCTCTTGTGAGATAGTGGCTGATTTAAAAAAATATTCCATGTAAATAATCCTTGTGTAATTGTTGACTGTTTTGCTTTTATGAGCTGAAAGGTCAGTTGCCTGCTTTCGGCAAACAGAGTTTTACTGAGTGTACTGTCATAGTCACTTTTTTGTATGTTTTTAATTTCAGCAAAATTAAATACAATAATGGAGGCATATGATGTTTTTGTGAGTGTAAAACCCAAACCTAAGCAACCAAGTAAGGTGAGAAAATTAGCAATATTCTTTTGCAACTTAATTTCACCATAAGAGAATTATTATTTATTAACACTCCAGTCCAATATTTAACGAATTAAGACAAGGCTATTGATACAATAGTCACTATATTATTGGCTTTCCTGGTTTGGATATTTTTAAAGCTGTTTATGTCCTTTCTTTTCATTTGCAGTCTGTGATTGTAAAGAGTGCAGAGAAAAATGTTGAAAACATGTTCATTGCAAGACTAGACATCCTTGGACTTGACAGCAACGAAAATCATGCTTCCTCGCCAGCATTTTCCACAACAGGCTTGGTTAATCATAACCAATGCACTGCCTCACTAGATAACCTCTCAAGAAATTACTTTAGCATGCTAAACCTTACCTCTGCTCCACAACGCTACATTCAAGGTCATCTGAATGGACATTCGAGCCCCACTCTTAGCCCAGTGGACCCTTCAGCTAGCAACCCAAATCCATGGTTGACTAGTGCTGTTTCTCCAACATCACCCACTATTTCAAACATGATTACAGCACATCCTCTGATTAATTGTGTAACAAGCTATCCAACGAGTCCTCCACCTCCTCCCGGACTAGGACCCCCTGTGACACTAACCTCTATGGCTAATAATCTACCAAGTGGTTATCTTTTGAATTACACTGGATCTACACCCAACTCAGATGGATACATTAACAGTTTAAGTACAGGTAATTAAAACGAGCTAACACTAACCCGCAATATAGAGATATTGAGAATGCATAGTCACACGTAGGCTGACATGCAACACTCACATGGATCACATTGGTGCTGTGATATTGTAATGTGCCTCTCAACAAACATTTCACACAGCAAAATAATATTTAGGACTGTAAAAGTTTAAGTTGTTTGGTTACAGGGAAGTGTTTGCTACAAACGTTTGACCTGTATTAAATAAACCACGTCAAGAATGTTGAGCTGTTCGTGATCTGGTTGTTTGGTATTTTGGAGTAGAATTTGTTGCTTTCTTTAGGGGCAATAACATTCACCATTTGCACATCTCCCTTACACCTGGCCCTTACACCTTTGCTCCTCGAATCACCCCATCCCCCCCGCCCCCCCTCCAAAAAAAATTGCATAACCTTTGTTTTTAATTTCCCCTGTATATTGCTTATGCAAAGTTTTGGTAGCGTACCAAATTCTCTGATAGCAACTTCTTTTCGTTTTACCAGGTTCAACACAAGGTTGTCTAAGCAAGTCTCAAAGTCAGTTAAACCAAAGAAATGGCAGTCCCCTCGGCCAAAGAGCTCCTAGTCCCGTTGGAACCATCGGGCAAGGTCCTGGATCAAGGACCTTTCGGCCTATAGACAGACAAAGCCTCAATGGAAGTCCCTTGAGACGTAGCTCGTCAGGCAGTTTAAGTCCTAGGAGTCAGACGAGTACAAGCCCATTGACTGTTGACGATGATGGTACGTTTTTTAAACACGGTAGATAATAATTATCAGCCTTACTGTACTGTCGCCTTTAATCAGCCGAGAAAGTTGTAGTTGTAGTTAAAACCTTAAATGCTTGAGTGGGTTGTTATACTGCATGAATTCCTGTATAAGTCTTAAAGTTGTGCAAGTTGAAAAATGCTAAATGGCATTAAATTAGGCACGTTCTGACACTACAGAAAGGGATCTTGTTTGACGAAAGAAATAAGCAGAAAACACCTTTACAGTGGCCAATTTAGTGTATCTCATTTCATTATTGATGTCAAATTGAAGTAATATACCGTACTGCAGATGTGTTTTTATGATTTTAAACTCCTATTTGGCTTTTTTTTATTTGCTTGTCTGTATGACAACACTACTGGTGAAATTAGTACCGAAATGAACTGAGACTGGCGTTCGGTTATTCCATTACCTCTTTTTTGCCTTATAGCTTGATCTTGAAACAATATTTACTCACAATATTTACTCACATACGTTGAAAAACGTTCCTTACCTGTACAAAGTCCTTTTGCATCTTTTTACATCTTCGGCCATTTTGACTTCGCAGAAATTTTTTCAAAATTGTAAGGTTGGTGCGTTGCGCGCACAATTTTCCCGCCGAAACACAGGGGGCTGATTGGCTAAACTCTGTGCCTTCAAAGATAGCCGAGTTTTCGGTCCGTAGCGCAAAGCCGTAAGTAATTCGCTCGCCAATGTGCAATGGAGTCTTTTGAAAACTTGACATTTTGTCTGGCTCGAAGTCGCTTCCATCTTTCTTAATTCGTTGATCTGTAAAAAAAATTACACTGCAAATGGCGAAGAAGCTTGTCAAGATGATCAGGTGCAGGTATGTTTGTTATCATATTTGTCGAAGAATCACTCGTTTTCTCTTAGGCAAAACGGCTCGAATCTCTGCCAGGCGATTTTCGTCTTCGTAACTGTGGATTCTGCAATAAATTTTTCACACTGACCTAGAATTCTTCGTGAATCTTCGATACAGTTTCTTGATCCGCTTCGTTCACAAATATATCGAGGTACGAAGTCAACATCCAAGTCCTCAAGGTTGACAGACGTATTTTTCTTTTAAACCTTTTTTTTTTGTCAAGATAAAGAGATTTAGAGCTGCGAAATGAGCATTTGCCTTTGGTATTTACGTCCGTATCATAGAAAGTTACGGACCGCAAATCAGTGACCAATTTTTGTAAATGATATAAAACAACCACCGTATCGATAGTCGTAAATACAGGTAGATTGCTTTCTACCCCGGAGAAACGGCTAGGCTACCTGATAGAACGATGATACCACTATCACATCTGCCGAAGAAATTCATGTTACCTCTTATAGTATATAGCTATCTTCTACCCCTAACCATTGGCAAAAACGGTGTATCTTAAGGTTGCGTACGTTTAAGGTGTTGAAGATACTTACGTATTTGTCGGTTTCTTCCTTTGCAGCAAATCACCACAGTATGGTTAATGGAAACGACCTGACTGACTCGATTGTAAGTAACGGAGACTCACTGAACAGAATACCACTGAGAGGCGAAAAACAATGGCTTTACTATAGCCACTAAACTTAGGACCCTAAATACTACCGTATTAACAGTGAAAGGCAGTGATGAAACTGTTTAAAACATTGAGACGCAGATGAACGATGTATCAGGAACACCCAGCGACTTTTCTCTGTAAAATAACAATAATGATTGTGATACCCGGAGTTTTTTTTACTAACTTGCCCACGATTTTCGGAGGTCATCACATTTTTATCACCAAGATATTGCGATTATTGTTTTAAAAGGTCGTCTGAAAATTTCAGTATAACAACAAAACTTCCCCAAGAGTTTTCTAATAAAAGTGAGACTACGACATGTCTTTGAACTTTCGAACGCACCCATGAGGGTATAGCGAACTGTGTCGGTTAAGACGAAAAAGCCACCTGAAACTTTCAAGACATTAGGGGGAGCAGTTTTTAGGGCAGCTCAAAATTAACCGAGAAAACCATTTCAAACACTTCTGACGTATTTGGAAACATTCAGTCGTTGGCTGCCACTGGTATATTGGGATGTCAATGAGTCTACACGCGTACCAAACATACCTTTTCTTTTCATACGCTTTCATAATAACTCTCTTACTCTTTTGACTGACAGATGTAACAGTAGACGGACATTAAAACAAGACAGACTCTTACACTCTGTACAGACCGCTTGCTTGCAAAGGTGCGGCACCGACATTGTCAAAGAAGTTGCATGGCCAATAGAATTTACATAAAAAGATCGGTTAACATGAACAGCGACCAACAACCAGCTTTAATTGTGCATAACAAGACGTGAGTTTGCAAATGTTTGCCTTTACACTTTTTTTTGCTGGTTTTATTTATCTACCGCCTCGACGTTTGGACGACACTATGAGTGTCAATAAACCGTTGACCAACTGAGTCGCAAGTCGCTTCGCTCAGCGCTGCGTTCACTTGGTGGTAAGTGCTAATTTGACTGGTATTCAAAGTGGACAGACTGCAAATTATAGTAGTTACTAAAAAATATCAAAATGTCAGACAAACTTACAGACAGATACACAGACAGACAGACAGACACACACAGAGACAGACAGTACCAGGCTCTATAAACTGTATCGTACTTGGTTCAGTCATGGACATCGCGTTGGCAAGGGTTCTCATAGCTCAGTCGTCGTTGGAAATGCTTTCTTGCGCTGTATTCAAATTGTGTTGTCAAAACTTCGCCTTGTTTTGTAGATTATGTTTTGAGTTCTCTTTGTTTTTCAGCCATATCACGACTCGCAAACGCATGGCAGCAATGGGGGAAGCCAAAGCCCTGTTGGTATGTAATCCGGTTGTATCGGCTTAAAGCAAACCTAGATATAAGAGGAAACACTGACAGTAATATGGTTTCAGAACCCGGGGGGTACTCAATAGAGTTTTATACGGGGAGGCTCCACATCGAGGTGCAACCCCTAATCCTTTTATATACTATTTGTGACAGAAAAAAAAAAGGTACCCTTGCTTATACCTTTCACTTTGACAAATAATACCCTTTTCACATACCAAGTTTAGAATTTTACATCCCTTTTACTGCTGTAAATGCACTTTCTTTGTCATGTAGGTGAAGGCTTCAGCGGCATACGGAGTAGTATTCAGATTTAGATAAGCCTACTCTACAAAGAGAGGAGGGAAACTGGTTTGTAAGGCGTGTCTTTACTCTAAGGAACGTCTTCGACTTTCCACTGTTATTGGCTCTCAAGGGTGATTATTATTAGTTGTGGTTCGACATTAAAAAAAAAGAAAGAAAGAAAGCAGTTTTTCACGCGTTCAGTGAAGTTCGTTTCGAAGAAGTGTTTCATTCCCCGGGTCTCCGTTGAAGTAAATTGGACAAACTGTTTTAACATTTTTTTGTGACGTTTTCTTCTAGGTTCTTCCTCAAATCATTCCAAGAGACAGGCCAGTCAATTATTGTCCGGCACAAAGCATGTGAATTTTAAGTAAGTTGTCAAAGGCTTTTTTAATTTTGAATACCACGGACTTTGTCAGAAATATTATTAGTAAATGGAGCATTTATGCGCGATTGGTTTAAGACAACTCCAAGGGAACACGCCCAACAAAACTGCGCCTAGGTCGAGAAAATGCAACATTAGGGACCCTGCGATCGACAACGGCAACGCCACTTAAAACGTCGCTGTAAAATAGACTTTCACCTTTGTACAAAGTCACTTAGGTAGTTTAAAGAAGGGTAATTAGTTGGAATTGAAGGGGTCTGCGTCCGAGTTCACTGAGAGAGATGAATGTAACAGGTAATTCATCGCCTTGCCGTTCCCGTTCTAGTCAACGCAATAATTGGTCATTTCACATCGTGGTTGTGCAGCAAAGAAATTTAGCGTGATGCACGCTCTGAGTAGGTTTTTTTTTGCCTACTTAACGTATTTTGTTTTTCTTTCCTGAAGTTCCCGTTGCCGTTGCCGTCGTAGTTTTGTAAGGTTTCTACCTCTGACGCGACTACGTACCGACGACGTTACTTCTCTCTTATAAAACAACTACAGTCGAACCTGTATTCAGCGGTCACCCTCTATTAAGCGGTCAGTTTTCAAAGTCCCGAAAATTACTTCCCTTGATGTATTGTAATTTCGACCTCTATTAAGCGGTCGCGGTCACCATTTGCGAAGTCCCAACGAGACTTCTTCTATTGTCTTGACCTGTGTTAAACGGTCACACGGTGTCAATTACTTGTTCATACAGTTTCAAATAATATTACATTATTGAAACACACGAGGTACAACAATTGATTTCCTTGTTTATTTTCGAAAATCATTAAAACGCCGGAAATGAATGTTTGTATTTGAGGTCAAACGTCTGATCTGATCAGCACTGGAGATCTAATTCTTCGAACTGTATTTCTTGCAGTCTGTATTAAGCGGTCACTTAGCCATTCCCCGACGTTGACCACTTAATACAGGTTCGACTGTAATAAGCATTTTTGTATGTTTTCTAGGACAAGTTCATCAAGCCTGAGCTCGGACTCAAGTGAACTAGATGACAGCAACTCTTCTGCGGTGCTGTGAGTACCAAACTATCTTAACTCCATACTACAACTGTGTACTTAATTTTCAGATTGGCAGAAATCGGTGGGAAACATGGGAACCTTTAGACCTTTAATAGATTCTAAGACGAGGACGACTACGGGTTTTCTTAACTTTAAGTAATGTTCGCGCGTGAACCAGCGTCATTTTGGCTGGAAAACGCGACAGTCGTCGTCGTACTACTACAGGTTTTAGCGAAAATGTGGTAGTGATGGAAACAAGGTATCAAATGTTAGAAGTTTTATCATTTTGCAAGCACCAGATAAAAACAACCGTGTTAACTTTTAGAGTGAAAAAAGGTGAAATGAAGCTTTCTGGGTTGTCTATTTTTTTGGGAGGGAATACGCGTAAAAGTATTTCGTCCTCGAATCTAAAGGTCTCTCTCTATGATTTGCTCATTGTCACCAGTGAATTTCAATTTCAGCTCAGATTCAAATTCTGTTTCTCGCGCTCACTCGCTTCTAACCTTTCCGCCCACCTTTGAGAAGCAATAGATTCTTTTTTTTCCAATTTTGACTGTCAAAGACAATTATAGAGACGTTTTATGATGTTTTAACGTCTGAGACTGTTCGTGAAATGAATTCCTGATATTTCCTTTCAAATCAAACATCTTAGGGGAGGTGGGTGGGCTTGTGCATGAGAGGATTTTTTTTTCCCTTAAATTTTTTCTTTGGCTGTTTCTGCATGGCAGTGAAGGACGGTGTCCGAGATTGTATGAACAAATTCTCGCGTAAATACCCTGGGTACCAGAGGTTTTTTTCCCCATGAGTTGCTTCGGGGCGACAGGGCCGATGTTGCGACCGCCAGAAAATGTTTTTCGCGCAGGTCACAAGGCATTTGACCGAAACCGGAAACCGCGCATGAAAAGTCTCTGGCACCCAGGGGACAAGTAGATTCCGTTGAATTCGATTTTTAACTTTGTGCGTTTCTGTTTTCAGTTTACAAAGGATCCCTCCAAATACGCCGACCCAGACAGTAAGTTTGTAGCTTTTTGTGGGTTAGTTTTGTTTGATATGTTGCATTGTTTATTTATTTTAAGTGTTTGTTCCGTCTCAAACTTCTGACTTTTTATGTCTTTCCCAGGCAGATAAGTACGATTACATGAAGACTATGGCGACAGTAGGTAATGCGTTTTTTAAAAAAATTAATTACTATTACTAGTTTAATTCTAACCTAATGCCATTTGACCACAGGCTGTTGTAGCGTTGAAATTAGTGAAACGTAAATCACTTGTGTGAGTGATGTGATGACTGCTTGGTTTTTAGGAAGTGTGAAGATGCTAACTTGAAATGTCTTTCTTTTTTTTAGCCATGCAAAGGAAAGTTGTCGTTGACGAAGTAAGAACACCGACGAATACATGGAGCGGACTCGGATTCTCAAAATCCATGCCAGGATCAGCGATAAAAGAATTGGTAAGAACAGTAACGTATGTTCTAAAAGGAGAACATTCTGCCGCACGGATCAAAGAACGTTTATTGAGCGCATGTGTTGTTGGTTAATTCTTAGTCTAACTGGTAAGAACTTGCTTCCATACTCAGAAGTCTGTAGAAATTTCTTATCAATTTTAAGAACAAAAAAGTTTCAGAGAAGGAATTGAGTTGGAATTGATCCAGGAACATAGGGTTTGCAGGCCACCATCTGCACCACTTAGTATGGCACGGCGCATTTCTAGGTTACTGTTGTTTGATTTGGAAATGATTTGCTGAACGCTAATCACAATGTTCAGCGGCCGGCAAACGGCAAACGCAGGAAAAGTCAGGTCATGTGACCCTCTCTACCTAAGTATCATACTTTCTCTCCCCCCCCCCCCCCCCCCCACCCCCTAAAGACATGCTCGATACTCAGGCTAATTAACAATTATTCCACGAGTGCGCGTTGGATTTGAGTTGGCTATAATCATCTCATATCCAACAAGCGAGAGTGGAATAATTGTTTTGTTAAAAACGCGGCCGTGATAACTCGTACTGGCAAATTTTTGTCACTATTTTGCCCCCTGAAATACCACGTGACATTGATCTTGGCCCAGTTAATGACGGACTGGACGTTAACACTAACTTCTCAGTTACGTTAAGCCCAGTCATACTCTGTATGCTAACACCGGTCGTTAGTAATTACGCTGTCTGATGAGGATTCTGTGCAACTGACTGCAGAAGAAGAATATACAGTTGCCGTTCGTTACAGTCAAACCAGGTACCCCCCGAAATTCCATCAATGAATTTATTATTCGAAAGTTGAATCAGTTGGTAGTTGTAGATTTTAGATTAATTAATCTGTGCATTCCTGCATGCGCAATAAGCAGTGATAATTATGAAATTTCGAGTAGCTCAATTTTCTTGAATTTGATATGAATGTCTTCAAAGCAATTTAGTCCATTCAAAGATATTTTCCGGAATCTCTCCGAATACAGAGAAGTTATCGCAAAAGATTCACGGATTATTACGCATGCGGGATTGCAGATTTGAATTTGTTACTGGCTGCGGGAACTACTCACGGATTCACTTGTCAAATAATAAATTCATTAATGGAATCTTGGGAGGTACACGACCTAGCTGGACTGCAATGTACTAACACCTCCTTCATTTTTCAGTTGGATTTCAAGGCCAATAACAAGGGGAATTTGTTGCCTTATAATGGACCACTCAACGGTAGCTTTGAAGTGAGTTTAAATGAAGGCCTTTTTTCTACTCTACGCTTAGTTATTCTAGATTATAATACAGTTACGATACAGTATTTCATGTTATATTCTAATTGGCTATGTTACAAGCAACCACAATTGGGGTGTGTCAACACGAGCCGTATGCAGCGACTCTCTTTACTGTGCCTTCATTAACAAAATGGATGGGAAAGATACAACAAACAGAATGAAAACTCGGAAAAGTAAGAAATACAGTAAGAAAGCCACCCCTACAAAACGATTTAAACTATGCTCGTGTAACAATGATACCGTAAACGTGCTAAACCTTTCATATAGCAGCATGCAAAATCTACGTCTAAGAGAAACTGATAACCCCTAGGCACTGGATATTTAAATTTGAGGACGTAGAGACGGTCGTAAGACGCGAATGAATATAAATGACGACAGCTCAAATATATATAGCCTACCGCTAATGAAGCAATTGTAACAGCATACCATGTAACACCCTACAGAAAGTGTTACATAACCCATGATAAATATATTTTCTTTCTAGTCTTCCAATCCTTCTTCGCTGTTCTGTTGTGGTCCTAGAGAGTCCCGCGGCAGAAGTAGTTTTGAGGTACGTATTGATTCGGGCTTGCTTTATACCGTAAAATTCCGAAAATAAGCCCCGGGGCTTATATTTTTCAAAGACCCTTTTTGAGGGGCTTATATTCGGAGGGGCTTATGCGGAGGGGCTTATCAACGGAGGGAAAGTTGCGTTCCAAAATCGATTGGGCTAGCCTTATAGTCTGAAGAAATTTACCCTTTTTGCTTTGTTTTACTGTGTGTTTGAGGGCAATTTCCAAGTACAAGCGGGCGATTTAACGGTGGGTTTTTTGCGTTACGAGTTTGGTTGGGGGGCTCATATTTGGACAGGCTTATTTTCGGAATTGTACGGTATCTCTAAATTAGGATTGGGAGTTCTTCTCGTCCACATGATAGAAAAGACGATGGAAAGAGCGAAAGTGGGAAGGAACTCCCATCTCTCTACTAGGGAGCTTTAGCATCGACGACGGTGACGGCAACGAAAACGTCACTTTTAAAATGAATTCCCGTTTTTTCAAACTTTGTCGCCCTATTTCCAACTCACTGAAAATGTCAAATGTAGGACAATTTCCCTGGAGTTGATTTCTTGAAGACCGCACCCAAGTTTAGAAAGAGAAAGAAAAATATGTCTTTCGTCGCTTGTTTACGTCCTCAATAAAACGTAAAATTAGACATTTTCTCGTCGTAGTCGTGCAGTGACGGCAAAGAAATTTTCCAAAAAGTGTGATGCACGTGCAAAATTGTTGTTTTAGTTATTAAACGTATTGTATTATTGCCGTTCTCGTTGCGGTCGCCGTTGTCGTTGCTAAAGCTCCGTATTATCTCTCTACTAAACGCGAATCCTTGTTTACATTTTCTTGCCTCATTAGAATATGCTCATCATTATCTGATTAAGCGCATACAATGAAATCTCTGAAAATTGAAAGAGCATAACAATTTTAGTTATATCTGAAAATTTGAGCCCGATGTACCGAATAGTTTCGGAGAAATATTCTTTGAAAAACCCCCAAATTTACAAAGAATGTTTGAGCTCATTAGCGTTTTGCCTCCCAGCAATTTCGCAGTGTTTGTTTGCTCCTGTTTTCTCTGTTATTGATTGCAAAGAGCTGAAACTTTCACAAACTGTTCAAATTAACCAGCTCTTTCAATTTGTGTGTACGGCTACTTCTTCTATGGGTAAACTCTTATGCTAATGAGCAAAAATGTTAACAACGACGTCACGATGAATTCCCCTATACCTCTCCTTCTCTTTTCCCTTCCCAATATCCCCTCTCGCGCTTTTTTCACTCTCTTCAATCTCCCAGGGCCAAAAAGAGGCCCTCGCAGAGGAGTAGGTTCTCGCGTTGTAAACAAGAACACTAGTACTTACGAATACTGGCTGCTGCGCAGTGGAGTCCAGAAAAAAATATTTTTAGTGTGCAAGTTAAGTTTTCAATTTTTGCAGGCTACGCTCATGACGGAACGATTTGAGGAGGAGGAATTATCAAGTATGTATATCACTGTGCAATTGTTCTGATCGTTTAATTTCGGTTGGGGATCGTTTGGTGTAATGATAGTGGCCCTTCTCATACGGGGCATCACTCACGCAGAGGAATTTCAAATTATTTCATCCTGAACTTGCTCGTAAACTAAACTATTAGCAGCTGCTACAGTTGATTTGTTTTTATTTTATGAACCTTGTTGTGTCGTCTTGTCAAATTGAAAATGTTGGGACCTCTTAACGCAGAGAAATTCTCACTTGTCTCCCTAGGGTCGGAAATAAAGCAAAGAAGTAGCTTCCTCTTTAGTGTTTTCACTTGATTCTAGAATTGAGAATTGGAGTTGAAGTTAGTTAAAATTACCGTATTTCCTTGAAAGAGCTTCGCCTTCGAATAAACGGTGCATCTTCTCAGCACTATTGTTGGTCATAAATCGAAAAAAATCAATAAGCACAGCGGCCCTATTTCGAGCAAATAAATACGGTAAGCTATTATTCCATGCTAGGGACTTGGGCCGCTTGTGGTACGAGTGCTACTAACCTGTGCCATGTTCTTTCTTGTTATTTTGATTTTCCAGATGAAAGCTCCAGAGCAGGAGCAATTGGTTCCAGAAGAAACAGCTGTTCATCCCTCTCTCATTGCTCTGGTGAGATAATCTGTAATTACAGAGACTCACTACAAAGCGGTTTCAATTGAGTTTTACAAATCCAAAACAGAGAATGAGTACACCAGTCAATCACAACGGTGTCCGGTCGCTGTATAATAAAGTGGATTCGCTTTGCTCTTTTTAGAGCTACCAAGTTTAATGAAAGTTGCATTACCCGTGATTTGACCAGTACAAAATTATCTACTCATAAAAAATGATTATCTTCTCTACTCACAACAACAAAAATCGCTTCTTAATGAGCCTCAATTAACCCGTTGAGGCTCTACTGTATAACCGGCCGCGAAGTGAAAAGTAAGAAACGTTTTTATCATGCTTGGAAATTGTCTTTCTACTTTAGTATTTTATGATCAAATTTCGTGGTTTTATGCGCAAAAGTGGATTCTGTATAACACTGCGTACTTTACTTAACATTACTCTCTTTCGCTTCACTCATGATATCCCTTAGTGCTGTTTGTTTATTATTTGTAAGTAATGTTTGTTTCCTCGTTATTGCTTTTTTTCTGTTAGAACTTTTTGATCTGTTTGAAAAGATTGGCCTTACGAAGTATTATAGTATTTTTCAAGAACAAGAGGTAACTATCTCTACTTCATAACAACCTTCTTTCTGACCACCATCGAAGGTCTAGCTGTTTGTAAGATAAATAAGACAGCAAATATATTTCTCAGTTATTTTAAGACACTGACTGTTGGCCTAGCCCCGGGAATCGAACCCGAGACCTAACGCTTTAGAGCTCAGCGCTCTACCGACTCAGCTAACCCTCTGGCACATTTCGCATGCCAATGGTTACGACATCCCTTTTCGTTGACAAGCTTAATAGCCTGCCCACGGACGTCTCCTGTTTCTTTTGTTGCTCAAGGAAAAGTTACGTTACAACTGAAGGAAAGTGGAGACATCTACACGCAGGCTGCAAGTTTAAAAGCAAGAACTACATTCCAGGGTCGATCTTGCTAGCAAATTGTTTTCGCAATTTTAGCAAAAATAATGATTAGGAAATAAAATTTTGTGAGACACTCACTTGCAAATTCCGCAAGAGTGCAAGAAGAACAAATTGGCCAAAATTCTTGCGATTTTTGTGAAATCTGCCAACTTCTCGAGGCCCTTCTTGGCCTTTTCTCTTTCTAAGTCTATAATTTTGTTAAATTTGTTCTTCTTGCTACTCTTGCGATATTTGCAAGTGAGTGTCTCAAAATTTTCTTGTGAATCAATTTGCTAAAATTGCTAAAACAATTTGCTAGCAAAATTTTGCTAACAAGATCGATCCTTCATGCTACTTGCTATCTTTTGAAAAAGCCAAACTTTTTCTCATCAATTGAATTCAAAAAAATGGTCGAGTTTTGTTATCTAAGACTTTATTTATGTATTGAAACCCACTGTTTCCTGTCGTCTGTTACAACAGATGGCAAGGGTGGACATCATGGATTTGGGCCAACTTAGTTTTTCAAGTTTTTTAACAAATCGACCACAATCTTCTACACTACATAGACCATAGAAATGACGTCATAAAATGTTCAAAACTCAAGTGGAACGGCGAGTGGTTTCACTGCAAAGTTTTGAACATTTTATGGCGTCATTTCTATGGTCTATAAGAGCGTAGACCATGGAAAATTGAGGTTGATTTGTTTTTTACAATAACAGATAATTTTTTTACGAAAAAACATCAGCAACAAAAAAAACAACCGGCACTGTGTGACATTTCCGTGGTCTACTGATTTAAGGAACAGACCACACTTTCTATGGGTTTACCGGCGTGATAACCCACTTGGGATGTTGGGAGAACACTCGAAAAGCTTGTAAATCACGAGCCGGAGGCGAGTGATTTACAAGCTTATAAACTCTCATAGACGATAGCTCTCGACCAACCAGCGCGCGAGGATTCTCTCAGTTATTGTAAAAAATCACCAAAAAGTTATTATAGTTTGTACTCGCTGACAAAATCTGTTTGATATCCTCTGTATAACTCTACAGAAGCATTTTGTTCATGGGTAAAGGCATTAAGTAGTGACTTCAGCAAAGAATTGACCTAAAACTGCAAACCTTCTTGTTACACAGCCCCTTAAATAGTGTATTTTGTTTTATTTCGTTCGTCCCTAATATTTCAGTACTGAGTAATTAGAAGGACTTTTCTGTGGACGAATTTTCGGGGACTTAATTTTGTCAATGTTAACTCATTAAAACGCCAACATATTCTGTAATCTTTTCAAGGTTGACTTGCCAACATTTATGACTTTAACCGAAGAGGACTTAAAGGAACTTGGCATCACCGCGTTTGGAGCCAGAAAGAAAATGCTGCTGACAATTCAAGGTGGGTCTTACGCTATATTAACCGTTTTCTTGAAGAGGTGTAGAATTTACTTTACAATACTTTATGCTGGAAGTAATGGACGCAAGAAAGAACGGGGCGCACTAGGGAGACACGTGAAGGGAGAGGGAAACCCCTCTCGCCTCGCGTGTCTCCCTCGCGCGTCCAGTTCTTCCTTGCGTCCATTCATTCCAAGCGCCTGCTACGCAGGCTACAACTAGAATTTCGCGCGTCACCCACACTCGTTCTGCCTTGGCCATGACTGGTTCATACAATATTAGTTTGGCGATGTTGAACGTGGCTGTCCCTTGATGATGGAAGAAGTTTGAATTGAAGCTGCAGTTTTAGCCTGTTCACAAACCCTCTATTTTCCCTTCAGAGATCGTCGAGTACAAAATTTATAGACCGCAAGCACAAGGGGGTGGGGGTGGGGATGGGAAAGGAGAAAATAGACACTCTCGTGCGCTTTCCAATTGTCGACAACAACAACAAACGTCTGTGGACAGGTTACTGCATAGCCATTGTTCAGGGCCCAAGGTGTACAGGAAATACTTTTCAAATGATTTATTGTTTAAAACGATTTTTTGGAATTACTTTTAAAAAAACACGTTGTAAAGAAAGATTAAACCCTGAAAAAAGTGTTCGGTTTTGTTTAAATTTATTCCGCTACTGTGCAGCAACTATCTATGTGTGTACGTCTTTGGCTTTCGACGTTCAGAATGAAAACGGATTGCAATTTTTCAGGTTAAACTTCTGTGTTGTCTCGGTTTTCCCTTTGATAGAATCATTTGATATCTTTCTTTTCAGTAGTGTTCAGCGCATGAAAAAACCCGAAGGACTAAGAAAAATAATTTCAGCTCAACTTTGAGGAGAAAAAAAAAATGTGGTACGCACCATGACATGTTCCCTTTAATATCATTTCCTGGTCATGTCACAGTTGCCAATGAAATGTTCCCTCATTTTCCATGAGAGTGAAAATTTTTATCTTTAATTTCTTCTCTCAGATATGAAGAACACTCCAAATGTCGAAACGAAACAGCCGAATCCAAGCCCTGCAGACCCTCCAGGACTTTCACGGAGCCTTTTCTCCGATCATTCTTTCAATCCACTTCCGTTCTATCGACGTCATCCGGGTGGCATCGCCAGCAGGAGTGGAAAATGGTGACAAGTTTGAAAAACAAAACTGATCTATGATTAAATTATCTACAAAGTAGAAGGTACCATTTAGCCCGTTGTGCGAAGAGCAGTTTTTCTTACATTTCGTTGAATCGGCGCGGAAAGGTCGGAAAATTCGCCGCTTTGGAAACAAGGAGGGGACCGGAACGCCAAGCCTGAGTCACAGACGAAACAAAAATCTGGTTTAGTCAGTCTGCGAAACAGCGCCGAAATCCTTGTTCTCGGGCCCCCACCTGTGCACCAGTATTTGACTACGCGCCATGTTTGGCTTGTTAAAAAAAGCCATTGTCGAATTGCCGATCATTATGAGAGGAAATTCGAAACGCACATCCGGCAATAGACATTATTCACAATTTCCGCCATCTTTGCACGCGCTAAAGGACTGATGGGAAAAAAAGCAATGCCAAGTGGTTTCTCAGGGGGGAAACAAATGATACATGCTACCAGTGCAAAAAATCGCGGTGGAGTTTGTTTACTCTAGACAACAGAAAATAAAGAACTTTTCATTATAAAGACGATGATGGCAAATTATGGGTAGAGGTAAACATCGTTACTCATAGCAAACTATAATGACGTAAATCTTGTCGAAACGCGAAATTTAGACTATTAAATCGTCGTCTTGTTTTGATAGCATAAACAAACTCGACCGCGATTTCTTGCATTGGCAGCTTTTATCATTTGTTTGCCACCTGAGAAACCACGTGACATAGCTTTTTCTCCCATCAGTCCTTTAACGCGTGCAAAGTTTCAAGTTTTCAAGTTTCAAGTTTATTTATTATATATAAAAAACTGTTACAATCAAATCTGACCTGACCTGAAGGTAGCTAAAACTAATCGAGGCAGGTCAGTCTCACAAGTTTTAAAATATTACAGATGTCAAAAAAGAAAGAGATGAACAAAGTAACAGTTTCGCAGAAAGAAGGAGAGAAATGAAAAAGTAATATGGTTCCACATTAAACCAAGAAAAAGGAAAACTAATTAAAGGACAAAAAAAAAGAAACAATTATGATGATAGGTACAAGTTATATATGAAGAGAAGAGTTGTAAGTTAACATTTTTTGAGTCTGGCCATGATTTTGTCCTTATCTATATAGTTGACTTCGGTTTTCAGATGGCGGGTATCGTGAGTAAGATTTCGGTTTTGGCTCCTGCTATTCGTTGAGTCCTTTGGGGGCACAGAACAGGGATATCGGCGCTGCGTGCGACGCAGTTTACGGAACACCGAAATTATTTCTGGAATCCGTTGTTACTTGGGACTCGCCGGTCAGCTACTGGTGAACCGTCCCAGAGGCCTTTGCGAAAGTTAGCTCGACCCAGTTTTCTTGTGGTTTCGAAAGTGGCGAATGGTATGGTAACTATCATTATTCTTAAACGTCTACAACTTGAAGCTTTGGGCAGTTTTATGTCCAGTATGTTGTATCTCAAAGGAAATAATCATTATCCTCTCGAAGATCGCTTTAAGTGTATTCAAGATTATGAAGTCAAGAAACACCCTAAATTATATCAAATGAAAGGGAATAATCTTAGTTGGGATTTTGGAATATTCCGACTTGTTCAGGAAAGTTGTAAATAATAGTCAAAGACCAGAAAAAAATTGAAAATTGGTCCCGCATTCGTTTCACATCTAATTTATAGTTTTTACGTAATAAGTTAAGTAGCCTGGAAATGAATTTGAACCTTCCCTTGTAGCTGGGAAGTGGTATTTGGACGAAAATAATATGACCATCTTCCAAGATCAATTCAAATTGCACTCCGCTATAAGCAAAATATTTGAACGTGTTTATTCGTTTTAGTGAAAAAACGTGAACTTAGAAATGTTTCACGTAGTGAAAAAAAAAGAAGATAAAACATTGTGATTTGTCAAAAATTGGAAGTGATTCAAGTTCATTTTCCAACATATTTTCTAGTTCTATACTGTTCAAAAGATGTTTCGTAGTCATATTTATAGAAAGTGAAAGGTTTTACATTTATTCGAAGAAAAAGATATAATCAACTCGCTTCAGACGGCGTCTGAAGCTCATAAAATTTTATAAAAAATTCTGAATTTTTGTATATCGATATTGCGGAGTAAATTCTTGGATTTTTACCCGTCTATATTTTGAAAATTTAGCGAAAATTGCATACTTCGCACTTGGCTATCATAGTGATTACAATAATATGCATTTCAGAGTTTTGACAGAAACAGAATGACTGTTGCTAGAACACACAAGTTATACACCCATCATTGTTAAGCTTGAGGGATTTGAGGGGTTGGTTGGGGGGGGGGGGGGGGTGGGTGGGAGGTGACAGTAGGTCAGTGTGAGACATCTGATTTTTCAAAAGGAATAATTTCCCGCAATTTCAACTTAAAAACTGAACAAAATCCCTTTCTTTTAGTGGGTCGCTTTCAATAATATCCACCAAAATATCGGCATTTCACCTCATAAAAGAACAGTGGTTGTTTCTGTTGTTATCCGTGAGTAATTAACATGGAAAAAGCTGTTTTACAATTCCTTTTTCCAACTGGCTGCCAAAAGCATCATGAATCAAGTTAATATCATTGACATTACAAAGTAAATCCAGCGTCTCCTCCCATACTAAACTCCGGAGGGTGGGATGGAGAGATAGTTCATTTGTCTCACACATGCCTAGTAGCTTGTAACAGTTTCTTGTTCCATAGATTAGCGATACCATGTGACTCTTCGGGTGACTCAAAACTCTGTGTGACGTCATTTATATAAATCACAGTGTAAGTGATGGACCAGTGTGTTTGGAGAGACCCACCAAAATAAATGTCCGGACTGGAAAAGTGGTAAAAGTATCTATAGGGACCAGAAGGGAATGGATAAAAAATGAGGAAACAGTAATGCGAAATTACAGTAAATTAATCAGAAGGTCCCCAGTAGGTTTTTCGGGATCCGGGATTTCCATTATTTGAAGCTCGGGATTCGGGGTTGAAAGTATACACGCGAGGCAGGACGTGAAAAACAACCATTGGGATTCGGGATTGAAACTATTCACTCGAGGTAGGATGTCAAAAATAACCCTCGGGATTCGAGATTGAAACTGTACACGCGAGACAGGATGTCTAAAATAACCCTCAGGATTCGGGATTGAAAGTATGCACGCGTGGCAGGATATCAAAAATAACCGTCGGGATTCGGGATTGCGCCAAAACTTGGGTCGATGACGCGATTG
The DNA here is from genome assembly GCA_964035525.1 of Porites cylindrica. Taxonomy (NCBI): domain Eukaryota; kingdom Metazoa; phylum Cnidaria; class Anthozoa; order Scleractinia; family Poritidae; genus Porites; species Porites cylindrica. The sequence goes on from OZ037776.1 coordinate 55,663,364, forward strand.
AAGAAGCCTATTGGGGACTCTCGAGTAAATAAAACAATAATCTTGCTAATAAATAAGACGGCCAGTCCCTAACCGCTTTTTAACGCTCACACAACATACAGTAACTTTCCTTGTGGTTTTATTTGTGCATTGTTTCCATTATTTTGAGAGGAGCTACGGGACAAAGTCGAGTTATTCATATGAAATACCACCACAAACACTTAAGATAACGTTTTTTACCCTTTGGCTGCAAAAAATATTTTTAAAGTAATATTTTGTTCAACAGTTCTTCAAAGCCTATTTTATTTTCATTAAATTAAATTACAGTATTTTTGTTAACAATAATTGAATTTAAATTTAAATGCATCACGAGTTCTCACAGTTGTAGAGTGAACTCCAGCGCGGAATATTCAGAATTGGAATCACAAATTTGACAATGATTGTGTTAGATGTTCAGATAACGCAACAACGTACGTGGAGACAGAATTTGCAACAAAAAAATGCAGAAAAAAATTGAAAATACTATAATTTGTTTTACTCTTTTGAATTGATTGATTATACAGACTTGCATGTTTTAACTTACGCATGTTAATTATATTTAAACAAAATAGAGTTGAGGACAGCCATATTTCTGGGGAAATGTTCGGAGATGCAAACCCATTGTTTGCGCTGGCTTAAATGTTTAAAGAGAAGTAAGAAATGTTATATTTTTTCTCCAAGTACACCCTGGCTTAATTTAGTTTTGGTTTAGGACCAGTTTCAGTCATCATTCACCCTGCTAGCAGAGCCTTTTTATTTCACTTTCTCGATTTTTGCGTACTTGAGAAAGACTCTGTATGCATGAATGGAGTAAGATCTTTGTTGAACATACCCTGCTTGTTGCTAGGATACAGTTTTGAACCCAGGCCTTATAGACTTGCGCTTGGTACAGCGAGCTCACTTATAACCATCGGTTTATCAATAATCGGATGCTCGCACTCGGAAAGCTAGAGAACAAGGATTGGCCAGTTTAAAAGTTCGGTCTTCGGCGTCTACACAGGCTTGACGCGATTAAGGCAGAGCCACCTTCTCCCTTCTTCACTCAAGAAGAAGACAAAAGGACGCTTTGCTTGCAGAGTGATAATCATCTGAAGTTTCCTGACAATTCAGTCTCCGAACATCTCCAGAGACAATAGCTTACCTCATCGTAAATGCCAAAGTGACAACCGACTAGAATCGAACGTGATTTATTCCTGAATGATAAAGCCATACATTTTATCTGGCGGTCTTAGAATGTTGTAATAATTGCTATTTTAGCTCTGAAAAATATATTTGGAAATTGTGGTATTGTTCTAAATTATTTTGGCAGGCTGGAGAAACCTGCAGTTTATTTTTGAAAGAAGTATTTCAACCATCCGTTTGTCAATTTATTGCTTAAGAAAGGTGTTTTACTGGCAGGGAGATTTTTATCGTAATAAAGTAAAGTAGTCAGGCCTTTCCTTTCTGTTTACTTGATTGTGGTGCCAGTTCGTGATGGCTAAAATGAAATGTGATCAGGATCTTAGACAGAAGTGGCGCTCGCTTTTGAGGGAAAAAGAAGGCCTAGAAAGTCTTTAAACACTGCCACATAAAAAATTACTGAAAAAAAATCTTTTACTTAATGTATGCCCATCACAACATTCTGAACTAACTGTAAGTCTACTGTACAATAAATGTTATTAAAAGTAACAAGCTTTATCAAGACAGATATTTAGCTTCTTCTATTAATATGTAAGACCAAAGAGGTATTCCTCTCATTCAACCAACTAAGTACAAAGCCAACCCAGGACACTGTCAGGGGCGTAGCCAGGATTTTTGCAGAGGTACGCACAATTCTCCAAATCGCTTTGCACCCTTCCCTCCCCACCCCACTTCCCGGAAAAACTTCCTTGATTAAAGATTTGGTTACGTTGTTAGTCTAAGGAGTCTTTTCTGCATAAGAAATGACACTTATGTCCAGGATTGAATACTGTTCCCCAAGCAATATATCAAGCGTTACATTAAAAGTTGCTGGCCTTGCTCAAACTTACTTAATTGGAATAATGCCGGCTCAGTCAAGGTTATTTACCATTTTACAAAACGTTTCCGGAACCTCCGGTTGGAAAATTGTTTTTGAGAAAATAAATAGAAGGTGACTTTTCGTGTCGTTCCAGCGGAAAACATTCGGGAGCAATGGAACGTCTGAAAAGGTAGTCCTGTTTCTTCGGACTGAACGTTCCCTACGGAAAGTCGTGTTTCATTTCTTCATAGCCATGTTTGATACCATATTCAGGCCTTCTCGGCCGTTTTTCAGTAAATGGAACTGATTTGTACAAATGAGTGGTAAACATGCGATTCCGCGATAAAAATTTTCCAGTCCTAAATTTTGCTCATAACCATTTGCCCAAGTCTTGAACCGACCAGTTTGCCCATGCAAATGGTAAACAACCGATGGGGTATTTCCGAGTTGCCCCAAATAACTGTTTTAAAGCCAAAGTGCAAATAACCTGCAAGCAGAGGTTTCTCTCCTGCTTGGCTTTTAGCGTCATTAACGAAGTCGTTCGCGTAGCTTGTCTGTCGCGTAGTTAGTTTGTTTTAAAAACCTAGTGAAAAAACAAACTAACCACGCTACAGACAAGCCACGCGAACTACTTCGTAAACGCTAAAAACCATGCAGGAGAGAAACCTCTGCTGGCATCGCAAAGTGCAAAGCTATTGACATGAATAGGGTTTTTATTGTCAGTTCAAATACAACTCTCTTTTGCCTACGTTTTGAACTTGAGAGTCTTTGGAACTCGAAAAAAGTGGACTATTCCAGGTGTGCTCATCACCTAGACATTCTTTAATTTTTTTTTTCTGGGAAGCAACGAAGTCCCGCAATGTTGGTTCATTGTTTTGATACAAAAAAGTCACCCTGGGGCTACAAAATGTGAGAAAATGTCCCTTTTTATTTGAAATATTTTGCTTTAGACGTCGAGAAGTGCTTTTCATTTATATTTTATTGATAGAAGTTTTATTTTTCATACAATTAATTCTCTTATTACACCTGGGCCACCTGTGATTTTACGGCATGCTGTCCAGCTTTGATATCGAGTACGCCCTGGAAACAAGTCTTTGCATTGCCCAGTCTTCTCTCTGTCCCATTTCCGGGAAAGACGGAAGTGTTAGACGTGGATTCAGAGGAAGCTAGAAGACGAAACCATGGCACACATAAGAAACACGCGTTTACGCAATCTATATGAAGAGGCCGAGTTTGACCGGGAACACGAAGAAGTGAAGGAGATAGAAGAAACCGTAAGAAATTTGGTGCAAGAAATTGCAGAAAGTATCGCTGAGAAGGATCCCCTCTTTAGAACCACCGTCCTCCGAAGTGGCAGCTTTTACGAAGACCTCAAAGTCGAAGGGCCAAACGAGTTTGATTTTATGTTCTGTTTGGAAGAACTGTCCAAAATTGGTGTCTGTGAGGTAAAAGAGATTCCTTTCCGGTCTGTTCCTGATCCAGGCTATGTTCATGTACAAGTACCGCACCCCTTTCATGAAAAACGCTGGAAAAAATACATCTCAAAAACCAAGAAATTAAAACCTAAAACACTGCTGGAAAAGTTTGAAATATTAGTCAGAGAAGCCTTAAAGGAGAAATCAAACGATTTTCACCCAAAACTGGACCAACACAGTTTTACAATCGAGTTGAGGAAAATTCCCGTTACGTTGAAGCTCGTGTGGAATGGTACAAAATACAAACACTACGAAATTTCGATCGATTTGGTGTTATGCATTAAAGTTGGAGGATGGCCGAAAGATTCTGACTTGCATACTCGTTTCAACCGTTCTCACCCCGGATTTGAAGTAATCAACGAAGTTACTGAGATGGGTTATCATCTCATAGCTTCATGTATCGGTGAATCTGGGGCACGTAGACCCTGTTGGCGACTCTCGTTTTCCAAAGCGGAAGGTGTTTTGCTAAAACATGTATGCAGAAACTCAACACTTATGCACAAGGCCACTGTGAAGATTCTCAAAGTAGTAAGGAAAAATAACGAATCGACGCTTGTGCTTGAAGAGGAAGATGATGATGCGTTAGACTCGATTCTATCAGGAGCTTCCGGAATATCGTATCTGATTAGTTGGGGATTTCATTCTTACGTTATCAAGACAATGTTTCTTCATGAGTGGTTCGAGCGGCCGGAAGATTCGTACTGGACCCAGGACCGACTTGCGGAACGAATCCGCAGTATCCTAAAGAGGATTCATAACAGTATTCGTGGAAAGGACATTAGGAGCTTTTGGTTACCAGAATATAAGCTGTTCAACTTTCGTGCGAGAAGAAGAACAAGGACAAACAAGGCGGAAAACACAGTCTCAACGTTGATAAAACAGTTCGAGGAAGTTACCGTTTAACGAACGTTTTATAAATGTAAAAGTTAGTTAACCGACGTCATTTATGAACTTAATTTATAGTTGCTGGCTGTGTTAAAAGTTAATCACTCGATGTGAATTGAGCAAACTTAATTGATAGAAGTTTTGCTTAGAAACGGACAGAACCCCTGGACTCTTTGGAGAGTACATGTAAGGACTCCGTGAATCCATAAAACATAACACTCTACAGTTGTAACATTCGAGATCGAGGACTGAAGTTTGTGTAGTGCCAAGGCTGTAGTATACATGTAAGGCAATTAGATTAGGAGGATAGGCTATGCTGGATAACGCGTCTGGCATGAACATACTATATAGTTCATACATATATTTTTGGACCGCTTATCGATTGTTTTTGTATAGTAAAATGTTAATGCTGCGAAATATTTTAAGACTTAAAAGTGGAAGTTTCAGTGCCCATTTGTTTGCTTATCAAGAGGTTTGGGTTAAAATCCTGCTGGGGGTCATAGTGGTGTGCTCTTAAGTAAGACACCTCACTGACCACTTACCTAGCCCTGATTGCAAGGGCGTATAACACTATGCTGTGCCGAATGTCTCCGAGGATGTGATGTCTCAGTTGCTTATCCTTTTTTGAACACAATAAAGAAACGTTCATAAGGAGCATTCATAATTCATGGGGTGACGGTTTGGAGGCGGTCATAAGGACTTCGAGGCGGCGCGGACTTTCTCTTGTTTAACAAACTGGGGGTAGGGGCTACTAAAGAAATAAATTTATAGTTAGAGACTTGTAAGAGGGGAGGCATCAAAACATTACATCGACCTAATCATGAGAAATGCCCACTCAGTGGTTCCTAAAAGTAAGCCTATACAGTCCACTGGAATTGCACAGTAGATTTTTTAAGATTCGTGATCATTTAACATCGGACAGTTATGACGGGTGACAACCCACTGCTTTATCAGATCAAAGTTCTTGGGCTTTGGCAAAAAGATTCATTTACTATTTTGTCAATGCCTTAGTATAATTTCAAGTAAAGTACAGGAACAGAGATTTCGGTGATGGTCTCTCTCAGTATCTGACCAATCTTCTTTAAAGAGTCAATGATTTCTGGTGATGGAGCACCGAAAGATGCACATTGTGGAGGAAGCTCCTAGAATAACATAAATGAATAAAAATCCTTCATTTATTCAAACATGATCATTGATTGTACTGCATCATCTATGACAGGCCATGTACTGACACTGCTTCCTAATTCTTTTCATCACAATGTTCCCACAAGTATCAGCAAAGTATTTACCAAAGCTGAATGTGAGAGGCTAAATTTAAATTGAATCAAAACGGCAGCATTTTCTCTGTAGTTTGTACTTAAAAAAAAAAAACAGTCATGTCCAATACTGCCGCACTGGAGAAACATGATTTACCGTGTACTCGCTAAAGGTTTTTTACTTCCTACTTTATCGACGTCGATACTTTTTGTTTCTGAATTGATTTAGTACGCGTGTTAGGGACGACCAGAAATACCTCTGCGGTAGCAGGCTATACGCCTGTATAAATACGTGAAAATTCAAGGGTCTCGATTCCAGAGAAATTACATCATTGTCAGATATCAAAAAAGCGATTTACAGGGCACGTCATTTTAATCATCGCTGAAAATAAATCGCATGCTCATCACAAGACCCACTTCCATACAGTGATAAGCTGTTACGGCACGTACAAGGTAGTTGGCGTAAACATGGGAAATGGTCTTATCGCCAAATGATGGAGAAGTAGCTAATTCTTCTAAAAAACATACCCAATTCAAGACTAGAGTGCACAAACCATACCCTATTTCAGACCAAAACGGCTATAAAAAACGTACCCTTTGGCGCGGCACATACCTAAATAGCCTATATAAGGGACTACCCCCCGCCCCCCTGGCTGAAAAACGCTTCGCAGATTTTGAGTCTCGCTGCTTACGCAAGCGAGATTAATAAAGAGATATAAATTAATCATAGCCTATGATAAGGCACTTGGCGTTCTGGGACAGGCAGAAAAGTGATCAGTATAAGAAGCGTCGCCTTGCGCATCAGAGCCAGCGATCAATTGTTCAGATCAGGATAGCGACATAGCCGGTTTGAGAGATTATTTTTAGAGGAGCCTGGGTCGGTGTTTGTGTCGAATTCTACTATGGGATTGCTATCACTTTCGAAATTGTGCCAGAAACTGGGTTTCAAATTCGCGTCCTTCCAAATAGCCACATGACCAATCCAGTCTCAAACACGAACTCAAAATGGCCAATAAATTACCTTTGCGTCAACAGTTGACCAGAAAAACATCGAGGGTAAATTTTTCTTCCGCCTTACATTTAGAACATTTTGGTTTTATGGATGAAAGTTTGTTGGTCTCGTGGGGTGAAGTCGTCACGATAAAACTACGGAGCTTATGCTACGACGACAGCGGTGGCAGCGAAAAGTTTATTCGACTTCTTTAAACTTTCATTGTGATTATTCCAAATCGCCAAAGAGAGGTTGCAGGCAAATATTATAGGAGGAGAATTTTAAAGGAACGCAATTAAGTTCAGAAAGGGAAAGAAAAATTCACTGTGATATGATTACAACCGCCATTAAAAATCAGGAGGGTCGTCGTTTTATTCTTGCAGTGATATAGTATGACTGCAAAGCAAACGCACCATAAAATGTGCCTCATGTTCAGAGCTCTTCCCTTGCGTACTAGACATATCATTGTTATGATTTTCTCGTTGCCATCGCTGTTCTGGCTTGCTAATTGTTAGCTCCAAACCTTTCTCTTCTCTTTAATTTTCATATATTCCAAGAAAGTGATTGTACTAATAGGTTCAATTGTAAATCATACTTATGAACCACTTCCAGTTCTAAAGCAACCGACTCATGTTCTCATCAGTGAAGCACCTAGTATTAAAAATATCTGCCTGAGGTGCTGTTTCAGTTCGTATCTGGCAGTTGGCACTTGGAATATTCTTTATAGAAACCTAATGGCAGGGGTAATTTAATTGCATGTAAGGTCCCTGCTTAAGAGGGAGTCTCCCTAAAACCGGTCCACTGCCTTGCGGGTCGGAAAATCAATTTCCTTTAAACTTTGCCCATGAATATATCTTAGTCCAAAAGTAATTTAAACCGCATTAGTTTTTGAAAATATTTCAAAATAAAATTTTTCGGGAGGAAAATCACTTCAGCACTCGGCGGCCAAATTTTCGCAGTGACAAAGAGTGAAAATAGCCCAAATTGCCGAGTTCACCACTTCAAAGTTTTGCACTTTCAACGATTTTTTTCACTTCCTAGGACTAAATTGGTCCTTAAATGATGTAAAGGACACAATTTTGTTCTTTCAAAAACAACTCGTGTCTACTAAATATTTTTTGATTTACACCCACTTTGCCGTACGCAGGAAATGACTCAAAAATGCATATTTTCATCCTTGCACTGTGCAAAATCCCCACATCTTCTAAACAAAATCTCTTTTCAGACCAACAAAGGGAATGTCCAAAAACATAGAAACATAAAAATATGTTGTGATTTTAACGATTTATCAGCACAGCTGATCGACGAAATATGCCTATTTTCTGTTATGACTGTTTACAATACACGATGCAAGGTCTTAATGCAAAGCCCGAATAACACAATAATTCATCAAATGTATCAAGTATTTTAAACTTTTTGTGACTTTTGACACAATAGAACATCATGCAGGAAAGGAAAGCCTTTAAGCCGAACGCATTAATACTACAGGTGTACCTGTTTACAGCGCTTGATCCGATCGAATCGTCTTCGCTGTGTACACAAAACTGATATCACATGATGGCGCCTGTCACGCATTCCTATATCTGGAATCGTTACGCCGCGAAAACACTTTTTGCTAGTCTGACTAAAACTGACAGGCAGGAAATTATCTTATCAATAGAGTAGTCTATTATATTCATTGCTGTTTTCGTTGACAAGCTACAATATCAAGAATCATGCATGCATAAGTGCCCAGTGCATTAACAACAGCAACTTTTTAGTTTTCCAGGAACAGGCTCCTATCCATTCAGGTTAGGATTTATAAAACAATTGGTCGTCGCTATGAGCTTTCACTTTGTTTTGTTTTATGTTTGTCGTTAATGTTTTTATTTAGTATTTTTTTAAATATGTTTCATATTTCTGGTAGCCCGTGGTATTAAACCGACGAGTACCTGTTCTCAGGTCTTATCAAGCTCCCTGACTCAGGGTGGGGTTAGGAATAGGGGTGGAGTGTGCTTGCTAGCAGGAGGTCCGCAAGACTGTTCACAGTCCTCTATTTTTCCGTAAATCGTCGGTATCAAGCACATTCTCTAACAGGTGGCCTTCTTGGTTTTAAAATGTACCGGGTTTAGCCTGGGGATGACTATGAAATCTACTCTTGGGGCAGCGGACCCAAGAAGGCCCGCACATCTGGACGATTTTACGGAAAGATAAGGGACAGTGAACAGTCTAGTGGCCCGCAAGCAAACATCCCCCTTGCTATTATCCTAGAACAAATACTGTATCTTTGAAATTAGGTTACCCTGCATTTAAAACTGGCGTGCTGGTTTACCTCGTTTAGGGCTTTCGATTTTGACTCTACCGGGTTTAGCCTGGGGATGACTATGAAATCTACTCTTGGGGCAGCGGACCCAAGAAGGCCCGCACATCTGGACGATTTTACGGAAAGATAAGGGACAGTGAACAGTCTAGTGGCCCGCAAGCAAACATCCCCCTTGCTATTATCCTAGAACAAATACTGTATCTTTGAAATTAGGTTACCCTGCATTTAAAACTGGCGTGCTGGTTTACCTCGTTTAGGGCTTTCGATTTTGACTCTATTCCTTCCGTTTCCGACTAGTAGTTTTAGCCAGGGCTAAAAGCGCCGCTCTGACTCGTTAATATACTAAAAGTTGTACCCCAGAAAAAAAAATTAATAAAAATCGTGTAATGCTAACCGGTGACGGTAACGAGAAATGCAATAAAAAATCAATAGGGCTTAAGAGCGAAAAAAAAGTTTGCACATGCAGCACATTTTTTTGTACATTTCTTTGCCTTTGTTTTGCACGACTTCAAAGTACGTGAAACGTCCTAGTTGCACGTTTTATGGAGAAAAAATCGTATATGTTCCCACGTTCCATTTTTGTTTCACTGCCGCTCATTTTAACCTTGCTGGCCGCTAACATTTGTCATTTTCTCATCGCAGCTTTGAATTTTTTTTATGTTTTTTTCTTCCGCGATGAACTTCGTCTGCTTTCTTTTTTTTCTTTTTGTTTTGTTTTGTCAGTTTCGCTCTAGCTCTTTCTCTGTTATCGGTGTCAGTGTAATGGTAGTAGGGGGAAACAGTCGAACGCACGATCACGTGATTACGAAATTTTCTCGCATCTTACAGGTTACCATTTTTTTTTTTCGCGCGCGCGAGAGCTTCGCTAATACTTATTCTCTATTACGGAAAGTGGTTAATTATTAATAGTGCCATATTTTCAAATTCTTGTCCCGTTATTGCCGAAATGCACATATTAAGCTAGCGATTTTCCTGAAAGGTTGTGAATTCACAGTGAGCCCGCGGAAGAAAAATGAGTAATAATAGGCAGGGTACAAACTCACCGAGGTAGAGTCGTTTTAACTTCTTCTCGCGTCTTTTCCAACAATCTTTTTCACTACTCAAGAGCACTCTACAACCATTTTAGTTATCTTTTGAAGAAGATCAGATTTCCAGGTTCTTGTGCCAAATGAAATCCCAAGCAAATTGCTTTTGAAAGAAAAAGAGTGATTTCTGTGAGCCATCTCGCACATACATCAGAGGACGTTTGTCAGCAATTGTTTCCACAGCTTCGCTGCCATTTCTTTCTCCAGGTTCCTCATCGTCCGCTTAGTATGTATAGTCTTTTATTTTTTTTTTCAAATGATTTTGTTATAAAAATATTGCGAAAAAAATCGTTAAATTTTTACTTTTGAACCACTCGGCTTTGGTAAACATTCGTGTGCGATCTGCGTTGCCAGCCCTCTGCCCCTCAAGGGGCACCTCTTCAGCTCAAAAATGGTATACAAAAGGTGGGTTGGACGATCAGTCTGGAGTCTCCCAGTATAACACTTTGTTGTATACCCCACCCCCTCCGATAGGACGGAAAGGTAAGTTCGCTAATTAGACATATTGGTGTTGTTGTTGTTGTTTTGTTTTTGCAATTCTCGTTGCCGTTGCAGGTTAGCATCACACGATTTTCTTTTGTGCTGGAGTACAACTTCAAGTATATCAACAAGAGCTGCTCTTTTAGCCCTGTCTAAATCTATATATTAGCGAGTTTGAAAGAAATCGAAAGCGCTAAACGAGGTAAACCACCATGCCACTTCACAGTCCTTAAATTCTTTACTAAGTCCTTAAATTTTCCGTAAATTCGTCGGGATCAAGCACATTCTCTAACAGGTGGCTATCTTGGTTTCAAATGTACCGGGTTTAGCCTGGGGACGATAATGATACAGATACAGTATTTGTTCTAGAATAATAGCAAGGGGGGTATTCGCTTGCAGGCCACTAGACTATTGTTAATCCCGGGGGGTACTTCCTCATAAGAGGCTACTAGGGATGTGCCGCTTGATGGGGTCGTATTTTCACGACTGGATTAACTGTAATGGGGTCGCATTTTCAATAGAGTTACTAGAATGGGGTGGCACATTTTCGGATTTTTTGAGGTAAGACTTCTTCATATTTACGGTTAGCAAACGTACCAGAATGTTTGAACTGTAGATGAAAGGTGAAGTGTTCTTTATTCTAAAAAATGGGCATCCTGAAATGGGTCAATTCATAAAAATAGAGAGTGCCTAATTTGGGATCGCGAAAAATTACATATTTGCCCAAAAGTGGCTAAGATGGGGTCTATAATTGATTGGCCACAGAATAGACTATAATGGGGTAGGGGCTCTGAGAGGGCAGCGGCACGTACATACATACATACACACCCAGCAAACTCCTCCAACCCCCCCCCCCCCCCCCTCCCCGGGTTGTTTACGCACTATAGGTTCTTATGCATGCATGATTCTTGATTTTGTAGCTTGTCAACGAAAACAGCAATAAATATAATAGACTACTCTATTGATAAGATAATTTCCTGCCTTTCAATTTTAGTCAGACTAGCAAAAAGTGTTTGCGCGGCGTAACGATTCCAGATGTAGGAATGCGTGACAGGCACCATCATGTGATATCAGTTTTGTGTACACAGCGAAGACGATTCGATCGGATCAAGCGCTGTAAACAGGTACACCTGTAGTATTAATGCGTTCGGCTTAAAGGCTTTCCTTCCCTGCATGATGTTCTATTGTGTCAAAAGTCACAAAAAGTTTAAAATACTTGATACATTTGATGAATTATTGTGTTATTCGGGTTTTGCATCAAGACCTTCCATCGTGTATTGTAAACAGTCATAACAGAAAATAGGCATATTTCGTCGATCAGCTGTGCTGATAAATCGTTAAAATCACAACATATTTTTATGTTTCTATGTTTTTGGACATTCCCTTTGTTGGTCTGAAAAGAGATTTTGTTTAGAAGATGTGGGGATTTTGCACAGTGCAAGGATGAAAATATGCATTTTTGAGTCATTTCCTGCGTACGGCAAAGTGGGTGTAAATCAAAAAATATTTAGTAGACACGAGTTGTTTTTGAAGGGCCAAAATTGTGTCCATTACATCATTTAAGGACCAATTTAGTCCTAGGAAGTGAAAAAAATCGTTGAAAGTGCAAAACTTTGAAGTGGTGAACTCGGCAATATGCGCTATTTTTACTCTTTGTCACTGCAAATATTTGGCCGCCGAGTGCTGAAGTGATTTTTCTCCCGAAAAATTTTATTTTGAAATATTTTCAAAAACTAATGCGGTTTAAATTACTTTTGGACTAAGATATATTCATGGGCAAAGTTTAAAGGAAATTGATTTTCCGACCCGAAACGCAGTGGACCGGTTTTAGGGAGACTCACTCTTAAATGAGCTCAATGGATTCGAGAAAAATCAAAGTACGAGATATTATGGAAACGATAAGCAAACTCAAATTGAATTGAGCTGGTCATGTGGCGAGAAGAACAGAAAACCGTTGGACAACCCCTCGTTACGTTCTGGACGGCCCAGGGACACACAGGGAACCAAGGAAGACCGAGGACGAGATGGAGGGACGATTTAGAAAGTTTTGTAAAACACTGGCATCGTATTGTGCAAAACGTGGAGGTCACCAGTGGAGGTCAATGGGAAAGGCCTACGTCCAACGACTGACATTGAAAGGCTGAAACTGAACTGAAACTAAAGGTCCCTGCTTATTACAAGTGAATATGTACATACATGTAAATAAAGTTTACTAAGGGTGCTTTGGCATGGCGAACTAATTGTACAAAAATATCAATTTCAGTAAAGGAAATACTGCATGACATCGAGTTGTTCGTCTCCTCCTGACGAACCAAAAAGACCACACCCTACAGAGCCTGGCTTTGTCTTTTTCTTGATCCGAGGACAGGGGTGGATCTAGGGGTGCTGAGGCTGGGCACCCTCCCCCCCCTCGTCGAGATGACCTGCGGCTTTCGTTCTGCAAAGTAAGCAGATAAGTATGATATGTACTCTCAGCAGTTCACTTTATGTTATTGACTAGTCAAAAACCTTCTTCGTATTCGCTTTTATGATTTGTTTTCTTCACTAGTCAGTTAAGCCATTCCTTAGTGGTGCACCCCGTCCTAAGAAAAATCCTGGACACGCCCCTGGATGAGGTGGAAAAAAGGTAAAAGCAAACAAAAATATTTAGTTAAGAGCAGCTTTTTAGTGTAAATTTGGATATATGACGTAGTAACAAATAAAGTTAAACAATGGAGGAAAATTATTCGGCCTCGTTCGCCATAAAAAAATGGCTTGTGCAAAAGTTGCTGAATGAGAACACAGGGTGTACTTAAAGGAGCTGTGTCACGACATTTATATCAAAATTCAGACATTGGGAAAGAAAATTCGCCCCATGTAAGGGAATCCATGGCCGTCTTGGATTCTGGATTCCACGCCGTGGATTCCGGATTCCAAGCACTGGATTTCGCCGGGATCTTTTGTCAGTGGAACATGGATTCCTGATTGCAATCGTTTTTGGGATCCGGATTGCTTGGCCTGTATGCCGGATTCCAAAGCCCAAGTCTTCCCATTGCACAAGAAAAATTACCCGGATTCCCTTACAATAAGCGAACCAAATGGCACTTAAAGTGTTAATAAAAGAAGGTTAATTAACAATTATTGGATGAGCGGAGTATCATCTGAAGAATTATGGAGATTGAGACTTAAACGCCGCTGTAAGAGCGTTCTTGTTGTAAAAGCTTTGTTTATGTTTGAAGATAGTGTTTCTGGGATTTGTCGAGTGCTGTTCCACTACTGGTTGCAAGCTCATCCAGAAAAATATTTTCCCAGCCATTGTTAAATACGACAAGCCAAATTTCCCCGTTTTCTTGGCATTTAAATTCGCTGATACAGCAGTTTTATTTGTCGTTAAAATGTCGTCTTCCGAAACTGTCCCGAAACGGAAGCCCTGCATTTTAACTCCCTTCCCAAAACAGCGAATGGCTAAAGATAATCCGAGTTATATGCAGGGAGCCAATCAAAGCGTCCGAAAATTATTATGCGCCGATTTGGTAAATACTAATGAATGCTATCGCTTTCGATTCTTTGCTTTGTGCCCTCCAGGCTCAAAATCTTGGAATTTATACAGGTATATAAATTCCTCGATGCACAAAAACGAAACTTGAAAGCATAATAATGTTATTTAAAACACCCAGGCCCCCGATGTTCAAACGTTGGACAGTGGTATCCACCGGATGAAAATCTATACTCTATCCCTTGGATAGTGCAATTGGTTTTCCTAATACTTATATCCACTGGATAGTGATTTATACGGTGGATAGCCCTATCCAACTTTTGAACAACCGGGGACTAGATGTCATACATCATTTGGCGAAATGTTCCTCCAATAACTAATTCAGATCTATTTTATTTATTTTATTTTATTAGCCTCACAGTAATAGAAATTACAAATAATATATATATGGGAAAAGTAGAAAAAAGAAGTGGTGAGGAGACCTAACAGAAACTATAGGAGCTTATGAGAGGTTAGGTCATGTTAGGTCTCCTCGAACTGCGTGCTAAAGCCGTTTAAAGAGAAGACCGTTTCAGTTCTCTCTAACTCTAGGCAACGGAAAATAATTTTTAACATTACTCAATAGCAACTAATATTTTCAATATGCGGCTTGGGTTCAGGTTTATTTAAATAAATTATTTTATTTTTAGATTGTAGGTATACTTTAATATATGTTTTAGAGTTCGACTCTACCGCTTAAAACATTGCCACCTTTCTGACGACATGACCGGCTTTTATTCACTTCCGAATTCAAAGCAGATCATCTTCTGGCTACTACAGAATTAAGTTACGGTTGATTTTAATATATTTATTCAACCATTTATTTTGTTTGCTTTGTTTAGAGTTTGTTCCCGAATTCATTTATTTCCACATGTCAAAACAAAAGGGGTGACGAATGGTCTTTGCGAGCACGAGCAGAGACAAAAAATTTGCTTTGCGAGCATCGAACAGTTTAGAGAGTACAACTCGCGAGCAGCGACCACCTCTTATCTTTTCCGCTTGCAGCAATCCATATGGAAATCCTTTTCTTTAAAATAAAACAGAAAATATTTTAAAACGGGTTTTTAATTTAACCCCAAAAAGAATTTACAAAATTTCTAGCAATACTGACAAGAAAGCGAGCATGCGAACAACTGCAAAAATTTTGGGAGCACGAGCAAGCGATCACTCGTTTAAATTTTGCGAGCAGTTAAAATTTTAATTGACCATTTTTTACCCCTAACAAACAAAAATCAAAACAAGCAATATATGGCTAGCGGTGTGAGATTTGACGCCAAATCGACAATGGAAAATTCAGGCACGCTTTATTTTCAGTGAATAGATCTAAGGGGTTCTTAACAGAGGTAAAATTCTTGCCCTTCCGGTTAGCAGAATCCTATGGAAACGTTTCAAATGTCAGTATCACCTCTGCTTAATTTGTCTAAACTTAATTTTCACTAAATTGTACCGCACGCCCGCCATGTTAAGTATGGAAAAACGTTTTCGCCACTTCTTGGCTTTTATATTCATAGTTGCGACATGTATTATTTCCTGCTTCATACTGAGAACTAATCTCTTCGATCTACAAACACGTCTGCTTCAGTATCGGACTGACACGAATTGGACGGAAAAAGAAATTGTTTCTCGAACATATGTTTTTCTTACGCAGACAGAACAGTGTCTCCCACCGGTGCTGTTTTATCATCTGAAGCTGTTCACTGATATGACATGTCGATGCGATGTGATAGTGTTGAGCTATAAGAGAAAATGTCAGAAGGAGAAACCGCCCCATGTAACGTATTTATTTGACAATACAACTACTTGGGGCTCGGGGCGAAATAAGCTGTTTTTTTTTGCAATGAACAGAAGGCCAGGCTATACATACTTCATATTCACTGACGACGATGTGTCTCTTAAGTTTAACAGTGCTGCTACCCCGGATATGAAACATTTTTCGCCAATTCGAATTTTCCAAGAATGGCTTTTGGATTATGAACCAGCAGTTGGCGTTCTTGACTATGAGCTTCGAAAAGAAGGGCAGAACGTTCGAAACAAGATGAAAACCAACTGTTGAATTACCAACACCACCTCTCTGGCCAATCCAACGATCTTCTATGACCCTGTCTTTAACGCTTTTCACGCGCGCGCCGCTCGCCACATTTTCCCACTTGACACCACGCACGAAAGAGTGACCTGGTGGCTTACCGACAAATATGTCTGTTCAGCAGTGGAGCTGAAATTTCGTGGACAAGCGCTCCTGTTTTTTCCAGTGACCATTGAGAACTCACTACATCGCAGTTATCCAAGATCGCTTAGAGGAACTAGAAAAGCCTGGCAAGAGTTTATTAAAATCATCCAACAGGAGGCACCTGCCAAATATGTGAACCAAAGTTTATTTGGCGAATTCAGAAAAGATCCATTTGGTTACGTAGAGACGTCCAAGACCTACTGCAGAAAGGTGACTCGTCATCAACGCATCGTTCCATTTGCGCATTTTGATGAAGAAAGTCAGGAAGAGGTGTCTCAGTCAAATTAATCAAACTAGACATAGACTAAATAGAGAAAGTTTACTTCAATGTGTTGCGTGCAAAGATTCTTAGCGCATTGATTTTGTCTCTGATAGGCCTACTACTCAAAACTACCACTACTACTACTACCACCACCACCACCACCACCACCACTACTACTATCACTACTACTACTTGATTGCAAAACTGTTTAAACACGCTTCATTCTTATTGCGAAACATGGATGTTAGAAATTAATCCGAAGAAAACAAAAATAATGATATTTCAAAAACTTCCAAGGAAATCTCTTGACATGAACTTCAGCATAGACAACGAGCGAATTGAGATTGTTCAGCATCTATACGAGGTTCTAATGGGGGTACCCAATTATCAGTTAACTACTAATGTTTTGGCTAATTCTTAGTTAACTACTATTTTTTTGGCCAACTATCAGTTAACTGCTAATTTTTTTGCCAATTATCAATTAACTGTAAACCCTATTTGCACCCTCTTAAAATGCCCTACTAATTCAAAGTAGACAGACTGCAAATTATCTTAGTTGCTAAAAAATATATATCTGCGTGTCGCAACTGTTCATCAGTAGGATGCCTAAAATGCGTGCAATTCCACAATTGGTTTCGGCTCCATTAAATCCTAGGAAGAGATCTATACGTCCAAAGATGTCCTAAACCGCGGTCTAAGTTAGACTTTGTTTAAATAACCGGCCCTATGGTTTTAAGGTATTAAACTGCTCGTCCAACTAAATGAAATCTTTTCTACATTATTATTGAGGAATTAATGACGCATGCCTGACAAATGCCTGGCATAGGTAGGCCTTAGGTAGGCCAAAAGGTACGTCTAAAATTAGAGAGCTTTGGATTCGAAGACGAGGACAACATTTATTTTACGTTTTCTCGCCTATTCTCTAAAAATAGACAACCCGGGAAGCTTCATTGTAATTTTTTCACCACAAAAGCTAGCACGCTAATTTCCGTTGAAGGATGTAAAGCCTTCTCCCGATCGCTAAATGATAATTCCTCTTAAACATTTGATAATTTGTTTTCGCCCCTACGACATTCCCGCTAAAACTTGTAGTAAAAAGACGATGGCTATCACGTTTTCCCGCCAAAACGACGTTGGTTCGTGCGCGTGGGCGCACGCACTACTTAGAATTGGGAAAGTCTCGTTCTTGCAGTCATCTTCGTCTGAGAATCGAAAGCTCTCTAAGCTCGTTACCAGTCGTCCTCGGCGATTTCGGGATGTGCGTGACGTCTCCTGTCAAGCTGTCGGGGAAATTTCGCGCTCGGTTTCAAGCCGCCTCTGGTCACTTGGATAGCGGAAACTGGCTTGGGTACGAGACTGAAAGCTCTCTATTGACACAGGGTCCAGAGGAGATGTGTTTGTCGTTAGAACATCAAAACCCGTCGAAAACCTCTGAAAAAATGGGTTATTGTAATCGCGTTACAGTTTCGTTACACATTCTATATACTGCAAACCAAGAGACTGAGAAGCGAAGAAATCGTTCACAGTAGATTCATAAAGATCTCATTGGGTTAATTAATCGTTCTAAGCGACAAGTATAGACATTTTTCAGGGCAAAACTTTAAATAAGTAATTCATTTATTTACACGAAACTCCTCTGGACCCTGTGCTATTGCTCAATCTATTGATCAAGCCGTAACGGCGGCGGCTGGGTGCTTGTGTCATGGCCAAATGACTGTTACTTCAAGTAGCTTCTGGCTATTTGCAACGGCTGCTTGTAAAATTGACTGCCGGCTCAACAATATATACCCGGAAGCGATTGTTACCTTACGTTTGTACGTGACTCAAAATGAAGCGCAACTTCGGGGACGATGAATTACAACGCCTTTACAAAAAAGCGGAGTTTGATAGAGAGCACAAGGAGGTAAAGAAAATCGAGAAAAGAATTAGAAGTTTAGTTGACGAAATCTCTGTCTATATAGGCCGCAAGGATCCACTTTTTAAAAACTTTGTAATCCCCAGCGGAAGTTTTTATGAAGATCTTAAAGTCGAAGGACCCGATGAATTCGATTTTATGATTTGTTTAGAGCAGCTTTCCTCTCCTGGTCTTTGTGTTACGAAGGATATTCCTATGAGACCGGTCCCCGATCCCGGCTACGTGGATGTTCAACTGTCCAACGAAGATTATCGTAATCGGTGGCAAAGGTACATTTCCAGGCGAGGAAATCTCAAACCTGATGTTCTCTTGAGAAGATTTAAACAACTAGTCGAGAAAGCCATAGCTAAGCAAGAGCGGTCTTCCAGGGATGAGTTAGATGAATATGTCAATATTCAGCTCAGAAAAATCCCGATAACGATCAAGGTTAGATGGCATGGCAAGAAGTACTCGAACTATGAAGTAGCTGTAGATTTAACTCTGTGTATCAAAATGTCAGGATGGCCGGACGCTTCAGATATAAAGGAACGAGTCAGCAGGGGTCACCCTGGATATGAAGCGTTCAGAGAGGCTGTAGCAGAGGGCTACCATCTCGTGGCGTCAACTATTGGAGAATCCGGCAAGCCTCGGCCATGTTGGCGTTTATCATTTTCAGTTCCCGAAAGAGTTATACTCAAGCACATCTGCAAGAATCCGAAACTCATTCATAAGGTGACGCTTAAGGTTCTCAAGGTGTTGCGGAAGGAAAATGAGGATTTTTTATGTCTTTTTGAAAGCCCTGGTGACGAGTTGGCGTCTTTCCACATAACATGGGTGTTCCATTCGTACGTGTTAAAGACAATGTTGTTAAGGGAATGGACTGATTTCCCGGAAGATTCATATTGGACCAAAAATCAACTAGGAAAACGAGTCAAGAGCATTTTGGAAAGGATTCGAAGTAGCGTGGTTCGCAAAGATATTCAAAGTTTCTGGGTTCCAGGTTATAAACTTTTTAATTTCCGAGCAAGAAAGCCAACCAACACGAAACATTGCGTGGACAACCTTGGCATTCTCTTAGATAAACTAGATCTTTCTAAGTGTAAGCATGTCGCGGAATTCAGTGTCCCTAAATATACCCCTAAGTCACAAATAGATATATTAACAGTAGATCCTGTAGATTTTGTAGATCCTACAGAGTTTGTAGATCCTGTAGATGCTACAGATTTTGTAGATTCTATGGATCCTGCAGATCCTGTAGATTTTGTAGATCCCACAGAGTTTGTTGATCCTGTAGATTTTATAGATACTACAGATCTTGTAGATTTTGCAGACCCTATAGATTTTTTAGATCCTGTAGATTTTATGGATCCTATAGATCCTGTAGATACTATAGGTTTTGAAGATTTTATAGATCCTGTAGATCCTATAGATCTTGTAGATCCTACAGATTTTGTAGATCCTGTATATTTTTTAGATCTATAGATCCTGTAGATGCTATAGATCTCGTGGATTTTATGGATCCTGTAGATCCTATAGATATTGTAGATTTCAAACCCTATAGCTGAGGCTTAAAGTGACCCCTAAAGGAGATCATACTACATCAGACATCTATAGGAGCAACGGTGGCACAGTTGGTTAGTGCGCGGCCTTCGGTGCGCGAGGTCCCGAGTTCGATCCCGGTCGACACCACATCCTTGTTTCAACTTCTCTCCTTTTAGTGTAGCTTTGATTAGCTTTAAATACTCTTAAAACGGAGCTTTAATGGAGAGAGGGGGTAAAATGAGCGCACCGTCGACCTCAAGTTTATCAGTTATTACTGTCACGAGTTATCGACGTAAAATATGGTTGCTTTACCTTTTACTTTTCCTTAAGAGCTAGGTATAGGGATCTCGTGTTCTTTTTTTGTTTCTGTGTGGTCAATGTTGTGGCAAGTTTTGTAAATTCCTATGAACCCATCAATGTAAAGCCGGCGCAAGGGGAGAGGTGGGGGGGGGGGGGGGGGGGGAGGCAAGGCATGGGGTGAGGATTTGACATTTTTCAAAAATTTGCAGTCAAATTCCCTGCCCACGGGCAAATCATTCCAGTCAAATGCAATCAAATTTCCCCACCCCGGGCTGCACATTGCGCTGTCAAATATCCCAAGGCTGGACCCAAGAAAAACACAATAAAAATATCTTCAAATAAAACTATGAAATCTTTATTTATATTACGTTGCTGCGTCACCAAAGATACATGTTCCTGTTACAGCTGCAATTATACGTTTTAACCATAATCCGTGTTACACTGCGTAGAATACAGAAACCTTTAGGAGAAAGTCCATATTTTGTAAGTTTAAATATACCGTTCTTAGTAAGGGTACAAAGAAAGTCATTGTTATAAGCTTACAGTGATTGTAGCGAATGAGCCATACACTGATCAACTGTACTTGCAAAAATCGACTTGGTTGTTCTTTAGTTCCGTTTACTTTGAAACCACAGTATCTTAAGAGGTTCAATTGATCAAAAGCACGCTAAAACAAAAGAAAATTTGAAGACAAAACAGTGAAATCCACCCAGCTTTCGCTTGCTCTTGTTGGCCTCCATGATTTCCAGATCTTTCCAGACTGTACGGCGCATGCGTGAAGTGTGGGAGTGGGAAACATATGTTCGGTCTCAATCTTTTTCGTCCGAGTCGGCAGTCAAATATCTCCACGTCGGGCGAAGAAAGATTCAAATATCCCCTACCCTGGGAGAACAAGATCAGTCAAATGCCCTACCCCGGCCAACAAAGACAATCAAATCCCCATCCCATGCCCTGCTTCCCCCCCCCCCCCGGCCGGCATAACATTGATAGGTGCACTATGCACAGCCCTAAGCCATACCTAAATGGGCAAATATTGTAACTTTCCATCCCAAACATCCTCATTGAGACCAAAATCTGCCATTTACAGTTCTAAGCGATACGGCAAGCATGGCGGCCACTTTTGTTAGGGTATTATGAAGACGCTCTTCCAAAATACAAGCTTGAGCTTTCAAACGTATTCAAGCTTTCATCGGTCACTCCTTTGTAAATATTATTTACGATACCTTGAGATTTGTCAGAAACAGAATTGTCTCGCTGCAAATTGTAATGGTCCTGCTAATAGCATCCGAAACGTTTTCGCGAGTCATCGGTAGCTCCTTCGTATTTGGTTAGGAAAGTAGAAAATATGATTTTTCCCGCTTGCATGTTCAACTTTGGAAAACGAAAGGGGGAAATATGGTTAGACAATAGCCCTGGTGTACAAATAGACGAAAAGAACTCAGAAGATGCTGTTTGCCAATTGAACACAATAATGCAAAGGATATTTTGTGTCCAATCAGGAGTCAGCATTCGCATGACCTAGTGGAAATGGGTAAGAGTCAGTACCCAGGGGCTCGACTTTTGTCCGTACTTAAAAACTTTCGTTGCGCATTTTCGTTCAAACCAGGAGACTGCTCTTAGGTCTCTGAGGATGTCCCATGAACAATTCATTGGTACCAAAATTACAAGCAATGAACTTAGCACCAGTAGATAGAAAAAAAGGGAAAAAACTGAAAATCAGTTATAAACCACACGGCGTCACTTGACTCTGCCTTAGCATGCATGATGTTGTTTCTTAATGTCGTTACAGTTAACGTTAGTTCTAAGTTTCACTTCATAAGTTAGTTAATAGGTTTAATGAAGTTAGATTTACTCGCTATAAAAGTGCAGTAGCGTTTTAAGGCCAATAAAAATACTTGTTGAAATATACTTTTATTTTGCCTGAAAAACAAAAAGTTTAAAATACATTGCATATATACATATATATAAAAAGCTTAAGCTTTAGAAAAACAAATTTTACGAAAAAATTTTAGTTGGAAAACAGTAGAAGTTCTTATTGTTGACTAGTTCTTGTAAGCTGTTGTCACCTTTGTAATTATGAGAGGCCCTCACTTCTTACTGTCAAACTCAGAAACTGCGAACACCTGAAAAATTTCAGGAATGTTGATTGTGTACTGGCCAATCACAGTAAAGTTCAGGATACGCTAGCAAACCTCAAAACCACAAACTAACTACCGTTGCTATGATATTCTCGTTGCCGTCTGGCCTGCTAATTGTTAGCTCCAAACCTTTCTCCTCTCTTTAATTTTCATATATTCCAAGAAAGTGATTCTACAAATAGGTTCAATTATAAAACATACTTAGCAACCACTTTAAGTTCAAAAGCAACTGATTCATGTTCTCATTAATGAAGCACCTAGTATTAGAATTATCCGCTCGAGGCGCTGTTTCAGTTCGTATCTGGCAGTTGGCAGATACGATCAATGGATTCGAGAAAAAATCAAAGTAGGAGATATTATGGAAACGATAAGCAAACTCAAATTGAATTGGGCTGGTCATGTGGCGAGAAGAACAGAAAACCGTTGGACAACCCCTCGTTACGTTCTGGACGCCCCAGGGACACCAAGGAAGACCGAGGACGAGATGGAGGGACGATTTAGAGAGTTTGGTAAAACACTGGCATCGTATTGCGCAAAACGTGGTCCAGTGGAGGTCAATGGGAAAGGCCTACGTTTAACGACGGACATTCAAAGGCTGAAACTGAACTGAAACTGAAGGTCCCGGCTTATTTGAATATGTACATACATGTAAATATAGTTTACTAAGGGTGCTTTGGCCTGGCGAACTAATAGTACAAAAATATCAGTTTCAATAAAGGAAATACTGCATGGCAGAGCCTGGCTTTGTCTTTTTCTTGATCCGAGGACAGGGGTGGATCTAGGGGTGCTGAGGCTGGGCACCCTCCCCCCCCCGTCGAGATGACCTGCGGCTTTCGTTCTGCAAAGTAAGCAGATATGTATGATATGTACTCTCAGCAGTTCACTTTATGTTATTGACTAGTCAAAAGCCTTCTTCGTATTCGCTTTTATGATTTGTTCATTTCACTAGTCAGTTAAGACATTCCTTAGTGGTACACCCCGTCCTAAGAAAAATCCTGGATACGCTCCTGGATAAAAAATATTTAGTTAAGAGCAGCTTTTTAGTGTAAATTTGGATATATGATGTAGTAACAAATAAAGTTAAACAATGGAGGAAAATTATTCGGCCTCGTTCGCCATAAAAAAACGGCTCGTGCAAAAGTTGCTGAATGAGAACACAGGCTGTACTTAAAGGAGCTGTGTCACGACATTTATATCAAGATTCAGACATTGGGAAAGAAAATTCGCCCCATGTAAGGGAATCCACGGCCGTCTTGGATTCTGGCTTCCACGTCGTGGATTCCGGATTCCAGGCACTGGATTTCTCAGGGATCTTTTGTCAGTGGAACATGGATTCCGGATTGCAATTGTTTTTGGGATCCGGATTGCTTGGCCTGTATGCCGGATTCCAAAGCCAAGTCTTCCCATTCCACAAGAAAAATTACCCGGATTCCCTTTCAATAAGCGAACCAAATGGCACTTAAAACGTTCAACGAAGGTTAATTAATGATTATTGGATGAGGCTGAGTATCATCTGAAGAATTATGGAGATCGAGACTTATACGCCGCTGTAAGAGCGTTCTTGTTGTAAAAGCTTTGTTTACGTTTGAAGATGGTGTTTCTGAGATTTATCGAGTGCTGTTCCACTATTGGTTACAAATTCATCCAGAAAAATATTTTTCTAGCCATTGCTAATTAAATACGACAAGCCAAATTTCCCCGTTTTCTTGGCATTTAAATTTGCTGATAGAGCCGTTTTATTTGTCGTTAAAATGTCGTCTTCCGAAACTGTCCCGAAACGGAAGCCACATATATTAACTCCCTTCCCAAAACAGCGAATGGCTAAAGATAATCCGAGTTATGCAGGGAGCCAATCAAAGCGTTCGAAAATTACTATGCGCCCATTTGGTAAATACTAATGACTGCTACCGCTTTTATTGCTTGTGCCCTCCAGGCTCAAAATCTTGGAATTTATACACGTATATAAATTCCTCGATGCACAAAAACGAAACTTGAAAACATAATAATGTTATTTAAAACACCCAGGCCCCCGATGTTCAAATGTTGGACAGTGGTATCCACCGGGTGAAAATCTATACTCTATCCCGTGGATAACGCAATTGGTTTTCCTAATACTTAAATCCACCGGATAGTGATTTATCCGGTGGATAGCCCTATCCAACTTTTGAACAACCGGGGACTAGGTGTCATACATGATTTGGCGAAATATTCCTCCAATAACTAATTCAGATCTATTTTATTTATTTTATTTTATTAGCCACACAGTAATAGAAATTACAAATAATATATATATGGGAAAAGTAGAAAACAGACGTGGTGAGGAGAAGTAACTTAACAGAAACTATAGGAGCTTATGAGAGGTTAGGTCTCCTCGAACTACGTGCTAAAGCTGTTTAAAGAAAATACCATTTCAGTTCTCTCCAACTCTAGGCAACGGAAAATAATTTTTAACATTACTCAATAGCAACTAATATTTTCAATATGCAGCTTAGGTTCAGGTTTATTTAAATAAATTATTTTATTGTTAGATTGTACGTATACTTTAATATATGTTTTAGAGTTCGACTCTACCGCTTAAACATTCCCACCTTTCTGACGACATGACCGGCTTTCGTTCACTTCCTTTTCTTTAAAATAAAACAGAAAATATTTTAAAACGGGGTTTTAATTTAACCCGAAAAAGAATTTACAAAATTTCTAGCAATACTGTCAAGAAAGCGAGCATGCGAACAACTGCAAAAATTTTGGGAGCACGAGCAAGCGAGTACTCGTTTAAATTTTGCGAGCAGTTAAAAATTTCAATGGACCATATATCACCCTTAACAAACAAAAGTCAAAATGAGCAATATACGGCTAGCGGTGTGAGATTTGACGCCAAATCGACGATGGAAAATTCAGGCACGCTTTATTTTCAGTGAATAGGTCTAAGGGGTTCTTAATAGAAGTAACATTCTTGCCCGTCCGGTTAGCAGAATCCTATGGAAACGTTTCAAATGTCAGTATCACCTCTGCTTAATTTGTCTAAACTTAATTTTCACTAAATTGTACCGCACGCCCGCCATGTTAAGTATGGAAAAACGTTTTCGCCACTTCTTAGCTTTTATATTCATAGTTGTGACATGTATTATTTCCTGCTTCATACTGAGAACTAATCTTTTCGATCTACAAACACGTCTGCTACAGTATCGGACTTATACGAATTGGACGGAAAAAGAAATTGTTTCTCGAACATTTGTTTTTCTTACGCAGACAGAACAGTGTCTCCCACCGGTGCTGTTTTATCATCTGAAGCTGTTCACTGATATGACATGTCGATGCGATGTGATAGTGTTGAGCTATAAGAGAAAATGTCAGAAGGAGAAACCGCCCCATGTAACGTATTTATTTGACAATACAACTACTTGGGGCTCGGGGCGAAATAAGCTGTTTTTTCTTGCAATGAACAGAAGGCCAGGCTATACATACTTCATATTCACTGACGACGATGTGTCTCTTAAGTTTAACAGTGCTGCTACCCCGGATATGAAACATTTTTCGCCAATTCGAATTTTCCAAGAATGGCTTTTGGATTATGAACCAGCAGTTGGTGTTGTTGACTATGAGCTGCGAAAAGAAGGGCAGAACGTTCGAAACAAGATGAAAACCAACTGTGGAATTACCAACACCACCTCTCTGGCCAATCCAACGATCTTCTATGACCCTGTCTTTAACGCTTTTCACGCGCGCGCCGCTCGCCACATTTTCCCACTTGATACCACACACGAAAGAGTGACCTGGTGGCTTACCGACAAATATGTCTGTTCAGCAGTGGAGCTGAAATTTCGTGGACAAGCGCTCCTGTTTTTTCCAGTGACCATTGAGAACTCACTACATCGCAGTTATCCAAGATCGCTTAGAGGAACTAGAAAAGCCTGGCAAGAGTTTATTAAAATCATCCAACAGGAGGCACCTGCCAAATATGTGAACCAAAGTTTATTTGGCGAATTCAGAAAAGATCCATTTGGTTACGTAGAGAAGTCCAAGACCTACTGCAGAAAGGTGACTCGTCATCAACGCATCGTTCCATTTGCGCATTTTGATGAAGAAAGTCAGGAAGAGGTGTCTCAGTCAAATTAATCAAACTAGACATAGAAAAACTCATTTTGCTTAACTGATTGTAAGTTTACTTTAATGTGTTGCGTGCAAAGATTCTTAGCACATGGATTTTGTCTCTGAAAGGCCTACTACTCAAAACTACTACTACTACTACTACTACTACTACCACCACCACCACCACCACCATCACCACCACTACCACTACTACTACTACTACTTGATTGCAAAACTGTTTAAACACGCTTCATTCTTATTGCGAAACATGGATGTTAAAAATTAATCCGAAGAAAACAAAAATAATGATATTTCAAAAACGCCCAAGAAAATCTCTTGACATGAACCTCAGCATAGACAACGAGTAAATTGAAATTGTTCAGCAACTATACGAGGGTTCCAATGGGGTACCCAATTATCAGTTAACTACTAATGTTTTGGCTAATTCTCAGTTAACTACTATTTTTTTGGCCAACTATCAGTTAACTGCTAATTTTTTTGCCAATTATCAATTAACTGTAAACCCTATTTGCACCCTCTTAAAATGCCCTACTAATTCAAAGTAGACAGACTGCAAATTATCTTAGTTGCTAAAAAATATATATCTGCGTGTCGCAACTGTTCATCAGTAGGATGCCTAAAATGCGTGCAATTCCACAATTGGTTTCGGCTCCATTAAATCCTAGGAAGAGATCTATACGTTCAAAGATTTCCTAAACCGCGTCTAAGTTAGACTTTGTTTAAATAACCGGTCCTGTGGTTTTAAGGTATTAAACTGCTCGTCCAACTAAATGAAATCTTTTCTACATTATTATTGAGGAATTAATGACGCATGCCTGACAAATGCCTGGCATAGGTAGGCTAAAAGGTACGTCTAAAATTAGAGAGCTTTGGATTCGAAGAAGAGGACAACATTTATTTTACGTTTTCTCGCCTTTTCTCCAAAAATAGACAACCTGGGAAGCTTCATTGTAATTTTTTCACCACAAAAGCTAGCACGCTAATTTCCGTTGAAGGATGTAAAGCCTTCTCCCGATCGCTAAATGATAATTCCTCTTAAACATTTGATAATTTGTTTTCGCCCCTACGACATTCCCGCTAAAACTCGTAGTAAAAAGACGATGGCTATCACGTTTTCTCGCCAAAACGACGTTGGTTCGTGCGCGTGCGCGCACGCACTACTTAGAATTGGGAAAGTCTCGTTCTTGCAGTCATCCTCGTCTGAGAATCGAAAGCTCTCTAAGCTCGTTACCAGTCGTCCTCGGCGATTTCGGGATGTGCGTGATGTCTCCTGTCAAGCTTGTCGGGGAAATTTCGCGCTCGGTTTCAAGCCGCCTCTGGTCACTTGGATAGCGGAAACTGGCTTGGGTACGAGACTGAAAGCTCTCTATTGACACAGGGTCCAGAGGAGATGTGTTTGTTGTTAGAACATCAAAACCCGTCGAAAACCTCTGAAAAAATGGGTTATTGTAATCGCGTTACAGTTTCGTTACACATTCTATATACCGCAAACCAAGAGACTGAGAAGCGAAGAAATCGTTTACATTAGATTCATAAAGATCCCATTGGGTTAATTAATCGTTCTAAGCGACAAGTATAGACATTTTTCAGGGCGAAACTTTAAATAAGTAATTCATTTATTTACACGAAACTCCTCTGGACCCTGTGCTATTGCTCAATCTATTGATCAAGCCATAAGGGAAAGTTCATTTAATATGACAAGGGGGGAGGGGGGGGGGGATGAAGATATTGAGGGGGGGCTCTGAAAATTTTTAGACACCCGAAGGGGGGGCTCTGAAAAAATTGTTGCGCTAGGAGGGGGGGCTCCGAAAATTTGTATACTTCAAAACCAACACATGACATCATCATACAGACCGGATGGTTTTCAACTCAACAATTTAATGACCTGTGCAACTCAGCTATATCACGTGGTTTACAGATATAACAAATGTAGTCTCAGTAATTATTACACTCTTGTTCATCCCAAAAATGCTTTAGAAAATTGTATCACAACTGTATCTCAAGTTTGTCATAGTATAAACCATTGAAGACAATAACGGTAAATATATTTAATACAGTCTAGCGATCTGTTTTCAGGGGAGCAAAGGAATTGAAGGAGGAGGGGGGGTGGGGGGGGGGGGGGGCTTTGAAGTTTTTTCGACTACCAAGGAGGGGGCTCCTAAAAAATTGAACCGCTAGCGAGGGGGGCTGCTAAAATTTCAATCTTCGAGTTTCAATATCTTCATCCCACCCATCCCCCGCTTTTTGTCATATTAAATGAACTTTCCCTAACGACGGCGGCTGGGTGCTTGTGTCATGGCCAAATGACTGTTACTTCAAGTAGCTTCTGGCTATTTGCAACGGCTGCTTGTAAAATTGACTGCCGGCTCAACAATATATACCCGGAAGCGATTGTTACCTTACGTTTTTACGTGACTCAAAATGAAGCGCAACTTCGGGGACGATGAATTACAACGCCTTTACAAAAAAGCGGAGTTTGATAGAGAGCACAAGGAGGTAAAGAAAATCGAGAAAAGAATTAGAAGTTTAGTTGACGAAATCTCTGTCTATATAGGCCGGAAGGATCCACTTTTTAAAAACTTTGTAATCCCCAGCGGAAGTTTTTATGAAGATCTTAAAGTCGAAGGACCCGATGAATTCGATTTTATGATTTGTTTAGAGCAGCTTTCCTCTCCTGGTCTTTGTGTTACGAAGGATATTCCTATGAGACCGGTCCCCGATCCCGGCTACGTAGATGTTCAGGTGTCCAACGCAGTTTATCGCAATCGGTGGAAAAGCTACATTTCCAAGCGAGGAAATCTCAAACCCGATGTTCTCTTGAAAAGATTCAAACAACTCATCGAGGAAGCCATAGATAAGCGAAAGCGGTCTTCCAGGGATGAGTTAGATGAATATGTCGATATTCAGCTCAGAAAAATCCCGATAACGATCAAGGTTACATGGCATGGCAAGGAGTACTCGAACTTTGAAATAGCCGTCGATTTAACTTTGTGCATCAAAATGTCAGGATGGCCCGACGCATCAGACATATTGACACGAGTGAACAGGGGGCACCCTGGCTATGAAGCATTCAGAAAGGCTGTCGCGGAGGGTTATCATCTTGTGGCTTCTACCATTGGAGAGTCTGGGAAGCATCGGCCCTGTTGGCGTTTATCTTTTTCAATACCCGAAGGTGTTATACTCAAACACATCTTCAAGAGTCCGAACCTCGTTCACAAGGCGACGCTTAAGGTTCTCAAGGTATTGCGGAAGGAAAATGAAGATTCCTTACTTCTCCTTGAACAGCCCGACGAGGGATCTTTCAGCATAACATGGGTGTTTCATTCGTACGTATTAAAAACAATGTTCTTACACGAATGGACTCAATATCCGGAAGATTCATATTGGACGAAAGATCAACTAGGAGAAAGAATCAAGGGCATTTTAGAAAGGATTCAGAGTAGTGTGGCTCGCAAAGACATTCGCAGTTTCTGGGTTCCAGGTTATAAACTTTTTAATTTCCGAGCAAGAAAAGCAACGAACACGAAGAGTTGTGTGGATAACCTTGCCAGTCTCTTGAAAAAATTTAAATTTTCGTAAATTGGTCTCCTGAACAAGTGTCCACTCACAAAAAAATATTTAGAATATGTTACTATGGCAATAAGTAAAAATAAGTCTTCGTTCCCAGGGTCTTCCCTTTTCTGGGCGTTATTTATCCGATTATAAAACTCCTCGGCGTTTATTGTTATTTTTTTATCTTTTTCAATGAGGCGTTAACTTCAAAATCACATTTCTTAAATCGCTGGTAACAGTTACAATAAATCATTTGTGAAAGAAAGATGTTTAAACATCTGTTAAAGGTACGACTACCTTATTGTTTAGTTTATTCCCATTGACCTGTTCATTTTAAATTTTACATTTTTATTCGCATAAAATTTCCAACTGTACTGCTTTTTAACTTTTTTAAAAAATTTATATATTTGTAGCATAAAGAGAACATACAACTTTCAAACAAGCAAATTTTATTGAACACGTTCGATGACTCCCTTCCAATGCAAATGCCAAATTCAACTCAAAGCAAACTTCGTCTCACTGGTTTTACTGCAGAAGAAATACTTGTATGCTTGCAAGAACATTGTAACGAAACCTAATTTAGGTGAATTTTTACGTAAGCTTTATGAACAATATCGCATTGAAAATTGTGGCAAACAATATTGAATATGTGTGGCAACTGACAGGCTTTTTATCTTTCAATACTTTTTATTGTAATTTGTTTTGTTACTTACTTACTGACTTATTTATTTATTTATTCTTTTACTTTGCGCTGTGTATTAATGTTGTTAATTTGTTGTCAATAATAATAAAAAGTATTTGTGACAACTTTCCGTTTCTTCAATAAATCCCTCCAAGAAGAAAGCCTTGACCGTTCGAATTATCGGGAATACTCGAGTCTCTGTTCTTTACTGTTTTGTTATTACAGTTTATTGGTCCTGGAATAAACACCACACCCTTAATTCTAATTGGGTGCGGCGATTATTTGAGGGTTTTCGTTCATTGGTAATTCTGCTTCCATCTGCGGCACTTAAATGAGGGCGGCGCTTAATCGAGTAATTACGTTACTCCAGTTGGTTCTTTTTGAGTAGTATAACCCAACATTTGCCTCGTCAGGCAAAGGATTTTTTGCATCTGCGACGGCAAAGCCAAGCCGAAAACGGGCGCTAGGGAGCTTAAGAAACCACGACGGAGTTGGCCACGAGAACGTTATTTTAATTACAAGCCAAAAACTCTGCTCTTGCAGAACACTCTTTTCTATGTACACTTCCTTACTGTCAATATACGACTACCTCGTGAAATGGACCAATTTTAAAACAGTCAAACCCCGTTACTGATACGGACACTGAAGGGGCCATAGAAAGTGTCCGTGCGTATAAACGGGGTGCCCGTATTCAGGGAGGGTCATGAAAACCTTTTTTGGTGGAACAAAATACTAAAGAAATAATAGATGACATCAGTATCCTCAAATTAAACATCTCTCACCATCACAAAGCCGTCATTCCGCGGACCGAATTCACGGAAACACTCAAGTATCAGTTCTCTACTGAACTCGTTTGGTGCTAAAATAATCAGTGAAATTCACGTATACAAATCATCGTATCCGATGTACCGTAGCGGTGGGAACATCGACATGCTGTCAACTGAATTTTTTTCATACCATCAAAAAGGATAAATCCACTACAGCTCATAACTGGTAATGAAGTGTCCGCTCTAGCGAGGTTGATTTTCTATGAAAATTTGTTGATTGGGCAAGAAAAAAGTGTCCGTTGTCCTCCTTTATGGGTGTCCTTTTTAAGTGGGTTGAATGTAGAGAAAATGTAAGGGCTTTCTTTCCCCAGGGACAAAGGAAAACTGTCCGTAATAACGAGGTGTCCGTAT
Organism: Porites cylindrica; assembly: GCA_964035525.1. Classification (NCBI taxonomy): domain Eukaryota; kingdom Metazoa; phylum Cnidaria; class Anthozoa; order Scleractinia; family Poritidae; genus Porites; species Porites cylindrica. The sequence goes on from OZ037776.1 coordinate 55,695,233, forward strand.
TAAGAGGGTTCGACTGTATTTCAAACATCAATCTTTAAGCTCCGAGGCTTAGGGAATAAATTGAAAAAAAAAAAACACCTATCGAATCAGGATAAATAATATGTTTTTTGGTTATATTCCTCCACGTCAAGGAGCCAAGTACGATTTTTACAAACGCCAGTGAGGGCGAGAGAGTGAACCGCGGGACTTAGGAGACCTTGAGGCGCTCACTCTGGGGAGCTATTTACATGGAGGGAGGAAGATCCTAGAAGGCGAAAGTTTCGGTCCGTGTGGTACCCAAGTAGAGACAGTTCTAGAAGGAATTAAAAATAGCGGGCGACAAAAACAAGAATGCAATTTGGCAGTTTGGCTCTCTTTACTGTCGTTAATATAAGTATAATTTCAGCAAAATTATGACAATAAGCAGCTCGTGGTAATGCCAAACGAAATGGTCAGCCTTTATTGCCGTGATTATCCCCTGAACGACCCACCGCCATTTTTGCCTGGTTTGCCCCTAGTGCTTGAATTTTCCTAGCAAAGGCAGTTTACATGGTGCTATGATCTCCCTAGTACTAATATCTTCCTACCTTTCAGTTAGGACAATCCTACAACTAAGAAGTTCCTAGCGATAAGGACAAGTACAACCCTTTGCATGTAAACTGAATAAAGAAAACATATGGCGCTAGGATGATCCGCCTTCTATGATCTTCCTGGTCAACTAGGATCTTTCTCTCTCCACGTTTACAGCCCCTTAATTTGACTTTCCTGACTGGCCAGAAAAAGCAAGGATTTCAAATGTTTCGGAAGCAAAGCCTCGTTTACAGGTGCAAGTCTTTCCAAGAAAAGAAAAAAAACGAAAGCCATAAGACTGCTAACAGGAAAACAAGGACAACGGCATCAGCAGAGGAAAACGTTACCTACAGACTAAGGAACGCTTTCCTGACCGTAGCATATTAGAACGCAATTGTAGCATGGTTGAAATTTTGCTTCTGGGTAGCTGATAAAAATTTTTTTCCGCTGTGGAAAACGTTCCTTGGAAAAATATTTGCAACAATTACGACTGTTAAAACCTTGGTATTTATTAAGATATATTACAGAATTTATGGCACACTCAACGCAACTCTCAATGTACGTCACCCAGGCTTATTCTGAAAAAGCTATATATATTTCATATAAGAAGGCATTTTTTCCAGGATATTTAGTTTAAAATTCAAGTTTTGATGCGATACTTCGCAACAATTACATATTTCATATATTAGCCGCGAATTTCTGTTAATGTTAAATAACTTACTTCACCAGTAATAATGATAGTTATAAGCTATGAGTACTATTAAATAAATATATACAACTGAACAACAAGTTTTCCCGGTAGTAAATAAAGAAATGTAAAGTACCAAGATTTGCCCGGGACAGCGGTCTTTGTAAAAACTCTGGCTTTGCAGCTACCTTGATTGCAATAATCTAAGTGCAAAAGAGTACGGAAACTCGTTAAAACTTACCCCAAATATTTTTTAACCCGCGGGGAATGGAAGTTGACTTTTTTTTATGACGGACCGTTTATCCTTTTTCCTCGGCGGGAAGTGGATAAAAGTGATCCGTGTAAACATTTCGACACGTGAACTCGCGGTGAAAACACATTGCATGACACAAAAGCCCAACATACTGTAAGGCTTTCTTTTTAGTTCCTACCACTTTATTTTCCTATTCATATCTCCTATCTCCGCCTCAGTTTCCAACCCCTCAAATACTCCCCCACTCCTCCCCTCATATGTTCATTAGTAGCCATTGAAAGGTTACTTCTTGGCTACCAAACTTTCCTTGTTATCATATCGTGAAGCTGGAATGCCAGCTGATTAAGAAAATATTCACTTCAAACGTCCAAGATTTCCGTGGAAGATGAATAGTGTCAGATCACAGAGGAGTATTGCAGATAATGTTAAAGAAACTCAGAGTTGATTTTCTCTCCTATTAACCATCTTCTTATTTCACTTGTACCAGCACCGATTTCATACAATTTAGCATCTCGAAGAAACCTTCCTGTAGGATAATCATTTATGTAACCATTTCCACCTGGGTGAAAGAACAAGACCAAAATAAGAATTAATATCAATGCTACATACAACTAAGATGCCCGCCTAAACGTTAGACTTTTCCAAGGCTTGGTGGAGAGCACGGACTTTTAAGCGCGGCGAATTCAAGAACTGTAAAGTCCCAAGATTTGCCTGGGACAGTCTTTGTAAAAACTCTGACTTTACAGCTACCTTGATTGCAATAATCTAAGTGTAAAAGACTACGGAAGCTCGTCAAAGCAAACCCTAAATATCATTTAACCCGGGAGGAATGGAAGCTGACATTGCTGAAAAACGAGTTGAATAGCGATGTTGCGCGTTTTAACACCTTATAACCAAACCTGGCTTGAAACAATTCAGGTTATTGCAGGCTGCGAAAAATGTTGCAGAAGTAGAGAGTGGTTCTACTTTTTGCAACAAAATCTGTGCACTTTGCGTGTTAACAGGCCTAACGCAACCTTGTTTTGCATAATGTGATGTAAATCCCGTATATGGCATGACTCCCGCGGCGCGTAATTTTATCCAATCTGAAGTCAGTATTCACAGAACGTTTTTCTAGTTAATCTTACCTAGAATTTGAATAGCATCTAATGCGACCTGTGTGGCATTCTCAGCTGCATATAGAATCACACCTGCACAGTCCTACCAAAGAAAATTAGATTAAAATATTGGCATTTGATATGAACATGGTATTGCTCTATAAGCAGTGAAGGGGTGTCAAAAGAGCCTATCTTTTGATAGAGCACGTGATGTTACCCTCGAAAACTGTACTGTTTCATTCACAAGACAAAGGGGGAATTTATTTCGGAACAACACATGATCTTTAATGGGAAAACAGCCCAAACAAGTTTAGCCTGGGGTGCAGCCAGGCAAATTACCACAATATCTGATGTACAACTTTCTGTGATGCAGGCTAAATGAGAAGGTACCTGAGGTCCCTTCTGCCCCGCTCTTCAGGGCATTTAAATGCTCTTCCTGCTTATTATTATACTTACAATTAAGGCAAATTAGACTAAAAAGCAGTAAAACAGACTGATCCTGGAGTGAATTCCTAGAGGGGACCCAAACTGATTCAGCTTAGCATCCACATCAAGGAAGTTACACCAGAAAAATTCCCACCACTACCCTCTCTTGCATGGCTTTTAGAATTTATGGGGTCATTTCTGGCATGGCTTGTCTGTTTGCGTAGTTTCTCACAGGGCGAAAACAAAGCCGACTATGTGGCAGACAAGCCATGTGAATTACTTCGTAAATGCTAAAATCTATGCGAGAGAGCAACCACTACTTGCAAGGTACCTATGACTAGAGGGAGACTACATTTAGTAATATTATCCTATGTTTGGCAGACAGGAGAGTTGTCTGACTGCAGATTAGCATCTTCCAAGATGGCAGAGGGGGGCATACAATACATTTCCAAATCATTTATCTACTGAAGAATTGTAAACAAACCTTAGTGTTGACATGTCCAGCATCACAAGCACGAGCAACAGAGTATACATAACTCCTACATGCATTAAGGCGTGTGTACATGTCAGCCATCTTAGCTTGGATTAACTGAAAACAAAAAGCAATATATTTTATACATCTCTGGAGGGGTATTGACCATCGAAAAAAAGAAAAAGGCAGACTGTGAATCAGAGTGTTGTTGGGTGAGCAGAAAACACAAAGGTAGTCACAACCCAACTTAGATTACAGTGCTCAAAATAATGGCCGATCAAGGGACAATGTCTGGCCAAGATGAGGTCAGATGAACATTACATGACCGGACAAACTTTCAGTTAACTGGCTGGTCATCTTGACTGGTCCAAAGTACATGGCTTTCAAATAAATACCGGGGAAAATAGATTTATTCACATTGATTCTTTAAATCACAAAAACAGTTCAATCATAGAACAATTTAGCCGCTATAAGCAGTTATAAATTCATCCGATGATCTCAATCTGTGGCTTTGTGAATATGACTGGTCAGGAACAAGACCAGAGCCTAAACTTGTAAGTTATGCCAGTCAACATGACCAGTAACTGTCCAAAAATTATTTTGAGCCCTGGACTAGAGTAATGTTAGTTCCAATATCTTTGCAAACTAATGATGCCTACTGACTCTGAGTTTTTATAGAAATAAAAAAGAACTGTGGCAGAAGTTGATCATGCATTGGAGAGGATTACCTGGTGCTCACCAATCTTTTTGCCAAAAGCATCTCGCACATGGGCATATGGAAAGGAGACGTCAACACATGCCTGCATAAGACTGATGGTTTGATAAAAAGGACAACAACATTATTGCTCTTATAACTTCATGTACATGTACATGCATGTAAAATGTTTAGTTTATTACAGAATTTCAAACTCTTTGACATAATTTTTACTATAACTACCGCAAAGTACTTTTAAGATTAGCAGTACTTAGTGTTTTTTTTCCAGTTGGAATTGTCAAGCAAGGTTTCTAATGCAGGAAACCTGTGTACTCATGTACAATATTATTTAACGCTTATTCGACTTTATTCAAGAGGCTACAATGTGAGTTTCCTTTATATATCCTGAAATATAAGTAGGGCTGTCATGATAATCATGAACAAAGAAGACTAACAAACTAAAGCAACAAAAGGACATAACCATTTTCACCATAACTGCTTTAATAACTTCATAGGAGAAGGCCAAGCCTGAAATAGTTCTAATAAGCAAAAAATGTTCGTCAATAGGGAAGTAGTTTCCGACAATTAAAAACTTTGCTGTGATGCAGATGTAATGTTTTGTTTCTCAGTTGTAGAGAAATCAGGCTTCACTAACTGCTCATCATCACAATATTTAGGAATAGTAAAACATACTTACCCTACAGGTCCTGCTGCTAAAACTAGTCTCTCCAAATCCAAACCACTCATAAGAACATAAACACCTTTGTTTTCTCCACCCATAATATTGGCAGCTATGTAAAACAGATATAAAACAATGTTTACTGGTAAGCAAAAATGTATATGTTGCAGTTAAGTTTTTATTTAAGTTAATTTTTGTTTTTCCTTTGTTTTATATTCATTAGCATTAACATACCCAAAGAGAATGGAAAAAAATACAAATTAACTGAAATAAAACTAAAACTACTGCAACTGCACACAAATACAACAAAAAGAAGAAAAAATAGAAATATTCATATCTGAAATTTGTGAAGTTTGAATCATTTTGGTTTTGGCTTTTCTCCCTCTTAGTCTAGATATGAATAAATTAATTATCTCTCTTAGATAGATTATCAATATACATGATGTAGGGTAGATAACAGTGTGTATTTAAAAAATATACATAGAAAATAAATAATTATTGTGTATTAAATGTGGGGGCATATACTTATATTTGCCTTCAGAGAACAATCAAGTTAACAGCTTTACCCAAGAAATGGTAAAGATTATGGAGACTATAAAATATGCTGTAACTGGCAGTTGACCAGGAACATCAAAGAACTGGGAGAGATTTTAAACTTGTTAGTGATAAAATTCATATTAGCCATTACATACTGTAGGGTTCATTAAATAAATTCTATGGCAATTTAAAGTATAAACAAAAATGTAAATACCTGGAACTTCACAATTTTCAAACACCAGTTCACATGTATTGGAACCTCTCATACCTAGCTTGTCTAGTTTAGGGCTTGTGGAAAATCCTTCCATTCCCTGTACAAAAATAGTAAATGGTATAAAAATCACAGCTGTGTGTAAGTATTGTTAAGTATGAAGGAAGCATGGAAAAAGGTCTCATCATTAATGAGTTTTAATCTTGTATGTCAAATTCTTCCTCTGCTTGACAGCCAACATAAAAATGGGAACCATAATCCAGCAACTTAAAATAAAATCAAGGTATTACAATATTAATACCTACAACAGATTGACAGACTTCACAAAAAAACATTGTCGGGACATCAAAATTCAAGGATCCTTGTAATAATATAATTATGTACTGTACGCACTAAGAATACCTTTTCAATTAAGAAGCATGATATTCCATGCTGTTTTTTAGGATTGCTTGGATCTGTTCTAGCATAAACTACAAGAACATCAGCGTCAGGACCATTTGTAATCCACATTTTGTTTCCACTGAGAACATAGTAATCACCTAAAACAACAGAGCATTATTAATTGACACATGTCAATTACAAATTATTATAATTAATTTACCAACACATGTATAGGGAAACATGTCCAATGTCATTCCTTTTTCCGCACAAAAAACTCCTCCAAACAGTGACAAGTTAGGCATAGGCAAGTCATAAAAATGATATCAATACTTCTACCATCAAGCCTTTGAATTCAAGCTTGCTTATGCCACTAATACTGTAGGACCTCATAACAGGTCAACCTCAGTGACCAAGTAAGGTTTCTGAAATGATATAAGTTTCAGTCCCTAATATGAGACTCTAAGTTGCCTCTTGTCGCACATTCATCACAAAATGTTTGCTCATTGTTATTTTGCTGCAGGGAAAAGCCAATTGGCATGAGAAAACAGTAAGCAACAAAAAGTAAGCTACATTGTGAGCGCGACAATTGTTGAGACATTGTAACTTCAGAGAACAAAGGAATCCCAACCCCTCCCCCACCCCTTCATTCAAAGTTGGGGTGTTTGTTGTTTTCTAATAGGTAGCTTGAACAGTGGCTGACAACATTGCATGTAGGGGATGGGGGAGGAAAAGCTTTATTTTCCTCTTTTGAAGTCAGTAAAATGCCAGAAAGCCCGTTTAGGACAAGATGTCTCAACTAATCTTGTCACCTATTGTAGTGACTAGTTTGCAATTGTAATTAAGGTTTGCTGGTATGTTCTGTACTTAAGTGTGATTGGTCACTTCAAAATCAATATTCCCGAAATATTTCAATCACTTTATCATAGTTTTCTGAGTTTGATATAAAGCTACATGTAGTGTTAAAGGCCTTCTAGATATCAGTACCTTTTTTCTCAGCCTTAATTCTCATGTTCACAACATCAGATCCAGCTTCAGATTCACTCATGGCCAAAGCACCCACGTGCTCACCAGATATGAGCTGAAAAGCAAACATACACTTTTTTTACAGTGTTATTGTTTTATCTCTATGCCTACCATACCATATATATGCAAGAAAATGTGCATGCAGATATAAGAAAATACATTTACAAGTAGGGAGCAACAAGAACTTATAGGGTATTTTTCCAAGAGCCCTTTTTTGAAAAACATTAGTACAGTCAAAGTTCTGCTAATAATAGGAACCTTTTGGTGGCAGACAGTCCCCCTTCTAAGAAGACACTTACTTATGTTCTTAGCAGCACGTGCATGTACATATGCACACTGTTTTTTCCCCTGCTCTTTTAAAGCGGGCACCTCTCTAGCTTGACAGAGATCATAGTTGCAGCTTGGAGTATTGGCCTGGGTGTGCTGCTGTCATTTTTTTTTCTCATTGTTTTGGGGATCAGCAATTGTTTTTAATTATTCTTGTAACTATAATTGATTACTTTTATTTCTTTAATTATATGTCTTCTTGTAAATTCTATCATGATTGCATTCTTGCCCCGAAAAAGTGTGAAAAAAACAAAACAAAACAAAAAAAACTGGCTTGACACTTTAACATCCAAGGAGAAGTGAGATCAGGTCATCACACAATGAGAATCACATAAGTCAGGCCAATTATTGCTAGGCAGTGTCCTTTGAAATAGATTAAAATGCATCTGGCAGTCCTTACTTTTGCAGCCTCTCAAAATGAGCCAGCAGCTGGCAGTTTTGGCCCTTGATATTCCAGTGAAATCATTTTTTTGCTGCCTACTCAACACTAGGTAAATAAAGTCCACACAAATTTAGACCTTTGTAGCCAGTCTCTCTAGTTATCCTGCCTACTACTGTGAATCATCTTGACTGGGCTGCCTAGTTTTGTCTGATCTACATTTTGATGTAACCATGCAGCCATTTGTCTGGATAATTGAAATGGAAGGTGACATTAAATTCATTTATTTACAGTATTTATGTATTAACCTTTGGAAGATATTTCTCTTTTTGAGTTTCAGTGCCATTTCTCGCGATTTGATTGACACACAAATTTGAATGTGCACCATAACTCAAAGCAATAGCTGCTGAGAATCTGCTCATTTCTTCCACGACAATACAGTGGTCCATGTATCCAAGGCCAGTGCCGTCATATTTCTCTGTTAGAGCATCACGAAAAGAACAGCCACTGTATTAAAACAGAATAATTGTGTCTACTCTAGTAACACCCTAAAGCCCATAATTTACTGTATAATGCCAAGGGAAATTGGCCAGGGACTGGAAACAGTAAAATATTACATGATACACTAAATTCCCTTGATTTGGGAATAAGGACAACACAATATGTAATTTTTGTAAAGTAAAATCGGAATCAAGATAACATACAAAGAATGGGCCTCTCTTAATTAAAAATCATTTATTCTTAAGTAGATACTCTTTCTGATGCTGGTGTCAGGTTAATAATAGAGCAGTGTTCAATCTAGGCCACGTTTTTACATCATTGTCGCTGAATATTAAATTCTGGTGCAAAATGAAATTATCGTGAAGTCTTACTAATGCAAAAAAAGGTTACCTTGTATACAAGTCCTTCCAAAGCAGCAGTCAAAAATAAATATAAATTTGACAAAAGGTGTGCTTACTAGTCTGAAATGAGTGCACGAAATGACTATCATTTCAGACTTCATGCTTACGAGTAGTTTTTTTTGTCAGGTCTTTCACAGGTCTTGTACATTTCAATGTTCTGCAAACAGTGTATGTTACTTAGCTGATCGATTCACAATTCATTTGTTGACTTTGTTCTTTTTGTTTTCTAGATTGAACACTGTACTGAAAGGGTGCTAGTTTAATCTGGGGTCTTATTAACAAAGGTTTCTCTAAAGGGAAAATAAAGGGAAAATGAGGGTATAATATATATGAACAGGTGAATTAATATTTTAACCATAAATGAAATTTTACTTAAGACATTAGATCAGAAAAAATACTTTGGGTAAAACAGAAATAACAACTAAAAACGTGAAAACTGCTTTACATCACTACACTCATTCAATTACATGACATTTTTTGTATTTAAATATTGCTTCAATTTAAATACAGACCTGGTACTGTTATTCCCAAAAGTCCTAATTGACCAAGTTTTTTCCAAAAGTCCTACAAATAACCACAGGTATACATAAATGAACAATGCAAGTAGCCACGCTTATTTAGTTTTAGATTTTAGGCTAGCATCCTTAAAAAACCATAGAGTTGCAGGGTTCTCCCTAAATTTTGGAGTAGAAGGAGAATAAAATGGAGTAGCCGGCAGAGGAATTTATTAAGGCGCGTAAGTGCCTTCCATGCTGCCGCTTTTCTGCCATTTTGCACGTGTTGGAATACAGAGTATGTTGTCTTATATGGAGTGTTTTTCGTCGGTAACCGCTGCCTCGCAATCTGAGCATGTTTCGTTTGCTTAACGTTCAATCGATGTCTGCAAGCAGATTCAAGCGTGGCGAAATTCTCGACGAAACTTTAAAGTTTATTCAGTCAAAAACAATAGTTGGACACTTGGCCCTTTAAGGAAAACTTTATTTATTTCCGAATGTATTTACCCAAGGGAAAGTAGGCGTCGCAAATGGAAAAGTTGCCGTTGGATGTAAAACAAAGTATTTATTTTTTTATTTGGATCTGAGTAGCCGGCGCGCCCAGGACGACTGGCCGGCGATTTTCGCCGGTCGCCGGGGCTTACGGAGATCTCTGGAGTTGACCAGACTTACAAAGTACCAGTACATTACTCTTAAATTAAAATATATCTGAAACAATAAACTTTGTCAAGTAGTAATATCTGAGCACAAATCTGGGTAAGATTTTCGCATGGCCACATACGTTTGTTGTGCATGTGGCAATCTTATGCATTTTCACACAAACAGTGAACATGAATAGAGTTGAACATTTGTGCATAAAATGGGGCTGTGTGGACATCTTACCCAAATATGCACTAAAAAGCACATAATAATCTATTATTGAACATTGCCGATAAAAGCACAAAGCCAAAAGGATTCGTGTATCCCCCAGGTCTGTCCGAGCGACACACCTCCAACCCAGCCCCCACACCATGTGATCAAGAGAGAGACCTCCTTTCATTGAGACTTCACTTGGTTCCAAAATACTTTACGAAATACAATGAAAAGGCAAGCGATCTCTCTATTATATTGACACTCCTGTGCTGCACATACTTGGATCTGTCCTTTAGGTCTCTGTTCTGCTGAGGTTTTACTGTACATGTAAATGTACAGACAACAGATTGTGAGATTGAAAGACTGTGAATTTCTGTCCCATTAACCAAAGCTCTTGAGCTAGCGTATCGCCACACACAAGTTTTAAGAGAGAAAAAAACTTAATTTCTATTTAACCAACATTTGGTCAAAGCCGAAAAAGATTAAGCTTAGATCTAAATGCTAGCACAAAAACATTGAACAATATGCGGATGTGGACGCGTCGACGACAGAACAGTCACTCACCCGCAACTCTGCGAAGTTATTTTCTTTATCGATTTGATCAGCAAATGGCGCCAGTTCCTTCTGACAGAAACTGTTCACCGTCTCTCGTAACTGGAAAAATAACGGTTAGAATTCTAACTATCTAAAAACGGGACGGTAGTTTATACAAAGAGATACATCACAGCCATATATCACAGTCACGGTTCTCAGGCGAAGTTGCGTAAGGATAAAATTACATAAGAAATCTCGTTAGAAATAATGAACCTGTTTTTGGTGATCCGTAATCCCTGACACATAATCATCTACATGTGTTGAAAAACTTCTAAGCCCTAAACATCTTTGTAAAAGTGAGCTTTTCAACAAATTTGTCCGTAGAATTATACGAACGGCAGCCATGCTTCCCAAATCGCTTTCTTAGATGACGTCAACCTTGCATAAAATTCCTTGCATACATTTTTTGTTGAACTCGCCCCAGTGTAGTCGCGGATAAAAACAAAATGGCCTTCGACAAAACATGGATCGTTCTAATTGCGGGTTGTGGTGTTTTGGGGCTTGCTTTTTGGGGTGGAATGAATGCTATGACTCTAAAGATGACACTGTTATGGCTTTTTATCAGCTTTGGTTTTTTGACGTTAATTATGCATTTGTTTGGTTCACCCATCAGCCTTCTGCTTGGCAAAGTTCTTCAAACGTCATCAGCTGACGGGTCGTGTAAAAAAGGTATCTTATATTTCTAAATATTTTATGAAAAATAAATGATTATATACTTAAACCCTCCAGTAGGTAGCAAAGAAGAGTGAAACAACAATGCTGTGATTTTCTGTAAAATTATGCCAAAAAGTCAGTTACACATTACACTAATACAAATTTTTAAAGCTTATTAGGGGTGATGAATGGTCCATTAAAATTTTTAACTGCTCGCAAAATTTTACCTTTGCTAGATTTGCTCGCAAAATTTAAACGAGTGCTCGCTTGCTCGTGCTCCCAAAATTTTGGCAGTTGCTCGCATGTTCGTTTTCTTGTCAGTATTGCTCGAGATTTTGTAGATCCTTCTTTTAATGTAATTCTGTATGGTGATTAATTCTTATAAATATGGCTATCAAGTTCTGTGGAAATGCACGCGATAAATGACAACGATAAATAATAAATTAGCTAATCTAGCCAGATATGGTTAAAAAGAGAAGATATTGTTACCTTGAGTTCTTCTGAGTTTCTCTACCGCTCTACTCACTGGGCTTTTAAATAATTAGGCCTTGTTTTCAATAAAGTTTGGAAGCTTTAGGATTCTTCGGGAAGAGGTTAATTGTTCTGACACGAGGATCTTGTTCCTCCTCAAGTTCTTCTTCATCCAGATCAGTCATGTCCCTTTCTTCAAGCCCACTTGTACGCTCGAGACATTCTTCGTAGAGCTCTTGTTTTAAATCGATATTAAAATCTTCATCTGTGAACTGCACTTCGCAAACTGTTCCAGTCACAAGATGTTTCTCTACCTGGGCGGTGAACTCGTATTATTGAATAACAATCTTCGGAATCGCTTGCGTACAGGTGTGTTTTTACTTTAGACGAAGTTCTCTTAAGGTTTTGTGCAAGCTGTCCTAAAAGAAAGGGTCCACTGATCTCTTTGAACTTAGCGATGAGTATCACATTATCTTTTTAAAATATTTTCTGTTTTATTTTAAAGAAAAGGATTTCCATATGGATTGCTGCAAGAGGAAAATATAAGAAGTGCTTGCTGCTTATGAGTTGTATACTCTCTACTCTCGCTCGTGCTCGCAAAAAAATCGCACTGCTTACATGCTCACGAATGCTCCCAAAGACCATTCGTCACCCTACTTATTGATAACGTGTTTTGTATGATTATTTTAATTATGATAAGCTTACATTGTACTCATCATCTGTCATCTCACTGGTTAAGAACCTACAGTTAATTTTAGAAGTCAGTGCGACCTACAGATTAGTAGTCAGTTATTATTAGTCAGTTATCCTCTGGAGGAATGAGTAATATGTCAAGTGGTCTATTAACGTTCTTAAGGTGGCTTGATACAGTTTTTCAGGGTCAATGCCTCCCAAGTTTGAGCATAAACTACGTCGCCATAAACAAATGTTTGAAAAAATTGCCACCACAGTTGTATTAGATAAAAATGAAAATTTGTTATGATCAGGGTTGCAAAGACATTGGAGTTGTCATAGCAATGGAATGACACCATTACTTATTTTGCTTACAGCACTGGGGACTGTTCTTCCAAAATCGTTTGTGGAAGCTTTTTCCTCCAATAGCCACCTCAATGTTCGTGAAGTTTGAGTGGAATGTAGCCCTTACTTTACTGCCTTACAATATGAAAATAATCTTGAGACTCAAAGGTCTCCTAAAGCAACGCTTAATCTCGGGAATTTCAATTTTTCAAAAAAATCTTTCAAGTGGTTTAAAAATTATTTGCTAATTTGTAAGGTAGACTGAAATGTTTACAAAACCATTAACAAGACAGTAGCAGATCCAGACCTTCAGTTTAGGGAGGGGGAGGGTGGGGTGGGGGGGTCTCAAAAAAATTTATTTTCAGACCTCTGTTTGGTCTAAAAATAAGGGGGGCCCGGCTCCCCCGTTGGGGGGTTATGGGGGGGTATGTATCAAGAGTGCCTTGATACATAATATAATCAATTAAGTGCCTTGATACATACTAATCAAATGCCTCTTTCTAGCAATCAGCTGGAGCTATCTCCATGATTGACACACATTTTTAAAAATATTGAAACTACATGTCAAAAGCGCTTCGTTTTCTACAGTTAATGGCCAAACATCAAGGTTGTCCATTTTTTACCGTTTTTCTAACTATGAAAACTTCATCCCAAATATCTCGATAATGTTCTTACAGATTCCTCTTAAACTTCACTATTAACTGGGTTAAAAAATTTAACCTAAAATCAAATTTGACCTGTAACACATATACAGCGACCTACACTGTAGTGGTAGTCAAAACATTATTTTTACCATTGATTTTTACTCTTAAGTGTTTTTAGAACTCTTATAAGTTGATAAAGAGTTTGGTTATAATTATCATGCCAGAGACAGCACTACAGTGGGATTAATAGGAGATACTTATCTTTTGTTAAAATACATTTAGTTTAAGGAGAGTTACTGTGTTATTCTTGATTTTTTTTAGCAAGGTACTCCGATGCTGAATTGAATGAGAAGAGGAAAAGAATTTTGCAAATGAAACAATTTCTGCAAGATAATAAGGTACTAGCTGTATACTTTTAGTATATTTTTGATGATGAAAAATATTAGCAGTATGTTCTATTTTTACAATATTAATGTACCAGCCCATGCACTCACTCATTTTTAATTGTTTTCAATTAAGATTAATGCATTTTGAAGTTTACACCTTTGGTTAAAAACACACAAACTAATGTTAAATTTTCTGAAACCTGATAGGTTGACATTTATAAAGAAAATGTTTTAGCGCCCAGAGAGGAAGCATTAAGAGCAAAAAAAGAAGCTGAATTTTACAAGTTTAACAGCAACTGGAAAGGAAAAGGTTTTAGATTAAGGGTAAATATTAAACAAAGAAATGTGGTTGATTGAGTTTCCTGAAAGATATTGATACAAAAATTTTCCATCTCTAGCTTTAATAATAAACTTTTCACTCCTTCCAGGAGGTAATTATTTAATAAGGATAGGAAAAGAGAAAGCCAGGGCCCGGTTTCTGAAAGGTCGATTAGCGTTAATCCAGGATTAAAATTGTGTTCCATTTTTGTACTTTACATTCCTATGCATTGCTTAGGGTAACATTTTCTGTTATCATTACTGTATCTCATAGTAAAGGCTCAACACTAGTATTTTGTAGCCTCGAGTTGCATGTTCTTAGAGTAGAAAACCGTTTTTGAAATTTAGCTTAATTCTGGGTTAAACTTAACCATCTTTCGAGGAACCGGGCCGAGAAAGATATTTTTCACACTAGTATTTGTTGTTTACAGGATGACTAAGTTAATACAGTCAATTCTTAATCAATTCAAACAGATGTCTTTCCCAATTAGGTACTCCCAGAAGAGGACACTTGACTGAAAACTAATGCTCCAACATTCTTTAGACAAAGTCAAATCTTTTTTTCTGTACTGATTTTGACAGTTTTGATACAATAACAGGTACCTGTCTGAGCCATCTTTCTCAAAACTAGTGATGTCATCATAAGATGTCAACAGCTGTCAAGAAAAATAATGACCGCATCTTATAAAGAATTTAATTATCTTAAGTTTTTACTATTGCAAGCCAGAGGAGTTTATGGTTCCAACAACTGGGCTGTCAGTCAGGGCAGGGAACTGGGGCTGGTGAATTTCCTTGGCTACTATGAACATGAAACGTACTTAACTTTTGCTGAAAAAAAAAAAGGAAAGTTGAACCAAAAAGAACTAAATTGCTCCAAGAAGCTGTTCAATTCTCCCCCTTAACTAACTGCATATATACCTGCTAACTTGAACACTTGGGACTCTTTTCATTTGTCAGAACTGACTGGCGAGGTCATGCCCATCGCAATGAGGATCACACTTTTAATTGAAACTACCCAACCAGATCAATCAAATCCTACATACATGTAGTAGTATGCAAAGGAGATGGGTTTTCGTAAAAAACTCTTGGAAAAAGCCTATTTCATTGTCACAATGGCTGGTCTGGCCTTAATTCGCCGAGCCAGTTCTGACTTTGGAAAGTACCCTTAGTTTAATACAGCCCACTGACATCACCTCTCCTAAGCTGAGACTCTTTTTAAAGCCAAGGGTGCAGTTCACTAATATGCAGAACCTTTACATTATTATTATGTTTTTATAACTAATATTAATATCTTTTTTTCTTTAATTTCAATTTTTAAAGCTAGAGTGACAAGCCCTTAGGTTATTTCAAGAGCCATAATGGGTCCCATTATGGCTCTTGGTTATTTTCCAAAAGTATCCTTTTGGTCTTTTTGAAGGATGATGGCCAGGTTGAAGGTGAAGATGACTTTTTTTCTCAAGAGTTTTTGGATGATGAAAATGATAGTTCAGAGGAAGGAAGTGATGCAGTAAACACCAGTGAAACTACACAAGACAATGTATCCACCTGGAAATCCAAACAAGAGTTTTTACGACAAAGGAAACAAACTTATCAGGTTAAAGACAGTGTGCTTTTCATCCTATCCACTGTAAAGAATTCCAGCTTAGTCACAGTGTTGATTGTTTATGATGGTGAATAAGTTCTTTAAAATTGTTTGTACATCTTGTTAAAAGTGATTCTTTTCAGGGCTTCTGATATTTCGCGCGGTCGCGGACCCGCGAAATTCAGGTATTTCCGCGAAATCCCGCGAAATTCCCAAAAAAACGCGAAATACCGCGAAATCCGCCGGAAATATTTCCAAATACATATCGGCAAAACATATTTAATACTTATCTTGGCTATTAGACCGGTTTTATTCACCCCAAACGTCCAAATTTAGCTTGAAACTTCGTCACTGCAACCCACTGTAACGAGTAAACCACGTCCCAAAACTACCAGGCGTTTTTAGATGAACGTTGCGAAAAACTGGGCGCTAACCATAATGTTAATTGCTTTAACATTTCGCTCATTTCTCGAGCGAACTGTTGTTGAAAGAGCAAATGATTAGAGTGGTTTTCACTTGACTGTCGAAAGGGATTGGTTTTGGTTTTGGTTTTGGTTTTACTACGCCCTTTGGTTGGCTAGTGTATTTACTTTGGTTTTGGTTTTACGACAGTCGAGTGAAAACCGCTCTATCCCTGCTACAAAAACGTTCACCGACGCTGGTCATATCGACGCAAAATTGACCGATTTTAACCAAATTTACCAAAAAATCCCAGCGAAATCGGCTGTTTTTTACTGATTGTTTGTTGGCGAAGTTTCCCCCCGAAATTTCCCGTGAAATCGGCCGATTTTCCTAAGAATTTGCCCCTGAAAATCCTTCGAAACTTGACTTTTTTCCGCTAAAATCCGGCGAAATGGGCCGATTTTTCTCGAATTTTGACTTCTCTCCCTCGAAAATCGCCCGAAATCGGCCGATTGTGCCGCGAATTTTGACTTTTTTCCCGCGAAAATCCCGCGAAATCGGCCGATTTTTCCGCGAATTTGCCCCTGAAAATTCCGCGAAATTTTGCTTTTTTTTCCGCGAAATATCAGAAGCCCTGTCTTTTATACGTCTTAAGTCATATGAAGAGAGAACGGAAAAAAATAGTGGAGTTTAAAATGGGTTTTGAAAAATAAAACAGATTGAAATTAAAAGTCAAGTTTGGTCTACTTTTTCTGATCCAAAATTTCAATACTTTACCATCAGGGTAGCAAGGTTAGTGTAAAGCTACAAATAATGTTTTTAAAGTTTTGCTTCATTTTGTTTGATGGTAATCTACTTGTCTGTTTGTTTGTTTTTTCTATTTCATCCATGTACTTTCAAGAAGCTTCCTGATGAACCAGATCTGCAGGAGAAAGGGGTATGTTTTTTTTTAAAAAATTATCTTTCATTTCTTTTCAAAACATTTAATGCTATAATATTGGTTGATATAAACCCATTTAAAGGGGGATTCATAAATCTGCAATATACATTAATTTTAGTGTAACACCCAGCGGTTAGGTTAAAAATCAATGTCCCTCCACATTGAATTTGTTAGTCATGGTACCACCTTTTTTCTCTCAGTTTAAATACTTCAATGCCCATTCGACTTCTATATTCTGTACCAGTCCGATGTCAAATGCAGATTAGCCATAATGTAAATATAACAAGTTAGGATCAGCAACATCCTGGTTGACATGTGCAATTTGTTTTTGCAACAGTAAATTATTAAAATGAATATATTTTGATTTTTTGTGCCACCATTTATACAAGAAGTCAATCTGATCTTGAAACTTAAAAGATAACAGTTTAATTGATTTGCTCTCTGAAAGAGAATTCTACCATGTCAGGCCTGCTACCATGTGTAAGGATGGAATAAGTTCAGGCTTTCTTCTGCAGTAATTCCACTGCTGACTCTTGTGGGATATAAAAGAACCCATGCTGCTGTTTGAAAAGAATAGAGAGGGAGAAGACCTCGACAGGTGTGGTTAACCAGATTGAACGGGTATACCAAAAAACATCTTATAGCGAAAATTTTCTTCGCGCTCCACAAGCGTGGTTGGGGTTAGTGAAGGAATGAATTTATTTATTGAGTAAATAAAATTGTTTTTGAATCATTAGGTGATAACTGTTGCCCTCCGATGCCCTGATGGCGCAGTTAAGAGACGGAGATTTACAGTGGAGTCGCAAATCAAGGTGATGCTTACTATACATGCACAATACACAAGCACATAGATGTTTTGGCTTCTTTGAAGGAATTTAATCAGCTGTTACACTTTCGCTTCTCGTCGTTAATTACATTGCGTTATCCATTTTTCTTAACCGTTCATTTGTTTTAGCGGCGGCCCAAACTGTGGGAGTTCGTTAGACTTTGAACTTATAAGAGGATGTATGAAAATATACAAATTACGTCCTAAATTCCATTTTTTTGACAAAAAATAGATAAAAATGACTCACTTTGTGTTTTTGTTTTGTTATTTTTTGAAAAAACAACAACAACAAAAAACAAAACAAAACAAAACAAATACACCGCAAATGGAAAAGAAGCTGTGACCGTAAAAACTGTGAAAGGCCTGTGACCTACGATAAAATTTTTTGATCACTGACTAGAATCCTCCTCTTTGATAAGATTACGATTCAGTCTCTTCATCAGCTTCGTTCTCAAAAAACCGCAAGTTAAAATTTGGAAGGTCGAAAATTAAAGTCCAAGTCATCTTTGGTTACAAACATATGATAACTTTCTTTACCATTTTTATTTTCGAGATAGAAAGATTTAGAGCCGCAAAATCAGCATGGTTTTGAAATCTTGCTGTACAGTAAGTTATAGACAGCAAATTGACCAATCAAAGGGCGGAAACAGACTTACAATACGTACAATAAAAGTAAAATAGCGCGTGCGATCGAATTGTTGCGCGCGAGCTGTTCTATACATGACCTAACAAACCAATCAAAAAAACATCATAAACGATTTGCCAAAGAAAAGACAGACCTTCTCAGATGGCTTGATATGTCTGGCGTCAAAGATGGAAATACAAAGAATCGCCTTAAGCAGTATATTCAGAGTGACAGTTATCGCCATGTTGTTCCTTTCTGTTGCTCTAAATATGGTAAGAACACTACAAAAAATGGCAAGAAAAATTTGTTTTGACGTTTAGCAAAAGTTTATATATTTCGCGAGTTTCATGAAGGAGTTGAAAGAAAGATATCTTTCACGAACAACAGCTTCTTTGGTGTATTTCGGGAAGGACGAATAAGTAGGACGGTACGCAGAAAAAGATGGAAGGCTATTTTAAAACATGGCTATGAGCTACGGAGGGATCTAGGGTATTAATAGGAACGTTCTAAAAAGCGGCCTTGTTATCGCTTGCCTAGAGATTAGATAAGAAATGAGTAGGCGATTAATTCTACACGAAAGAGGAGTTACTCACTAAAGGTTTTGCACTTCCTATTGCACGTACGCGTGTAGCACGCACATGTATGTTTTAATTATTTATCATTTTACCTAGTAAAATTAGTATTTGGTTCCTGTGTACCACGTAGCCGGCTACGTAGGAAATTGTTCAAGTGGTAGGGTATTCTGCAGTTCAGCCGTTTTCTGAAAGGAGACGACTATATTGTGTGCCTCCGGAGCAAGAAGAAAAATAAAGCCGCCTCGCGGCGAATTGGCCGCTTCACGGCCAAAAAAGGCTCGCTCCGCTCGCCAAGAGGTCGACTTGTAGCAAGTCTAGTGAAGGCCTAGAAAGACAATTACCTTGTTTGCTAAGAAGCGTTCTCCAAAAAAACAGTTCGCTCGGAATTCTGATGCCTAGTCTACTTATTCCAATACAAGAAGTGAACAAGAAAGTCAGGACAAGTTCCAGCTTGATTCTGGAGAGAGAATTCCGTTGGCAAGCAATTAAAGGCTCCACTATAACAGAGCAAGAGAAATCTCGAGCTGTAAACGGAAAGAAAGTTTGCTGCAAAGCCACGTTTACAAAAATTGCCCTATTTGGCGAGATTATGGCTGTCATGACTAGAGTAAACAAGAGGAAGAGTGCTTAAGGGTTTTAAAGCTCTGCTTCTAGAGTTAAGAAAGCAAGTAAAAAAAATTATCTTAGTCATCAAAATGATTTCTTTTACTTGCTTTCTTAACACTAGTGTCGATCCTTCTTCCAGGAAAAAAAGAGTACTGTACTTGTGATTCCAACTATTGAGAAACAACGGTTTGCTAAAAAAAAGAGTGCGGAGCACGAATAGACTAGGTTGTCAGGAGCATACCTGACTGTAAGCCAGTTAAGCGTGGGTTAAAAGATTTTTGGGTGATTTTTTTTTTCGAATGGCCAAATTGAAAAAGAGTCACAATCTTTTTTTGTGTGTTTCCATTTTCCAAGTGCTTGCCAAGGGTATCATTGATGGCATGCAGCTCGTCAAGACAGAGCCCTGCTGCACTCCTTCACTCTAGTTTTACTTTTAAGGTATAGACAGATGTCACAAGACTGCACGGGCAGATAGGCGACGCCGAGTCTCGCCGCGTCTTGGCTTTAGTAACTAGAGAGTTTTAGATCGAGTTTACCGCGAACCTCTAACCGCTGAAGGTCACGTGGCAAGTCTTTCGCGTCACGTTTGAGGTTTACGACGTGCGTTTTCAACGTGGGGAGGTAGGTTTTCACGTAGGTCATTTACCTGAAATCTTTTAGCGTATAATTCTTGTTTTATCTCACGTAATGATACAAACATCTTGTGGAGCAGGTCTTTATCCATTAACAGAGGCACAAATTCGGGCGAAATGCTAAATCTGATAAATCCTATTGGATCTTGAAAACAAGTGCCATTCATGGCTGCTGATTCACAATGGCGGCCGTAAATTTGCAAGAAGAACTAATGTGAGAATTTACAGTTCTTTGCTGCTACATCACACAGTGTTACCGTAAATTTCTTTTATTTTCACTGATTGATATTTCTTTTATTTCTAAATGGAAAAAAGAAAAACAGAATCCACTTCTTTAATCCACAGCCAATCTAAATCGAAGTATGTTTGAACGTCGACTCGCAAACGGGTAACCGCAAACCGCGGTTAGAGGTTCACGGTAATCTCCGATCTAAAACTCTCTACTGTCTTTGTGTCAACGTCTACTATGCAAGTAGAGACACGCTCTGTGCTCCCGCTTTTACATGCGTACAGTTACACGCGTATCGATACAGACAAGGTGGTCCAGGAGTTTTGCACCAGGAAACCCCGCAGTTTGGCATTTGAATTCTGAACACATGTACGCAAACCTTCCTTGAGCCAAAAGGACAATCTCGACCCCAGTGCTTACCTCTCTGACTCCGCGCGTAAGCTCTTCCTTCCTGGCCTTCATGTGCAGAAGAGCTCTCATGTGGTCGATATTGCTCCTTTAACTGTTCATTCGGCCTTACATTTTATAATGCCACTGTGAAACAGCTTACGTAAAATGATTGTAACTTAGCTTAAGTTACTTTATGGCCTGTAAAACCCCGGGTCTGACGCCAGTCAAATGACTGTTAGTATCGCTTGTCCAGAACTTGGTTCCAGTCTCCGAAACAAGAAGATATAGAATAAGAATCTTTTTAGCGTCGTTTCTTGATACGTACTGTTAATTATGGATCCTATTTTTTTCCCATCGATTTATGGCCGCGTGCTTCAGACAAGAGCTTCTCGAAGTTCCTATTTTTGGCGTCCGAGTCTTCTTCATTCAAAAGACGTGTGTTACTTTAGACAGAAGATAAAAAAGAAGACTGAAAAATGGAGAGCCAATCTTTAAAACATGCTTTATCGAAAAGCGCAGTGCATTTTGGTTTAAACTTTTTTCAAATGCTGCCTTTGGCAAACATTTGTACGGACTGGTATAAACAGTGCTGTAACAGAATGTGCAGGGTTCCATGGAAACGGGTTGTACAGGTAAAAATTCGTTTGGAGCCGTTTAATCGCTCTCATTAAAATTTGAACAAGGAAATAACTCTCCTGTTTTTGACATACATTGCTTTGCTCTTGCTTACAGTGGAACACCGCCTTACAACCACCTCGGTAATACGGTCATCTTGTTATTACGGACACGCCTTTTTGGCCGCCCGGGTAAACGACCATACGTTTTCTTGTGAAAAGCCCCTCGTTTATACGGTCACCCGTTAATTCGGCTAAATTTGTGTACTTCTATCGTTTAACCTTGGTCAATTTTCGTTTGACGAGTTCGGTTTGCATTAGCCAACCTCAACATACTGCTGTTTTGCGGTTGAATTTTGGATTACGTTAAACTGTTTTAATTCTCTCTCTTTTATCCGTAGATGTTATATGTCTTCGCGGAATGGCTTGGTTACTCGTCATCTCGTTATGTTATCTCAACGATGTTTCCGAGAAAACAACTCTCTGAAGTCACACAGACGTTTTTGGAGGCTGGACTGACTGGGGACACAGCTTTAGTATTGGAAGAAATATAGAATTAGAATATTTTATAGAAATAAGTAAACAAGTCTTAGTAATAATAAACTGTTATTAAATTAGGAGACCAGTGAGGTTGGTTATTGCAGTGGATTTTTCTTCATTTAAAGGGTTATTTGCACGATGACGTCTTTTTGCTAGTAATACCAAAATTCATTTGATTTTTCTTGCATAATCAAATTTTGTAATCCCAATGAGGGTTAAATAAATAACTTAATTTGCACAGGAAAGCAAAACCCTGAAGGATTCTGGAAGTGGTTGTAGTAGTGGCAGTGGCGTAGCAGTGGCAGTAGTAGTAGCAGTAGCAGTGGTAGTGGCAGTAGAAGTGGTAGTAGTAGTAGTAATGGCAGTGGCAATGGCAGTAGTAGTGGCAGTTGCAGTGGCTGTAGTAGTGGTAGTGGTAGTGGCAGTGGTAATGGCAGTGCCAGTGGCAGTGACAGTGACAGTGACAGTGACAGTGGCAGTGGTAGTGGCAGTGACAGTGACAGTGGCAGTAGTAGTGGCAGTGGCAGTGACAGTGGCAGGAGTAGTGGTAGTGGCAGGGGTAATGACAGTGACAGTGGCAGTGACAGTGGCAGTGGTAGTGGAGGTAGTAGTGGTAGTGGCAATGGCAGTGTCATTGGCAGTGACAGTGACAGTGGCAGTGGTAGTGGCAGTGGTAGTGGTAGTAGTAGTAGCCGCTCTATCGGATCCGATCTTGTTTCTTCCCGAGAAGTGGAAGCGGGAGGAGGGGAGGAGGGCTCATTTCCCCGGAGGTGGCTGGCAACCCAGTCTAGCTCCATATTTATGTCATTGCGAACAAGCCACCTGGTAGACACTTCTGTCCTATAGCAGAATGCAGCTGTAGTAACCAGAGTTATAACCTCGACGCCTGTTGGAAGAGCTTGGATATTTTATCGGGGTCGCCAGTTGAAAAAGGTGCAGTATAACTACAGTTTAGGTATGTCTAATAAACTTCACTCGTCTTTTGTGATGAGTTTCCTGTCTTTGCTTCTCTCAGATTTCATCTCCGCTTTCTGAAGCTCTTGCTAAAATCAAGATCTTCGAACTTTAAGAAAAAATAACGTGACAATCTTGTTCCCACTGTCCTTCCTATCGTATCACGCCTGTCTAATTTATTGGGTTGATATTATCTATGACGCAACATAAACTTGACGTTAGTAAGGATTTTCCTTGAAAAGACCAATTCACAGCTTCACATCAAACAAATATCTCACCCAAAGCATAGTATCAAACGTTACAAAGAACAAAAACGAACTTTGAAAAACTGTTAAGTTGACAAGTCTTCAAAACAGCAATTACAATCCGTTTTTATCTTCTTCACATTTGTCCATCAGTTCCTCCTTTTGTATATGCTGTGTTTTCATATCTATCTTAATGTCTTGAGGCTTTAATTCTATTTTTTACTTGTTTGGTGAGTAGTGTTGGAGCTGCTCCTAAGGTCTCTTCTATTCGGTCGCAGGAAACAATGACGTTATTCTTTAAATTGTTTTAATTGTGAAAATAAAATAATCAGCATGTCACTAACGTGGGACAAAAGAAAAGTCTGAGTCCCCGACAGGATTCTAACCTATCACTCAAACACCGGGCGGGCGCTCTATCCACTTGAGCTACGGAGAACTCGTGGAGATCAAGGCCATATACTAGGTACATATTTGGCACGCATTAGCATTATATTAGTATTGTTTGGGGTCAGATTTAGGCACCATTGGTGACTTCTCTTCCGAGTAGCTGCTACATGACCCAATTTGGTGGCGGTTTTCTCAGTTTGAATGATGTCGTTCATAAATCTACTGCTTGCAAAAGTAAAGGCTTACGGTGTTCAGGAACCGGCTCTTCAACTCTTAAAGGGCAACTCTCGCGTAGGACAACATTTTTCAGGAAAACCTTGCAAATGTTTCTCTCATTGTAATACCATCAAGAAATATATCTTCAGCGATCTATTTGGCTCAGAAATCGAGATTCAAAGTGTTAAATTTGCCGCTCACTCGAACTTCCGCCATTAACGCTTCGATTTTGCCTATCACGTGACCTGACGTCACAGGTGTGGAACAACAGATGATCTCGAATATGGCTGACTGTAGTTCTTCAAGTGATAGCGCTACCTCTTTGTCCGATTATTCGGTTCTAGAAAAACTTTTAGAATGCGAAGTATAGGGAAGCCCTTCACGGAAATTCAACCCCGGCGTTTTGAGCTGCCTGGAAGATCGTCCGAAGCTGATGAAGTTCGTGCGTCGCCAGAAAACATCGAGCCTACCACTCGCCCGCTGCGATCTCGATAGTGAAGAATGGTGAGTGCCTAGATGGTTTTGAACAATTCTTGTGTACAGTGCGATCCGTAAATCGCTTGATTTCATCAATGCTATGAATGCTTCAAATTGTAAAAGGAAAAGGACTAATTAAACACGCATTTTTTTTTTGTATACTGAGCGTTTATAATTTTAGATCATTGTTTTCATATGTACAAGTAGTCGAAAGCGTACCTTCCCCTTCTAACGACTACTGGAAATGATAATCTGGGCAAGTTGTCTCTGTGTAGTTTTCTTTTAATTTCTGCTTTAATCCTGGTTTTACAAAAAGCAGTGATTTATATCGGAAGCAATAACTACGCTCTCGTAATTCGTTGACTGCAACGCAAATAAATTTCCATATCTTTGCCCCTTGACAGCCGCTCATGCTCGACTCGTGGAGTGCGTGCACTTTAAAATTTTTCTCTTTTGTTGTTATACAGATTGTTATACATAATAACTGAGAGGCGCTGTACAGTTGTTTTCCTACAAGTCGTTCACTTACTTTTACTGTGTCTTGCTCTGTCAATGAATTTGGTTCAGAAGTTATTATTCTAGCTTCTGTGTATCCTGATGTTATTATTAAGACAATTTAAATTTGGGATGAGATACACCTCCATACTCATGTGAACTAACTGCTTGCATAAAACGTTTCTGCTCCCCAGTATATGATTTTCGAGGTTGGGACATGTCGTATTCACTTAAGTTTTTGTCTGGAGCACAACAATGGTTATGTTAACTACAATAATATTGCATTTGATGAGATATAACTGCAGGAACTTCTATTATAATACGCCCAGTATTGAAAACGTGTACATATTTGAAACTATTTTGTGGTTATGGGCAGGAGATAGTATGATGAAGCCATAAACGTTAAAGAGTGAATAAGCTCAAAATTGAAATAATATTCTCTGTCTTGACTTATGGCAGTTTGATAATTTTCTGGGTGCAGAATGAAAAGGTCAATATTCAACACTTGCTGTGTTGCCCTCCATTAACCGACGTTCAATATTTATGACTAAAGAAAATAACTACTATTGGATGGGGGGAAAATATCTGCTTCCAACGGGTGGCTGTTGTAAAACGTAAATATTTGGAGGCAGTTGAAGTTAAAAATATGGAGGAGCCTCCTAGAGGAGCATAGTGGAACACCCAGGATTCCAGGCAGTTTGTCTGAATTACTGGGTGTTACGAGCTGCATGGCAATAGAAGCAGCAGCATGGTGCCTCAGCATATGAAGAATCAGATCATAAAAAAAGCAGGCACATTGCCTACAGGCAATTGGTAAGGTGATACTGGGGCTCCCTTAGCAGGGACACAGGAGTTACATTACCATCCTTGATTCCTGTGCAGTTAAGTTCATACGACCTCATTTCCAGGAGCCTGAAAGGTTGGAGGATGAGATGGAGTTCACAGGATTCCATTGTGCAGGGCTGAGTTGTTCAAAGCTGGGTTAAGATAACCCAGGGTTAGTGTGACATTTAAATTGAGATTTTAAAGCTTAAAAAGCAATTCAGTTTTAATTCTTTTTGTCCACAAGTTGATGATTGGAAGCTCTACAAATAAGGGAGAAAATTATCCGAGAAAATGCTTTTGAACACAAGAAAAAGAAACCAGGGTTAAATTTAACTCCGGGTTAAGCGCTAACCGGCCATCGAACAACTGGGCCCAGATGAATAAATATACGATGTATTGCAAATTACCCTACTGTATATAAAATATGATGCAATTTTCTCACTCACCACTGGAAGACTGGGCTAGAGCAACTTTGTTGCCATTAAAATGATTGCTACCCAGCAAACAATGTCAACAATAATTGTTGGAACTAAAAAATCTATAAGACTACATGGTCTTTTAAAGTCCAATGGTGTCAGTGTGTGGGAAATACATAATTCTTCTTGACTATTTACTCCCAGCTTCTGAATAATAATGGCGGATTAGTGTTTGACTAATAACATGTCACCCTTTTTTTTCCAGCAGGTGTGATTGTTAACTGGGAAATAATGTACAAGTTGAAACTTTATATCTTAATGATAAAATGGTATTTTATTGTTCATTGCTGTATATCTTTAGGTTATAATGGGAAATCCTCATTTTTAATTAGAATTCACAAATGGATTGTTTCCATCTTGCATATTTTAATTGAGAAGGCAATAATAATAAAGAAAACCGGTCACAGTTTAAGTGGACCATACAGTGCATGGTCATCTAAGTCACTAATTGCGGTAGTGACCTAGCTTAGCCTAAACTACTAAGAATCAAAACATTGCAGGGCATTGTGGTCCTTCTTTAGTTGACAAGGCTGGAAAGATTTTATCTGCTAACGAAAGAACCCATTGCCTCATCTCTGTTGGGCCTCTCTTTGGATGCAGCAAGTAGTGTAGGGGTATTCAGTGGCAGGTTCAACATGTAGTTTTTTAAAGCCCTTGAATTTTCTTAATAGCCAGCAAAGACTTTCAGTTATGGTGCTTAAGCCGTAACCTTCAACAAAAAGGTTCATACTGCAGGAACCTTTCCTAGTTCTTTCTCCTTTTTCACTCCCGTTATGGATCGCATTTTTCACCTTGGAATTTTCCAAAAGTACTGCGTCGGGGATTTAAAAACGGGCTGATAATTTCTTTTTTCCTTTCTTGTGAGAAGTCCCAAAGGGAAGTATTGCAAAAGAAGCCTGACACGCGTGGCTATCAAGGCAGTTTTATAGTGTTCGCGGGTAGCATGGGTACAAAGTACCACTAAAGATAATGAAGCAATCCTATTTTAATCAACTTTTATTAATCAACTGTTTTCGTTTCTTTCCATCCTTAAAAGGCCCATTACATGTAATTTTAGCGTGTGTGCAGGTTTTGCAATGGAATGACGCTACAATCTCGAGAGCACATCTCGAATAACTACATTCAAAATGATGATCATAAAATCGCAATTTTCGGCGAGAAGTGAGTTTTATTTCGCGTGTTTAGAAGCAAAGGTAAATGGATGGAACCTGCAGATTTCAGACAAGAGAACAACACACTTAAGTGAAAACACAAAAGGCGGTATAGAATCAGGCCGGTAAGGCGGTCTGTGACGGAGTTCTCTTCAAAGATGTGAGTATTTCCCGGGAAAAAAATCGTTTTCGAGGAATGAAGGGCATCAAAACCCATCAGGTAACATTAATGGTTGTATCAGGATTTTAATCTGCTATAGGAAAGATGTTCTTTATATTATACGTAGCAGATTAGGAGCTTAGCTGTTTACAATTATTGACCTCGGGTCGATAAATGTCTCACGCGACTTCAAAAATACCCTAACAAAAAAAATACAGAAAAAAATCTAAATCACCCGCATCTGATGCCCGTGTAAATTTAAAAATTGGAACCATCATCGAAATGCTTTTCCTGAACGTTAATATGACAGTAGAGGCTCTATTTCTCCTTTATTTGCAAGATAAATTTGGTGCGTTTTTCTCTTATAATCTTCACTTGGCAATCCGTGTTCCACACGTGTGACGTAAAATCACGTGACTAACCTGAAATCCGAATGTTTTCAAAATGGCGGCAAAAATCGAGTTTTCGAAAAATTATAAAAAAATAAGTTTCGCTGATATATCCGAAATTTCACCAAAGAGAGACATTACATGCCATTAGGAAACCATAGAGAACTTAAAAAAAAGGGGTAATTTTCCCGAGAGTTGCCCTTTAAGATCATATCTGCATGGCCGCAAGCAAAGGGTGATATGCAATAACAAGTGCTCTAGCTGGTCAACGGTACGATGTGGTGTTCCGCAGGGAAGTCTCCTTAGTCCTCTATTATTTAACATCTTTATGAACGACATAAACGAAACTGTCACCGTTTCTTCTCTCCGCCTCTATGCAGACGATACAACTCAATATACTGCGGATTATAGCCCAGTTGTTCTTCAACACTTATTAAACCATGACATGGAAAAACTATCTTCCTGGTTTGCCTGTAACTATCTACAGGTTAACGAGGACAAGACCCAGGCGATGATCCTTGGGAACTCATCCTATCGATACGACCTGGAGTTTGCTGGCACTCCCACTGATATTAACAACCATTTAAAGATCCTAGGAATATGTTTAGATAACAAATTATCTTTTCGCCCCATGTAAGGGAATCCATGACAGTCGTGGATTCTGGATTCCACCCTGTGGATTCCGCATTCCGATTACTGGATTCCGGATTTCAGCTCAGTGGATTCCGGATTCCAAAAAGGGCTGGATTTCAAATTTTTTTCTGTTTTAGTGCTTTTCTTCGCATTTCGTTTTCGTGTTCGAATCTTGCTATACTGAAAGACGTTGTTTAGAATCCACAACAAGTTTGTTTTCTTTTTCGATTTATAAATTACGTGAAGAAATGTATTA
Organism: Porites cylindrica; assembly: GCA_964035525.1. Taxonomy (NCBI): domain Eukaryota; kingdom Metazoa; phylum Cnidaria; class Anthozoa; order Scleractinia; family Poritidae; genus Porites; species Porites cylindrica. Next base: position 55,723,906 of record OZ037776.1, read on the forward strand.
CTGTTCCTAAAGGGTTTAAGGTATAATAATGAGGGGGATATTGGGAGACTGTCCACACCGCAACACCGTGGAAAAAAAATAACAAACATAGCATCACCGCAAAAAAACGAGGCGAAACACCGACATCGCAATTTTAAATTTTGTCCTTCGATTAATCTAGTCCAAATCTCCATATGATTACGGATCTCGGATCTCGGAGCTGGTTTAGTG